>JAKSZP010017075.1:0-465688 GCA_022478985.1 Massospora cicadina | reverse complement strand
TCTACCTGTTAAGCTGATTTTTGACCCTAAATGATGCGATATGATTTGTTACATTCACTAGTATGTTGTGTTCAAAATTAAATTAGCATATCCACCCGCCTCTATCCATACTCCTAGGTGGCGCACTGGGCCCTCTGTGAGGTAACCAGAAAAGGTAGTATGAGATGAGTGCTTTGGGGTGGTCGCCTGGGTAATCTGATGATAAAATGGACTACTGAGTCCCTATGATTTAGGGCGACGGGGACCAGTGTGTTTAGTACTTACCAACAAGGATGATATCGGTTTTGAATGTGTTGAGTGCTGCATTGTTAACCTTAGAGTATCCCTGGATTGTGGACTCCAGTGCGCGTGCGTCCTGGTTGCTGGATATACCAACAAACAATCATCTGAAAATGCAAGCATCTTAACTGGTGCTTGGCCTTGCACATATACACCAGTAATATGTGCATTTACACTGCGGAGAATTGGGTCAATGTTAAAATTGTATAAAAGTGGGATCAGAGGGTCTCCTAGGAGAAGGCCCCTCTGAGGGCGCACCACATCAGTGAGGAAACCTGGTCCTCAAACTGTCATTTTAGCTGATTCATTGAGCATCATTGCCCAACTGATGAACCGTGGGGGGAGGTGTAACTGGTGAAGGCAGGTTCTGAAATATTCCTAGTTTACCCTGTCATACGCTTTTTTGGTTCAAAAACACAATTGCCCCAGTGGCTGTGGATTGACATACATTAACCACATTATGTATATTGTCCCAATTTGACCTTTTAGACTAAAGCCAAGTTGCTCTAGGGATATCACCTCAGATTCAATGACCCCTAATTGGTTAGCCATTATTTTTGTTAATATTTTAGTATCAGTGTTAGTGATGGAAATATGGCACCAGTTTGCAGTCTAGCTTATCCCCCTTATTGAACAATGTTACCATATACGCCTCTCGTCCCCCTGGGAAAAGACGTGTCTCTAAGAGACATTTGTTCATTGAGGCTATTATTAGGGGGAATAAATAGTAGAAATAATTCTTATATAACTCATAAGGCATCCCATCTAGACCTGGGCTCTTCCTGTGTGGAGCACCGCGAATGGCATACCAGAGTTCGTCTAAGGTTATTAAATTCATAAGTTCCAGATAATGGGACCTGGTAAAAATTCATGCGCTAGCAAGAAATTTATCTATTTCATTTTGATTGACTGGCTTGGCCCTGTATAGTCTGTAATAACATTTTTGAACTTTGTTAATACTTCTGATGGAATTTCAGTGATGGATTTGTCCGAACGCCTTACCTGTGTGCAGGTCAAGATTTGGTGCAGGGCAGAAAATTGGTGGAAAAAACATGTGGAGCTTTTTTTGCATTCATTAAATTTTTTTTGCTTAAAATGAACACAAACGCGGTGTTTGTGTTGTCTTACCAGTGCTTTGAGATGAGCAGACACTTTGGCCCATTTGCAACCCCAAGAAGGGCTGTACCCTGTCCTGGGGACATTACTCTCCAAGTGGTCCACCTCCACCTGGCGCATAAGATGACTGCCAAAGCATCCTGAGAGCCACATGACAAAATGTAGCATGCTTGGGAACTTGCAGCTTTTTTGAATTTTGCCCAGGTTGATAGGGGATCCGCAAAGAAAGGAGTTGTGAACTCCTGTATCATTGTGGCAGTGTCCATCCAACTTAGAATAGTGGGTATCTTGAGAACGGCTGGGCGATGTTTGCTCCATTTAGGTGCCTGTTGCACCAGATTTGACAAAGTAAATGACACTGAGACCATCCTATGATCTGAGAAATCTATCTTCATCATTTCAAATTTTGAGGTCTGGGAGCAAAAATTTATTGAGGCCAGAATGAAATTTATACAGGACTTAGACACTAACTGCCCATTGTTTACATGGGGACATGACATGTTGGGTAGTAATGGTGCTTACTTGGGTATGGTATCAAAGAGGCCCAAGGTAGCTCTCATCACCCAATATTTGATATGTCCCTGCAGTGGATTATGTGCAATTGGCCAGTGGTCGATGGTTGGGTTGTCCCAACAGTTTAGGTCGCCAACCACAAAGGATTTGGATGGGAGGGGGAGGCCACATCTGAGATAAATTCCCATTGAATTTGTGCACAGATAAGGACGTAGATGTTTTTTATTGTGTGCACTTTGGCATCCCATGAAAATGTCATGACAAGCACACGTCCATCAATATGTGTTGTTTATTCTGAAAATTAAAAATTGCAGTTTTCTCATATCAGCACCCCATAGTATTGTGTTAAAAAGATTGGGAGGGGAGGAACATGGTTTCCCATGTGTCCTAGGCACCTTGAAGACAGTGGGTTTCCTAGATTGCCAGGATTTCCACAGGCAATTTATTTTTTAGTAAGCTCAGTTTTTTAGCCCAGTATGGAGAGGCCTTGAGTCCATCAATGTTCAGCATCCCTATTGTAAAGGATACCCCCGTCACTCCTTAGGAGTGAGGGGAGGTCCCCTCAGGCCCTGCCACTCCTTGCTGCCATGCAAGCTCAGCCAACTTTTTTGTCAGCAAGTGTTTAAGGATGGCGTATCATTCGGTGAATAGGTAATATCTTTGAGGGCTTTTTAGCCGCGGATTTCTTATTTCGTTGGTTCTTTTCTCTTTGCAGTTTTTTGAGTTTATTGAGGATTTATGGTGCACCATCGAGTATGTCCAATGATTCTTCTCCAAAAACTCTGCTAAATACAGATTGGAAAATCTGCTTGCGTTTGTTATGCATGAGTTCCAGCAGGGCTGTATCATGCACACATTGTGGGTTTAAGGTCTGGGTCCCCCCATCTGATTGTATGGGATTTCGAAATTACACCAAAGTGGAAAACTCAGCCTGGTCATCTTGGATCTGGGAAGGGGAATGGCAGAGTCCGCAATTGCTGCTGCCTTGGCCTGTGCTCAACGTTACTGTTTTGCTTTTTTTTAATTCATATGGGGACAAAAATTTTGCCTGGATATAACACTCTGTTTACCCTGGGAATGTGACACTAGAGTCTACTGCAGGCTCACTTTTTCCCTCACCCATTGCTTCTAAGAAAGCTTCATTTGGGAGAATTCCCTCTATGGCTGGACAAGTGTGTAACTTGTGGCCAAATACCTGACAATGAGTGCATATGAGCGGCGCACTGTCAACTGTTACATTGAATGGTTGAGTCTGTAACGGTCAGGTCAAACTGATCATTAGATTTTGAATTGAAATAAGGATTTCTAAATTTTAAGTTGAAACGCCATTTAGAGGTTTTGAGGTTCATGTGGGCTTGGTGCTGGGCTGTGCCCCTCCCAAGCTATTCTTCATGCTCCCTGGGGCACAAAGAAAAGTGCGGAGGGGCTGCCCATAAGAGCGACCTTAAAAGGTCAGGCCCACGAGATTATGATCTCAGTTCAGAATTCTTTCTTGTTTCCTGCCCTCATGGGGTCTCTCTAGTGGCCTCGGGGCCGCTCTTGCCTTGTCTTACCTGGTATCCCACTGTGACCCAATTTTTGTATCCTTAACAAAAAAATTGAGATTTTGCAGCAAACTATTCTGTCAAATACTCTGGTTTTTTTCCTGGTGTTGTTCATGGTACCCTATGTCATCAGGATAAATATGTCAGCATGTTTATTTTTGTTAATAAATAAAATAATGTTAATTTTGGAATCGAAACCCTCACTTACTATGTCATCTTTCCATGGTTTCTGAATTGCCCTAAATCTGAGGTTAAATTAGTGAATACGAGAAGTCAAAACTCTTACCTTGAGGGGAATTATATTGGGAAATCTGTTGGCATCAACTTTGTATCTGCCAATCTGAAGGCAAGATGGCGGTTAAAAACTGGGACGTTTTTGACCATTACATTATTCTGAACTCAGTGTGCTTTTAGCACGCCACCAGGTCCCCAGTTCAATATGACCTCAGTGGTCACTTCAGGTCCTGGTTGTCAAGTAACCAGCACCGGGGGGAGCTGTTGACTGATGGCCAACCCTGGATCTGAAGCGACCATTGGTCCAAAATTTAGGTGGGGCTTCCCCCTCACCAGGGATCTGGTTGGCACCGAGGGACCTGGCCCAGCAGGGCCCCTCACCCCACAGTCTGCCCACACCATGTGCGATACCCGCCCAGCCCAGCGTTGGGCATGTTTCCCCTTGCCAGGTGGACTGGGTTTTGTAGTCTGGCTCCAGCTCTGTACTTACTGAGGAAGCCCTCATGGTGGTTGCTCCAGCTATGAGCCACCCTCTTGTGGGGGCTCCTTCTTAGCGGGGGGTGATGTAATGGTCAGGTTGAACCAATCGTTACATTTCAACTCAAAAATTTGGATTTCTGAATTTTTAAGTCAAAACGCCATTTTGAGGTTTTGAGGTTCATGCGGTCTTGGCGCTGGGCTGTGCCCCTCCTGAGCTATTCTTCATGCTCCCTGGGGCACAAAAAAATGTTCAGAGGGGCTCACCAGAAGAGCGACCTTAAAAGGTCAGGCCCACGTGATTATGAACTCAGTTCAGATTTCTTTCTCGTTTCCTGCCCTCATGTGGGTCTCTCTAGTGGCCTCGGGGCCGCTCTTGCCTTGTCTTACCTGGTATCCCACAGCGACCCAATTTTTGTATCCTCAACAAAAATATTGAGATTTGGCAGCAAACTTATCTGCTAAATACTCTGGTTTTTTTTCCTGGTGTCGTTCATGATGCCCTATGCCATTGGGATAAATTTGTCAGCATGTTTATTTTTGTTAATAAATAAAACAAGGTTGATTTTGGGATCAAAACCCTCACTTACCTTTGTCATCTTTCCACGTTTCCAGATTGCCCTAAATCCGAGGTTAAATTAGTGAATATGAGAAGTCAAAACTCTTACCTCAAGGGAAATTATATTGGGAAATCTGTTGGCATCACCTTTGAATCTGCCAATCTGAAGGCAAGATGGTGGTCAAAAACTGGGACGTTTTTGACCGTTACAGAGTCTGTTGTTTGTTGCTGGTGAGTGTCGCAGTGTGTGGGATCTGAGTTAAGTCCTCAGCTATCCCTGAGAATGGGGTAATCGCTGCTATCACCTTATCTGTGCTGAGTTTAGGCATCAGTAAAATTTTTTTGAAGGAACTGTTTTCTCCATAGCTTTTAAGTCCTTCTTTAAGATGACTCTTGAGCTTTTCACACTTGATGGTCATGGGGAGGAAATAAAAAGTTACAAATTTTTATTTGATTTTGTCCTTCAAGAGAGCTTGGTTTCAACCACCCATTGACCCTCCAGGAGGTCAACCACCACGCGCTCCTGTGCCGGTGTGTCTACTGCTTTCACTATTTCAAACCCAAGATCCTCTCAGCCCTGGGTCATTAAGTGCAGTGCTACATACGTGACTTCTATGAAGTGAGTGTGTACGTACCTGAAAAACCTCTCCCAGAGAGCTGTCAAATTAGTGTACAGGTAAACTTGGACTCCAGAATCCACTGACGACAGTGGCTGTGAGTTGGGAGTTTTGACATACTGGTTACACTTGTTTTGCCATTCCAAGATTTCTGGCAAAATATTCACCATGGTTTCTTGGTTTTTTTTCCCAAGACACGGTGTTCCTGGGGCGTTTTCAAACTTTAGGCGGTGTGAAAACCAAAATGTGACTTTTATCACATTTGCCCAGCCTTACTTGGTATTAGGCACTACTCATCTCCCCTTACTAATTATTAAACTTTATATGTCATGAATCAAATTGGTTAAAATTTCTGATTGCAACGGGAAAGAAAAAAATACTCCAGTAAATAAGCTCAAAGTAAGAGCTAGCATAGACAGTGGACACCAGTCAATATTATGTCTAATAAACTGATTGGGGGTAGAAAGTATTCTTTGACTAAACTACTATTTTTAAATGCTAGTACCTTTTTTAGGAGATCTACAAGTTAGAAAAAGAATAGTTTAAGTGCAAAAAGTATGTATTTTTATAGAAAATTCATGTATAATCCCTACAAAAGTAATACAGAATGCAAATTTAAAGAAAATATCAATTAAAACATAACATGTTTTAAAATATAGTATTATGTAAACACTTAAATACACTTTTTTGAAGACAACATAAAACCTTTTTATATAGATACCTCATTAATCAGTTTTTTGATTGGATGCTTATATATACAACTTAAATAATTTATATATATATTAAAACATTTGAAAATAGTATTTGAACTTTAATATTATGCCAAAAACTTAATAAATAACTATAATATAATTTAGGGTATATCAGCATTATCAAATTCATTGAGTACTAAAAGTATAGATTAATTCATGTATTAGTTGTCAGGATCTTCCCAAGTAAAGGTGAAAGCCTCTACCTAGGGAATCAACCACTATGCTCCTATTAAAACTAAAATAAGCTGAAATGTTGAAATGGTCCAGTGATGGTAAAGATAAGAATCAAATTGGTTCAAGTGATTTGAATTTTCATAAATTAATGCAATGAGTTTGAAAATTCACTTGAATTTCCTCAAACTCAAAAAGTACTAAATTTCTATATTATCACCCATTTTATCTAATCATAAGGCGATAGTTATTTCCCTTATATATTTAGTCTATTTTTCATCCATCCTCACATCTAGATTATCCTTATGGATCTGCAGATCATGTGACTCTGATAAAGGTTCTCACAATGATTCTGTTGATCCTGTATTAACTTTGTGAATTCCTTAGCACTTTTAATAGTGCTTTTATAGTTCTAATAAAATCTTTAAAGCTATATAATATAAATTTAAAATTATGTGTTTTATTAAAAGTAAATGAGTCCAAAGTTACAAAGAGAGAAATTTTTAAAGCCCTCCCTTCAGAAGCATGTGCCACCATTGATTCTCCCCTGGAGGCCAACAAATTGGTGCTTTCTGCCAGATGCTATCAAGTTGCACCAAGAACATATATGTTCTTGAAAAGGGTAACAACTTAAAAGCAGGATGTCACTTCCCTTAATCTTTAAAATTAAAGTCTGGTGAGATGTAAAATTTAAAGTCACAGTGTTAACTGTGTCAAAAACTACTGGGCTTACTTAACATGTTTATTGCCTGCTTATTGAGCTGGCATATAGCCTTAAGATATATTTAAGGGAAATAAGATTTCCTACACTTTATGAGCTTCAACTGAACTCAACTTAAACTCAATGATGAACATTCTAGGAGAGCAGTTAATCGTCTTCCAAACAGAGCTTTATCTAAAACTCTCAATTTCCCTAAAGTTAAATCTTATTATGAGTTAGCTATAGTAATAGTCACAGGAATGCTCCAAAAATACTTCTCCCAATTGGATCAATACCAGATCAAGTGACCAAAAAGGTCACCCTCATATAAAGAATATAGAAGCTATAATAACCTTGAAGTAAAAGGAAAAACTCTCAGAAAACTAGAACAGTCCAATCAAAAAGAATTGAAAAGCCTTTCTAAACCCTGAACCTGAATCTAAAAGAGTGAAGAGGGATTGGAATAAAAAAGGAAAATAGTTAACAGCTTATTCAGAGAATCTGGTTGAAGAGCATTGAGCTCATGTTAGATTAACTAAAGAGTCTTGATTTTTATCATGAGGATTTGGATGATGATGACAATGAACTCAGAGTATACTAAATCTGCTTTACTGTCTTTAGCAATCAAATAGAAACTATTCTTTAGGTTATGTCAATAGAAAATTAACTGCATCAAATTCTCTCTCCAATCAAAATTAATAAATAACAACAATTTTCCTTTCATTATTTTTATAGGTGCTGTTGGGATTTTAATCAGATGAATCCTTCCAATAGTATCCAAATTAGTGGTTTCAGTTAATCAGGCATAATTGACAGCTAATCGCCTAGTTCAATACTATTTAATGTTATATGTTTAATTGAGTTTAGTTTTGATGGAAGCTGCTTTTGCTAAAATTCCATCCAAAGATCGTTGTGGGAGTTTCCAGCAGAAAGCTGATGAATCCAGTATGAATCACCCAAAATGGTTCCACTGACTAATTTGGAACACCGGCAACTCATGCCAAGGATGCTCAAAGTCATAGTTAATTATGAATTTATATACAATTGACAAGCGACTTATGCAGAGGATGGATTGACCTAATATTAATAAATGATGATTATGTGCAGATCTGTAGGGAATCACTATGATTATGAATGAATGAAGTTTACAATCTGATAGATTTGTGGCATCAAGAGGCTGATGGGTTTTCTGGTAGTTGATTGGCCAAAGAGTACTTGGGCGCAGTAGCCCTGAAAGTAGTATAATTAGTTGTTATTCCCTCCTAATAAACATCTCTTGTTTGACCATCTTTCCAGTTTCTTTGAAGTAGCTTAGTGCAACTAGAGTGGGGAAGGTGTGATAGGAGATCCCCAATAGCCGCAGGTGATCACACCTGAAGTGGTTGGCACTGCCAGCTCCCATTCATCCTCTCTATGAGGAACTGGGGGAACCTGGCCAGCTGGCTACCAGCGGATGAGCTGCATAGCCACCAACCCTAGCGGGGTGCAGCGCGGGAGGTGCCATAGCCGCCCAAGAAGGGGTATGGACTCGCTGGGGCATTCCCAGATGGGTTTGTGAAGGGTTGTAAGGGTAGGGCAGCGCGAAAGTGCCTGAGCCACCCAGGAAGGGGGCAGGAATTGCTGGGGCACACGCCGAGGGCTTGGGGCTAAAGGTGAAGCTGCTGGTGGTTAGTTGGTGGGTTGGATGTAGGACATGTAGGGGTTGGTACGCTAATGAAGGTGAAACAGCAAAGGGCCACCAGTCTTCATACTGGTTGGCCTGGCTCACTAGCGGTGCCCATGGTTGATATTGTGACAGGTGCCTCACAAAAGTCCAACAGATGAGGCTTATGAACCTCTAGCGATTTCTACCAGTCCACCTGATCCAATTGAATCAGAACAAGTTTAGAATGATCAAACCCAAATAAGGTTTGCAAGTGGGTTTCAAAAAATGCTTACCTGATTTAAAAATTGAGATTGACAAGGTGTACTCATATGATAAAATTATTTAGGCAGCCAGAAATCAATTCTCTAAGATGCCACTTTCCACTCCAATAACTCAGAGAAAGAAACAAAAACGAATTTTATTGGCTGTTTGGACCCAAAAGTGCAAAACAAACTAAACTTGAGCAACGGGCGTCAACAGAACTAATAAACCAATAAAATTGGGCCAATAAATTCAGAGCTAGATTTTAATTTGGTGATAGCATTAAACCTCAAGTACCTCATGGATGCCTTGAGAATAATCAGAACATTTCACTGATTAAGGCGCCAGACAAATTGCCTGAGACTTACTCTTTACTCAAGGGTTGACAAACTCAATGACTCCTCAATGAAAGGCTTATATTGGAAAAATTAATTACCAAGCGTACCTGGTTCAGCTCTCATCTTGGGATAGCGTCAGTCCCATAAATCCAGGGCCCGCTCAGATTTTGAGCAAACCAAATTAAACTATATCATGATGCTGGACCTACAAAACATTGCCCACAAATAATTTGTGTCTGGTGATCCAAGACTGAGGATTCAACTGTTAATATTAAAGTCAAAAATTTACTTTAAGATGGGAAAAACCCTCCCCAACATCAAGGCAAAGCCCATAGAGCATTCAGTTTTCTACTCAGGTTTGTTCTCAAAGTTGAAACAAGATATCATCCCAGATGAGCCTAAGGCCGTTGTTGAACCAGTTGAAGGACCTCACCATCTCGAAGAGGTTTTGATACAACTAATATCATCAAGATTGAGCCCAAATGGTACCAGAATATAAAAATGGCGATTGAAGGTAAACTGAAGGGCCTGGAGCTGTGCCAAACCTCCTGAGAAAGCTCATGGGTGCTCACAAGTCTGGCCCCTCACAGTGAATTATCATCTTAGAAAGCATCCTTGCAGACACCAACAAGGTATTTTAAAACAAATGAAGAGCTCTCAGGTGCAAGCGCAGGTTGGTTGAAATGAATTTAAATTTAAATTTATTGCAGGGAAGGTCGACCATGGGATGGACACTTCCAAATATGTCTCAGGACAGATAAACTTAGTACTGGGGGAGGCACCCCAGAGAAGCGATGCTATCTCTTGTTGCCAGAAGGAACGCCACTTACGGGGAGGGGGAGGGAACGTTTGAAGGGGCCAAAGCCACTATTGAGCACGTGTGGAGGAAGGTGTCTGATTTTGATAAACCAGACTGGGAATCAGGAGGAGACCAGCTGTCAGAAACGCAGTGGGAGGTATCCAAATATCCACGCTTGAAAGTGGTCCACCAAATGAGACTGGAATCTGTGGACAGTTTCTGGGAGGGTGGGGTGTGTGGTGTGTGTGTGTGTGTGTGTGTGTGTGTGTGTGTGTGTGTGTGTGTGTGTGTGTGTGTGTGTGTGTGTGTGTGTGTGTGTGTGTGTGTGAGCCTGCGATGGCATCTAAGACAATCATGTGGATGGTCCACATGGCGATTGCAACCACCAGAGCACGGAGGGAGGGTGGAAGGGAGGAAGCCATTGATAGAACAAACATATCTCTTGACAGACTGAAGGGATGCGTTTGATCCTGGCCCAGTAGACGTTGAACTTCGCTATATCACTTTAGAGGTAAGGCTTTTTTCCAGGTGGTGGAACAGCGTTCCATACTGGCCGCACATGACACAGGATGAGTGTAAAGCGTTAGAGTGCTCAGCTGTATGATATACCCACCTCAGGCAGAACCACACATGGGAGCGGACTTGAGGCTGCAACAGAGGGTGATGTACATATTTCCAGATTGTTTTTTGGGTCAATGGAATAATGGATGTCCATCATGTCCAGGTAGTTCAACCTGGATAGGACATGGGGCTGAATGGGGATCACGCCATCATGGATGGGTAGCCCCTGTACCTCTTGTGTGAACTGAGGAGAGGGGTGGCCTCTCTGGGCTGTGTGTCCGCTATTACAAATTCTCCACTCTGCGCTCCGCATGGAGAGTAGGATTCGTTTGTAACTGGTTTTTGTCCCGTGAGGACCTGTGGCCAATGTGTGTGATGTGAGGTATTTCATCAGGGAGTGGGGGTTTGAGGGATTGTTGAGGCCCAAGGCGCGGGAGAAGTTGGAGCGGGCTGTGCGGGACCAGTGTTGGGAGGGGAGCGTAGGGGCGGTGACGGCTGCAATCCAGGTGCCCAGGATCTTGGCAGCATGGGCTTTGAAGTCAAGCAGGCCCATGCCACCATGATGATGAGGGCCAAACATGACCTCTAGCCGCACTGGTGGAGGGCGGCCTGACCAAAGCCATCCTTGCAGCAAGGCATACAAGGATTAGAAGAAGCTTGAGGAGAAGGGGATGTAGTGGGCTCTGAACCAGACTTTGGATAGGAGCATAGAGTTGGCTAAAACAACCCTGCCAGTAAGGGAAGTAGGGTGGGCTCTGAGAAAGGCAATTCGCTTCATCACGTTGTCCAGAATATGGCATCCATTACTGCTGACGCGTATCCGCCTGCCTCCATCCACACGCCCAGATGGCACACCAATCCTATGGTAGGACGTGGCATGAAGGGGAGCACCTGTGGAGCGGTGTGTGTTGAGTTAGTAAGGCGTGGGTGTGGGCGAGCAGATGGGCTTGGTTGGGAACTTATTGCTGTAGCCCAGCAGTTCTGAAACTGACCAATGAGGATGATTTCAGTTTTGGAGGCGTTCAGTGCCGCGTTGCTTACCCGGGAATATTCCTGGATGAGGGCTTCAAGCGCGCGTGCATCTTGATTATTAGACACCCCAAGCACACAATCATCTGCAAACGCCAATATCTTGACTGGGTCTTGGCCTGGCACATGGACCCCATTGAGGTGGGCATTCACATTTCGCTATAGTGGGTCAAGGCCGAAGTTGTATAAGAGTGGGCTGAGGGGGTCCCCTTGTTGCAAGCCCCTTTGAGGGCGGACTACTTCCGTTAGGAAGCCAGGGCCACGCACTGCCATTGTTGCAGATTCCGTGAGCAGCATCACACAGTTGATGAAGCGGGGGGGTAGGCGGAATTGATGGAGGCAGGCCTTAGGTATTCCCAGTTTACTCTACCATAGGCCTTTTGTTGGTCCAAGAATACAAGTGCCCCAGAGGCTGTGGACTGACATACATTAGCCACAGAGTGCACGTTATCCCAAATAGACCTTTTGGGTATGAAACCAAATTGTTCTGGGGAGATGGTGGCAGATGCTACAGTCCTCAATCGGTTATCCATAATTTTTGTTAAAATTTTCGTGTCTGTGTTTGTAGAGAAATGGGGCGCCAGTTGGCTAAGTCAAGCTTATCCCCTTTATTGAAGAGTGTGACAGTAAAGGCCTCATGTCCTCCTGGTAGGAGGCGCGTTTCCAACAGGCTTTGGTTAAGTGAGGCAATTAGAAGTGAGGATATTAATTTTTGAAAATTTTTTTGTAGAACTCATATGGAATGCCATCTGGGCCTTGGCATTTTCGGTTTGGTGCACTGTGAATGGCTGTCCATAATTCATTTGGAGTAATTAAATCTCTGTTTTCAGGTATCAGAAAATGGTGCGGAAATGAGCTCAGTCAAGAAATTCTGCCACTTTGGCTGGCTGAGCTGGTTCAGCTTGGTACAACTTAGAGTAATATTTTGCATTTTGATTGCCACTTCAGCCAGTGTATCCGTAATAGAATTATCCAATCTTTACACCTGTG
This sequence comes from Massospora cicadina, assembly GCA_022478985.1. Taxonomy (NCBI): domain Eukaryota; kingdom Fungi; phylum Entomophthoromycota; class Entomophthoromycetes; order Entomophthorales; family Entomophthoraceae; genus Massospora; species Massospora cicadina. The sequence continues at coordinate 453,103 of JAKSZP010017075.1, read as the reverse complement.
TGCAGGCCACGCTCTGGCGTGGTGCAAATTTTTTTAAAGAAATATATGCGTTGCACTTGTCGCCTTTTGTGATGCGTGTGGCCATGTATTGAACACAAACCCAATGTTTGTGTTGCCTTTCGAGTGCGTTGAGGTGAAAGGCTGCCTCCGCCCACTTCTGGCCCCATGCAGGGCTGTATCCTGTGGCTGGAATGTTGGACTCCAAGTGTGCCAATTCTGCCAGAGCGCACAAGATAACTGCCAATGTGGCTCATGAGCATCTGGAGGAGAGATGGTGAGAGTGGCGGATGGTTCCTCTTTAAAAGTTGCCCATGTGGAAATGGGGTCCGCGCAAAACGGTGCAATAAACTTTTTTGCCAAAGTTGCCTCTTCCACCCACATGGAAGTTCCTGGCGATGCAAGCTCATGGGGGGGCGGATTTTGCACCAATGTGGGGCCTTAGTAACTGTGACAGGTAGGTGGTAGGTTATCAAGACCAGTCAGTAGTCAGAGAATTCCATTTTTGTTGTTTTGAAGTGGGAGATGTGTGGCTGGAATTTCGCTGGCATTAGAATAAGGTCGATGCGGGTCATGGACCTTAATTGGCCATTGTGGATGTGGGGACATGTCATGTTTTTGAGCAGTGGGGCATGTCACAGCAATGCATCCATTAACCCAAGGGTGGCCTTTAGAACGCATAGTTCTATGTGACCCTGTGGGGCGTGAGGTGAGGGAGGCAACCAGTCCATTGGTGAGGTTAGCCAACAGTTCATGTCGCTGACTAGGAAAGAATCAGGGGGTAGCGGGAGGGATTTAACTGACAAGAAAAATTCCCAACGCTCGTGTGCACCATTTGGGGCATAGATGTTGACGATTGCATGCACTACATCAGCCCACGAGAAAGTGACAACGAGAACTCAGCCATTTAGGAATGTTTCTGAGGATACAAATTTTAAAAAATTATTTTTCTGAGCTAGCAAACCATAGTGCTTCGACCAAAAGGATAAGGATGGGAGGAGCATTGTTTGACAAGTTTCCTCGGAACCTCATGGACAGTGGGACTCCTGGATGGCCAGGATATCCACGGGTAAATTGTGTTGTAAAAAACTCAGTTTCCTAGCCTGGGCTGGGGAGGCTTTGAGTCCAGCAATATTCAACATCCCTAAAGTGAAGGTTTCCCCCATCACACCTTAGGTGTGAGGGGTGGGCAGGCCCACCAGCCTCTTCTAGGTCCCCATGGGCTTTCACAGCAGTGCGGGTGTTAGCAGCAACACTATCAGAGTTTTTGTTGATTTTTGCAGAAAGAGTTGCATTGGCTTTGGCCTTCGCTTTTTGTTTTCCTGACGTCGGACGATTTTTTTGTGGTGCAGATGAATTTGGTGCACCGTTGAGCGGGTCAAATTTTTTTTTTTTCAGTTGGGATAGGTCCCAAGTCAGTTTTGACTGGAGCTTGGGTGCAACGATTGAGTGAGATCGAATTTCCCATTGGATCCTCAAATTGAGTGGCCCACTCAGGATGGGCTTCCCAATCTGATTGGTTGATGGATTCCTGAGTTGCTTCCACCACGAAGGTTTCCATGTCCTCCTAGCGTTGTGAGTGTGGGATAGCGGTGGTGGCCTTGGCCATTTCCTTGGCCGCGGCCCTATGGGCCTGCTTAGCCTTCTTCTGTTCTTGCGGGGAGATAGGCTTTACTAATAGGTAGCAGCCTTGTGCTCCCCATGGGAAAGCCTCCTTGGTGCTTGCGGTTGATTTGTAGTGCGCCTCTCCGTTGGCCATGGCCACTGAGGGGTGCTCTTGGAATATGATGCCCTCCTGATGGGGCATGCGTGCGCCTTATGGCTGAACACATCACAGTGGGTGCAAATGGGGGGCGCGCTGTCCACGGTCACCCAGAATGGGTGGGTTGTATGCCTGCAATGTCAATTAAGGTGGAGTGCGGGATCTGGGTTAGGTCCTTTGCAATCTCCTCAGTTGGGGTCAGAACTGCGATGGCTTTGCCGGTGCACAGGTGTGGCATCAGTGTGAAGCGTTGCATTTCAAAAGATTATATTTTGCCATATATGGCGAGACCATCTTTCAGGTGTTGCTCCAAAGTGTCACATTTTACCGTAGTAGGCAAAAAGTCAAACGTGAGGAAAATTTGGTTTGATTTTGTCCATCTGGTGCATTTGGTTTCAATGACCCATTGCCCTTCAGGGAGGTCGACCACTATGCATACCACTGCAGCATCATCTGCTTTTTTCTCTTGAAACCTAGGTCCAGCCAACTGCATGACATGGAGTTAGGTGCAACATATACCGCGGTTAGGAAAATTTTGTGTAAATCTTCACAAATTTTTCCCATAAGGCCGTTTTTTGGATGTCCATATACATGTGGACTCCGAATTTTACCAACGAAAGTGGTTGGGAGTGTGGCGTGTTGATGTACTGGTTGCATTGTGCTTGCCATGTGAGTATCTCCGGGGAAATCATGACCGCTGGTTTTAAGATTTTTGTCTAATCCACCAGATTCTCCGGGGCGTTTTTGAACGTTGGAGGCCGTGGGCCTTCCACCTGCTCCTCTTACCTTGCTTGCCCAACTGCTCCCTGACATGAGCGCAGACTAATCTCCTCTGTGAGATTATCAAACTAGATTCAGTCTTGAATTATATATAGGTTGCAAAAGTGATTGCAACGAGAAAAAAGTTAAAGTAATTTCAAGTTGGTTGAAATGAAGATGGCCTTAAAGGGCTGTCCCAAAAAGCTGCTGGAGGTTAATAGGGAATTTGTGAGACTGGACTTAATTTTTCCACTTCATACTGAATACTCCCTGTTAAATTGCAATCAGTAAAAGAATCAACTAACTGAAGATGGTTCTCCACGCGCTGAAGATTCCAAACAAGGTACCAATTCTGGATAAATCAGAGCTCAAGATAAGATTTACTAATCCAATCTGAACACCACTTCTGGATGCCCCTTCCCTTAGGATACTTTTCCATAGCTGCCAATGCTAAATTATTAATTTAAACCACCCACAGAAGTTGACCTAGAAGCAAATAGGCTTTCAGTTCAGACTAAAACAAGTACACCCATGATATTATTAACAACAAATAACTCCAGAGCACTCAAAACCAAATTGAGCTGGTTAAGACATTGATTGATCATCATCAGATGAGCATTTCTAACCTTCAATTTAGATTAAAAAAATTAGTAACCCAAAAGAACCAGATCAAGAAATATGTTATTTAATATCGAAAAATTTTCACACTTATACTTTAACAATTAATGATATCAAAACAGCCTTAAAGTCCATCTAGTACTAAAAAAACAGCCTTAAAGTGACTAGACTTTCTCCCTAATGACAAAGCTTTAGGGCATTGTCAGGTTCTCCATATTAAAGGTGAAATACTTGACCTAGGGAGTCAACCACTATGCTCCCTTTTGAAGCTAAAGTATGCTAAAATAAAAAAAGATCCAGAGATGGTTAAAATAAAAAATCAATTAGTTCAGTTAATTTAATTCTCTGAAATATATGCATTGAGTTTGTAATTTATTTTAATTTTTAAGCTTAGATATTACCTACAAATTTATATTATCACCAAGTTTTATCTAATCATAAGGTGACAGTTCAATTCTCCTTTAAACATAAAAATCTATTTTCCATCTATCTTCACAAATTAGTTATTCACTTAGATCTGCAAATCAAGTTACTCTACAGAGGGTTAACAAAATAAACATGCTGATCCAACATTAACTTTTTGAATCGCTTAGCACTTAAAAACAGTGCTTTTAAAATTCTAACAAATTACTTTTTATACTATTTTTAAAATATATTAATACATAGATTTTATTTAAAGTAAAAAAATCATAAAGTTACCCATGAGAACAAAATTCAAAGTCCTCTATTCAAATGGATGTGCTCCCAGTGCTATCCCCCTTGCAGTCTGACAATAAATTGTTGAAATTGGCACAAGGGCATCAGTTTTCAGATGCACAGGTAACGCACAAAGATACAAGTTACTGTATGATGACAGTAAGCCAATAAAATATCACAAAAGAAACATTGTATCAGAAGAGGGTCTTTTATATTAAAAACAAAGAAGCACACTGTAGCATTGAATACCTCCATTGGCTCTGCGGCTCACTTAAATAAACTATTAATTGTGGGATGCTTTCACACTATGTAGAAAGTGCTCCCCCTTCAGATTACAATCCCATCTAGGTACATCCTTTTTGATTCCAGAATACTTATTGGTGCAATTTATGGCTACTAAGCAGCAGTATAGGAGCGTGAAAAAAGGCATAATATCCAAATTAGTCAAAAAACCAAATGCTTAGGGAAGGGCATTTCCATAAAAGCAGCTTATGCCAATTGTAATTAAGATACTGACGGATGGCTGTAATAGGTTAGGGACCCTTATAACTGATTTATCTTTTGTCAATGCAAATCAAAGTAGGATACTAAGAGTCCAAAGAATATAATAGGTGATAGGAAACTGAGGCCACGGGCTATGGTAAAAAATAAACTAAGGTAATGGAAGTTGTACTGGTAGGTTTGGGGATTTAATCTGCCATTGTAAATACTATTGGAAATAGTACCCTGGCAGAATCACCAATAGTATTTCAATACAACTCTGACAAGCATCTATAAAGCCTGTGGCCATGAGGTGAGATAGGTTATTAAAGCTCTAACCCTCTATCTTAATCTAGTTAGAGTATAAAATTAAGTGAATATTCTATATCTAGATGATTAAAAAACCAATTGCAACATTATTTGATTGACCAAACATCATGGAAAAAAAGATGGGTGGGGGTCAAATTAATTATTGAGAACCTGTGGCTGTTAGGCTTAGCACTGCTGATACATCTTCAGGAACTTGGCATAACCCAGTTAGTAATGTGACCATTATTGAGATTATTCTTAGTAGGCATCTATAGATAAATTTTTAATGATCTTAAATTGCCTTTCCATATGTGTCTAATATGCTAATCCATCTGAACCCATGGTTTACATAATAAATATAACTATACTATGGCAAATTTAGACAAAAGGCGCCAGTTTTTATTATTGCATTCATGAGATTTATTTTCCTAGCCAACGCTTTGGAATATGTTTGCTCTGCAGCTAAATAAAAGTCTGTATCAGTTTATACAAATATTCAGTGGTCAGCTCATTTTATTATTTGACACAAGAATATAAAATTGGCGGAAGTGCAGGGTTCTTCCTATAAGGTAAGGCGAATGGGTAGCGCCTCATGGCTAAATGATAAGTGATATTATTAGCAAAGATGGAGTAAATAAAAAGTTCCAGCTGGATGCCATAACTGTAATCAGCTTCCATAGGATATCAACAAGATTACTACTTACTTTCTTCCACAGTGACGTTAGTCTCAGGCTGATAGGGTGTAGACAATACCCCTTGTATATCCATCAAGTCGTTGAGTTTAAAAGTAATTTAGGACATGAAATTAGCCCAAAATCTATGAAAATAAGCTCGAGGCATTTGTGCCAGTAAATTTTTTTTTCAGAATAAACTTAATAGATGTCATAGCGCCAAAGTCTTTAACTGCTTTGTCCTCCCTACCACTTAGTGCGATGATTGATGACCACAATCATATTATCTAAATTAGCCATAACTATTGGACAAATGATTCACGTCCTAATAGAGAAGATGTGCCAGGAAAAGTTGGGTTTAACCGATTGATAGGAGGTGGCTTTATGTTAAGTGGCTTCAGCTTGGCATTTCTTACAACAACAGAGGGTCTCATGAACATCAAAGTGCATTGAACATTATAGCAATGTTGTTTCAACAGCTCAAGCGCCTTTTCTAAAATTCCCACGCCCCATTGCCTTGTGGGCTCCAATAATAATAATGGTTTGCTCCATTGTTCAAGGTATTCAATAGTTCTGATTATTAATATTTCTATAAAGCTTCCCATCTTTGGCAATGCTATTTTCTACTTAAATTCTCTAAGGTACCCTGAACTTTTGCCAGTTCATTATCATATTGCTTAGTTAGCATCTTATTAAATGAATTTAATAGCTACATCAGCCGCAAAGGCCACATTGGGTAGTTAAGATTACCCATTGACATTTTAACTCTTTAAACCAGGGCAGTGCTAAAACTCTAAAATGTAAGCTTAGGATTTCAAAGCAGATTGGGCCAGCTGCCATTCTAACTCCTACAGATTCTGTAACCAGCGAAAGGAGGCATGATCATTTACTACTTTAAAATGCTCTACATGGATATATACTCAAAAAGGTTATATGCATAATAATTGTCAGGTTCTCCTTCTAAGTTACCATATATAATTCCATTCATGAACATCCAACATCTGGCTGCAGTAAGACACAGGACACTCAAACCATCAGGTTCAAATTGTGATAACATCGCCCTTATGGTGGTTAGAAAACACCCATCTGAATATTAACTAACTTATAGAGCTTTTAGTACATAAGTAGTGGCGCACAGGAGATTAAAGCCTAAGTTTATCAAAGGCCAGCTGGCTGTTCCCTGTTCACTACAATACTAAACTATTAATGAGCAAGTAATAAATGGTGTCATCTATTTTGTCTAAAATCTTCAATAAGTTGATGGTAGTAGCCAGTCATTCCATGATTACCTTAATGTCGCGCTTGCTACTTAGCTGCGGCATCCCTTTAGAGGCTTCAATCTTCACTGGCTTGGGATTTAGGCATGCTAATGTAAAGATCAGATATTCCAGTTAGGAAAAAAGAAGTTGCACTTTTGGGGCTTGATCTTCGGACTAGTCTTTGCGAGGTGGCAGAAGCCTTTTTCAAGTGTTGCAGATGCTCATGAAACGTTCTAGAAAAAATATTGATACACTAAAATACAACAGAACACAAGAAATCTTTTGTATCGCTTAGTATACTATCCATAGCCTGCTGAAAGATAGTGATGGCATTGCACAACCCTTGCGGCATTCTAGTAGCTTGGTCAAGGCACCAGGCCGTTATAATGGAGCATTTTTCTTCTCCTCTTTAGGCAGTTTGATCTAAAAAATGGTTGAGAAAGTATTTCAAAACGCTCAAGCAGTATAGCACATCATCAATACATGTTAAATATAAGAGTTTATTATAAAGTTTTTGGAACTTCCTATAATTAGTTACAATGATATTGAAAAGTCAGTAGTTAATGATCAACAGCAGGGAGGACCAAGGACTCATGGAGGGCAATAACATCCTGAGTTGCACTAGCTGAGTAACACCACTATTAATGATTTTGTCCGCCACCTTTGAGTGTCTATCAAGACTAAGGCAAATAAACAGATAATTTCTACTAACTATATGATGTAAAACATCTGTTGCACAACACAAATCAAAGTGTCCTCTTAAAAATCACATTGTACTTTCAAATAGGGTCGCTAAGGTCCTTTTTTATTCTCATTTGACCTAGAGAGTCATTCCCAAGGGACCAGGGAACATTATTTGGCGCTCATTGTTGCCAAACTCTATTTAACAAAGTTTACCAAAATCATGGACACTTAGCACTTCCTCACTGGCAGGATATGGACAAAAACAACGATCAGATGCCTCTTAATTTGAACTGAGTGGGATACAGCTTAGCTAAAAGCACCTGGATTTTACATGTTCAGGGAGGATAAACTCAGGTGAAGTGACTGATTCCAATTTTAAATGAAAAAATGTAGTGAATATTTTGCCATAAAATCCATAGGATTTCTAAATTAAAATTTAAACCAACTGTAATTTGTTGGCCCGCTGAAATGGTTAGGCAACAATTAGCACATGGCGGAATACTTTAGATTCTACAATTTGAATATGCAACCAATAGATATGGCACATATATGCTGATAACCAATAGCGCTATGTCATCCTTAGACGCGAGGTTAACAAACCACTGCTTTTGATGCTCCAGGGCCTCATCCTTTGTTTAGCACTAGTGGTGCACAACCTAAAAAAGGGGGAGCCAAAATGCATCTTTGTTTGCAAATGGGCCAAACAAAAGGATTATCATAGTTTAAAAAATTCCTAACATTGCACCTCATCTAACAGCCTAGGAAGCCATATCAGAAGGCGAAGAGCTTTAGGGAAATTTTTTCTTTTGCCTGCTTTAATTGGTGAACCATCACAGACAAACTAGGGGTTGTCTTATCTGCAGCATGGGGCATGAGGAGTCATAGGTGAGGGTTTTCTTTGTTAATAAGGCCAGCGGTATCCATCACCTTAACATATTGAGAAAGTTGATGCTCCACAAAAGTGATTAAAGCAGGCACACAAGTAAAAAATTTGATGCGCTGGAAGGTCTGAGGATAGTTAAGATCAAACACCAAAGTTTTTGCAGCATTGATGCATGCACGGCTTGTACCAAATGAAAGTTCTTCTTTTTTGTATCTTGCATCTTTGTCAAACTAATGATGAAAATTGGGGATAGGAATAACCCTCAGCAAAGGTTTCCTTTGCCCCATGTAGATGTTTGTGGAGGTGAGTGTTGATAGGGGAAGCAACCACTTCACCTTTTATTTAATTAGTTTTTTTTAAAAATGGATAGACGTTTTAAGCATGGAAACGGTGGGGGCACAAATCGTAAGTTTCAACAAAAAAATGCCCCAAAGCAAAATCTGGCATCACTTTAAATGACTAGTCACTATTATTGAGACATTCAATAACTTAAACAGGTTTAACTTAGCTAGCACTGGGCCAGCCACTGGAGTTGCACAATGAAAAAATCTGATTGGCTGTGAACAGTTGATCATGGCAGATCAGTAAGAACTTTTTCAGCCATTGACTCAGGATTATACAACCCAGTCAAATTAGTAAATTAGTAAATTTTTGGAACTTTTGATTGGCTGCCTCTTTGGGAGCAGCGCCAGATTTTACCAAGATTGGGGGCGGGAGGACCAATTCCCACTCAAAAAGATTAGGCATGGTGCATATGGGCTGATGCTATAGGAGGGATCATCCAAAGCAGCCAAAGAGATACTTCTTGGCACTTGTACTTTAAATGATCAAGTTTGAAGCACAAGGGATGATGGCGCAGCCATTTTTGAAGCGCCTAAAAAGGATGATCAGGGGCAGACCTGATTGCAGTTCTGGAGGGAATTGTGAGGCGGGTGTCACAGTGAAATGGGCAGATTATTGTAAAGGCGTGAGGCCCAACTAAACAATCTTCCCCATTAGGGACCACAAATTGCAGCATTGGGTCAGCATAATAAATGGCCAAACCCTCTGTGATTTCATGGTGGAGGTTCTCCAGAGAGAGTTAGGAGGGCAACCAGTTAAACTGAACCACCAGAGTGGCATTAGCTGGGAGTCAAGTAAGAATGATGGTGATGGGCTTTATTTATAAATAAACTACAGTTTCGCTACTGCTGATGCCTGGGCTTCAGACCTAAAGCCCATGTCGAAGTAGCCCTTTAAATGGGCGAAAATTGATAAAAACAATGGGGTTATTTATTGCCAGGGCCATCTTAATAATAACCAACTCACATATGGAAAAGATTCCCATACTTGACTTAGAGGCTGAAATGCAGGTTGCTCTAAGTGAGCACCAATGGGCTCTGGAGCACCTCCTGGGGGCAAACAAAATGATGGGCTAAATCCCTGATGAGGGCCATAACGCCTGGTAGCATTTGGAGGTCTAGCAAAGCCAGTTTAGGCGCGCTTAAGTGGCGGCCAAAGTGCTCCAGAAGGCGGCGCACCACCACCCTCACCCTGGGGAAGCAGGAGTTTATATCACTAAAATCGTATTGTTAGGCTCAATTAGAGCAGCTGTTTTTTTTAATTTATTGCGGGGAAGGCCGACCATGGGACGGACACTTCCGAATATGACTCAGGAAAGACAAACTTAGTACCAGGGGAGGCACCCCAGAGAAGCGATGCTATCTCTTGTTGCCAGCGGGAACGCCACTTATGAGGAGGGGAGGGAACGTTTGAAGGGGCCGTAGCCACTATTGAGCACGTGTGTGAGGAAGGGGTCTGATTTGATGAACCAGACTGGGAACCAGGAGGAGACCAGCTGTCGGCGACGCGGTGGGAGGTAACCAAACATCCACGCTTGAAAGTGGTCCACCAAATGAGACCGGAATCTGTGGACAGCTTCTGGGAGGGTGGGGATGGAGCCAGCGATGGCATCCAAGACAATCGTGTGGATAGTCCACATGGCGATTGCAACCACCAGAGCACAGAGGGAGGGTGGAAGGGGGAGGCCATTGATGAAGCAAACATATCTCTTGACAGACTGAAGGGATGCGTTTGATCCTGGCCCAGCAGACGTTGAACTTTGCGCCATATCACTTGAGAGGTGAGGCACTTCTCCAGACGGTGGAACAGCGTTCCATACTTGCCACACATGACAAAGGATGAGTGTAAAGCATTAGAGTGCTCAGCTGTATGATACACCCGCCTCAGGCAGCACCACACATGGGAGCGGACTTGAGGCTGCAACAGAGGATGGTGTGCATATTTCCAGATAGTCTTTTGGGTCTCAGTGGAATAAGGGATGTCCATCATGTCCAGGTAGTCCACCCTGGATAGGACATGGGGTCGAATGGGGATCACGCCATCATGGATGGGTAGCCCCTGTACCTCTTGTGTGAACTGAGGAGAGGGGCGGCCTCTTCGGGTTGTATGTCCGCTAATACAAATTCTCCACTCTGCGCTTCACATGGAGAGTAGGATTCGTTTGTAGTGGGTTTTAGTCCCGTGAGGACCTGTGGCCGATGTGTGTGGTGCGAAATTTTTATCAGGGAGTGAGATTTTGATGGATTGTTGAGGCCCAAGGCTCGGGAGAAGTTGGAGCAGGCTGCGCGGGACCAGTGATGGGATGGGAGTGTAGGGGCGGTGAAGGCCGCAATCCAGGTGCCCAGGATCTTGGCGGTATGGGCTTTATAGTCAAGCAGGCCCATGCCACCATGATGTTGGGGGCCAAACATGACCTCTAGCCGCACTGGTGGAGGGCGGCCTGACCAAAGCCATCCTTGCAGCAGGGCATACAAGGATTTGAAGAAGTTTGGGGAGAAGGGAATGGCGTGGGCTCCAAACCAGACTTTGGATAGGAGCATAGAACTGGCAAGAACAACCCTGCCAGTGAGGGTAGTAGGGTGGGCTCTGAGAGAGGCGATTCGCTTCGTCACGTTGTCCAGTATATGGCACTCCATTACTGCTGACGCATATCAGCCTGCCTCCATCCACACGCCCAGATGGCGCACCGGTCTTATGGTAGGACGTGGCATGAAGGGGAGCACCAGTGGAGCGGTGTGTGTTGAATTAGTAAGGCGTGGACGTGGGCGAGCAGATGGGCCAGGTTGGGAACTAATTGCTGGGGCCCAGCAGTTCTGAAACTGACCAAGGAGGATGATATCAGTTTTGGAGGCGTTCAGTGCCGCGTTGCTTACCTGGGAATATTCTGGATGAGGGCTTCAAGCGCACGTGCATCTTTGTTATTAGACACCCCCACCACGCAATCATCTTCAAATGCCATCATCTTGACTGGGGTTTGGCCTGGCACATGGACCCCAGTGAGTTGGGCATTCACATTTCGCTGTAGTGGGTCAAGGCTGAAGTTGTATAAGAGTGGGCTGAGGGGGTCCCCTTGTTGCAAGCCCCTTTGAGGGCGGACTACTTCCGTTAGGAAGCCAGGGCCACGCACTGCAATTGTTGCAGATTCCGTGAGCAGCATCACCAGTTGATGAAGCGAGGGGGTAGGCGGAATTGATGGAGGCAGGCCCTTAGGTATTCCCAGTTTACTCTATCATAGGCCTTTTGTTGGTCCAAGAATACAAGTGCCCCAGAGGCTATGGACTGACATACATTAGCCACAGAGTGCACTTTATCCCAAATCGACCTTCTGGATATAAAACTGAATTGTTCTGGGGAGATGATGGCAGATGCTACAGTCCTTAAACGGTTAGCCATGATTTTTGTTAAAATTTTTGTGTCTGTGTTTGTTAGAGAAATGGGGCACCAGTTAGCTAAGTCAAGCTTATCCCCTTTCTTGAAGAGTGTGACAGCAAAGGCCTTATGTCCTCCTGGTAGGAGGCGTGTTTCCAGCAGGCTTTGTTTAAGTGAGGCTAGCAGCAATGGGGATATATATTTGAAATATTTTTTGTAAGACTCATATGGGATGCCATCTGGGCCTGGGCATTTTCGGTTTGGCGCACCATGAATGGCTGTCCATAATTTGTTTGGAGTAATTAATTTCATTATTTCTGGGTATTGGAAAATGGTGCGGATATAAGCTTGATTGAGAAATTCTGCCATTTTGGCCGGCTGAATTGGTTCAGCTCAGTATAACTCAGAGTAATATAATTGCATTTTGATTGCCACTTCAGCCGGTGTATCCACAATAGAATTATCTGATCTTTGTACCTGTGTGCAGGCCACACTCTGGCATGGTGTGAAAATTTTTTTAAAGAAGTATGCGGTGCACTTGTCGCCTTTAGTGATGCGTGTGGCCCTGTATTGAACACAAACCCAATGTTTATGTTGCCTTTTGAGTGCGTTGAGGTGGGTGGCTGCCTCTGCCCACTTCCGGCCCCATGCAGGGCTGTATCCTGTGGCTGGAATGTTGGACTCCAAGTGGGCCAATTCCACCAGAGCGTGCGAGATAACCGCCAATGTGGCTCGTGAGCGTCTGGAGGAGAGATGGCAATAGTGGCAGATGGTGTCCTCTTTGAAAGTTGCCCATGTGAAATGGGGTCCGCGCAAAATGGTGCAACAAACAATTTTGCCAAAGTTGCCTCTTCCACCCACATGGAAAATCCTGGTGACGCGAGCTTGGGGGGCGGATTTTGCACCAATGTGGGGTATTTGCAACTGTGACGGGTAAGTGATAGGTTATCAAGACCAGTCAGTGGTCAGAGAATTCCATTTTTTGTTGTTTTGAAGTGGGAGATGTGGGGTTGGAATTTTGCCAGCATTAGAATAAGGGCGATGCGGGTCATGGACCTTAATTGGCCATTGTGGTGTGGGGACATGTCATGTTTTTGAGCAGTGGGGCATGTTGCGGCAGCGCATCCATTAACCCAAGGGTGGCTTTTAGAACGCGTAGTTCTACATGACCCTGTGGGGCGTGGGGTGAGGGAGGCCACCAGTCCGTTGGTGAGGTTAGCCAACAGTTCATGTCACCAACTAGGAAAGAATATGGGGTAGCAGGAGGGATTTGACCAACGAGAATATTCCTGATGCTTGTGTGCACCATTTGGGGCATAGATGTTGACAATTGCGTGCGCAACATCAGCCCACGAGAAGGTGATGATGAGCACTCGGCCATTTAGGAATGTTTCTGAGGATGTGAATTTGAAAAATTATTTTTCTGAATTAGCACCCCACAGTGCTTCAACCAAAAGATAGGGATGGGAGGAGCATTGTTTGATAAGTTTCCTTGGAACCTCATGGACAGGTGGACTCCTGGATGGCTAGGATATCCACGGGTAAATTGTTTTGTAAAAAACTCAGTTTCCTAGCCTGGGATGGGGAGGCCTTGAGTCCGGCGATATTCAACATCCCTAAAGTGAAGGTTTTCCCCATCACACCTTAGGTGTGAGGGGTGGGCCCCCAGGCCCACCAGCCTCTTCAAGGTCCTCACGGGCTTTCACACCAGCAAGGTGTTAGCAGCAACGCTATTGGGGTTTTTGTTAATTTTTGTGGAAAGGGTCACATTGGCTTTGGCCTTCACTTTTTGTTTTCCCGACGTCAGACGAATTTTTTGCTGTGCGGATGAGTTCAGTGCACTGTCGAGCAGGTCAAAAAAAACTTTCAATTGGGATAGGATCCAAGTCATTTTCAACCGGAGTTTGGGTGCAGCGATTGGGTGAGATCGATTTCCCATTAGATCCTCAGATTGAGTGGCCCACTCAGCATGGGCTTCCCAATCCGATTGGATGATAAATTCCTGAGTCACTTCCACCGCAAAGGTCTCCATGTCCTCCTGGCCTTGTGATTGTGGGATGGCGGTGGTGGCCTTGGCCGCTTCCTTGGCTGTGGCCCTATGGGCCTGCTTGGCCTTCTTCTGCTCCTGCGGGGAGATGGGCTTTACCAATAGGTAGCAGCCTTGTACTCACCACGGGAAAGCCTCCTTGGTGCTTGCAGTTGGTTCATAGTGCGTCTCTCTGCTGGCCATGGCCGCTGAGGGGTGCTCTTGGAATGTGACACCCTCCTTGATGGGGCATGCGTGCGCCTTATGGCCAAACGCGTCACAGTGGGTGCAAATGGGGGGCGCGCTGTCCACGGTTACCTAGAATGGGTGGGTGGTATGCCCTGCTATATCAATAAAAGTGGAGTGCAGGATCTTGGTTAGGTCCTTTGCGATCTCCTCAGTTGGGATCAGAACTGCAATGGCTTTGCCGGTGCACAGGTGTGGCATCATCATGAAGCTTTGCATTTTGAAAGATTGTATTTCGCCGTATATGGCGAGACCATCTTTCAGGTGTTGCTCCATAATGTCACGTTTTACCATAGTAGGCAAAAAGTCAAGTGTGAGGAAAATTTGGTTTGATTTTGTCCATCTGGTGCATTTGGTTTCGACGACCTGTTGCCCTTTGGGGAGGTCAACCACTATGCGCACCGCTGCAGCCTCATCTGCTGCTATTTTGCTTTTGAAACCTAGGTCCAGCCAACCGCACAACATGGAGTGAGATGCAACATACACCGCGGTCAGAAAATTTTGTGTACATCTTCACAAAATTTTTCCCATAAGGCTGTTTTTTGATGTCCAGATACACACGGACTCCAAATTCCACTGATGAAAGTGGCTGGGAGTGTGGCGTGTTGATGTACTGGTTGCATCGTGCTTGCCACGCGATTATCTCTGGGGAAATTTTGACCACCAGTTTTTCAAGATTTTTGTCTATTCCACCGGATTCTCCGGGGTGTTTTTGAATGTTGGAGGCCGCAGGCCTTCCGCCTGCTCCTCTTACCTTGCTTGCCCAACTGCTCCCTGACATTGGTGCAGACTAATCTCCTCTGTGAGATTTTAAACTAGATTTAGTCTTGAATTGAATAGGTTGCAAAAGTGTTTGCAACGAGAAAGAAAAGTTAGAGCAGCTGTTTTTTGTAAATTTAAAATATAACTTAAAAATTGATTTTGTTTCAATTATTGAAGCAAAAGAAATGTCTCCAAGGCCTAATCATTCTGATTGTATAATATTGGTAGAGTTTGTTCAAATTTATTTAAAGTAGTCTCAAAAAACTTAGCTCTGACTCCATAAGTTCACATAAATGAGGTACTAATAAAAAATTTATAATTGGTTTGGGGAAATACTGTCTGTAGTAGATAACACAAGAGGGATAAAATGCATTGGTAAGGCACTGTAGGCTCCTTAAAAGTGGTTTTCTTAGGTCCTGCGGTACCTTAAAATTTCTTGAACTATGTCTGTAGGGAGGCCAAGTTTTTTTCTCCTGTTTAGTGGACTTGTTATTCTTTGTTGCTCCACTGTCTACATTTGCTCAAAATTAAAGTTCTTTATTGTAATGTCAATATAGGTGCACTCAAAATAAGCAAAAAAGATTATGATGTGGAATTCCAGAGTATCCTCTTGATCTAATGTATTTTCATCTCTTCACCTTATCAAGGAATTGATTCCTACAAAAGATCAATGGGTATAGCCACTTAGACTCTTTTAATTTTGGAGATCTCACTAGAGGAGACTGCAAGCTCTTGTTGTTCTAACTGTTAAACTTAACGCTTTAAACCACTTTTTCACCAACTTGGCCTTGCGTTCTTCCTGTAAGTGGGAGGTAACCACTATCATATCATCCGCCATAACGTGCCTAACTTCTGGAAGTAGGGTGCCATTGTCATATCTTTATTTAATGGAAGGTGGTTTCAGGGTTTTTTACCTGAAAATTTTAGTGGAAGCAAAGTAGAAAAGTTCCAGTTTTGATCCACCCTGTCTTTCCCCAAGTCTAATAATTTACAGGGTTCACAGGATGAATAGGGTTTAGAACCAAACTTGGTCAATAATTGCCATAATGCTTAATTATTTATAAAGATGACAGGTGATTTGGTTGTTATCACGCATATCATAATGAATGGTTTAAGGCTGAGTTAGCTCTAGATTTGAAGGGATGGCCCAGTTGAGTGGTATGCAAAGCTATCAATGACTTTTGTTTGTGTCTCAAAAAGTAGAGGCGCATTAGTAGTTATAATTCACCATATGGTTATTATCATACTCCTCAAGAGAAAAAATGTTATCACAACCCAATACAAATCATTGTAAGGCTCGCATACATGGCAAAGAGCAATCTGAGATCAAAGAAATTTATAAATTTAGCTCAGTTTGCACCTGCACTTCCAAATAGAAGCATTTTAGCAAACACTTCTAAAGATTCATCCCATCTAAAGGAGATAATAAGAGCTTTTTGAGCGGTTACTAGTTCTTCTCCACATAAACACCCAATAAAAAAATCTTTGCCATTTATAGGTTATGCCAAACTTCTGTAATTTTGGCATAATTAACTCCTAACTATTTTAATACAAGAGTTTTTTATCAATGCCAACTTAGCATTGTTGGCTGCACTTTTCTCTCTCGTTGCAATCACTTTTGCAACATATTCAATTCAAGTCTGATTCTAGTTTGATAATTTCACAGAGGAGATTAGTATGCAACCATGTCAGGGAGCAGTTGGGCAAGTAAGGTAAGAGGAGCAGGTGGTAGGCCCACGGCCTCAAACATATGAAAAACGCCCCAGAGAAACTGGTAAAATAAAAAAAAATTTAAAAAAACTGGCGGTCACTATTTCCCCAGAAATCCTTGCTTGACAAGCGCGATGCAACCAGTACATCAACACACCGCACTCCAAACCACTCTCGTCAGTAGAATATAATGTCTGTGTGTTTCTGAACATCCAACAAACAGTTTTATGGGAAAAATTTTGTGGGGATGTGCACACTTTTTTCCTGACCGCGGTGTACGTCACACCTCACTTCATGTCACGCGGTTGGCTGGACCTCAGTTTTGAAAACAAGGAGGCAGCAGACGAAGCTTCTGCGGTGCACATAGTGATTGACCTTCCCAAAGGGCAACAGGTCATCAAAACCAAACGCACCAGATGGAAGAAAATCCAACCAAATTTTCCTCACGTTTGATTTTTTGCCTACTATGGTAAAATGTGCCATTTTTGGAGCAGCACCTGAAAGATGGTCTCACCATATATGGCGAAATACAATCTTTTTAAATGCAATGCTTTATGCTGATGCCACACCTGTGCACTGGCAAAGCCATTGCAGTTCTGACCCCAACTGAGGAGATTGCAAAGGACCTAAGCCAGATTATGCACTCCAATTTAATTGATATCGCAGGGCATACCACACACACCCTTTCTGGGTAACCGTGGACAGCGCGCCCCCATCTGCAACCACTGTGATGCGTTTGGCCATAAGGCACATGCATGCCCCACCAAGGAGGGCATCACATTCCAAGAGCACCCCTCAGTGGGCATAGCCAGCGGAGAGGTGCACTACAAACCAACCGCAAGCACCAAAGAGGCTTTCCCATGGGGAGCACAAGGCTGCTACCTACTGGTAAAACCTATTTCCCCGCAAGAGTGGAAGAAGGCCAAGCAGGCCCGCAGGGCCGCGGCCAAGATAGCAGCCAAAGTCACCACTGCTATCCCACACTCCCAACGCCAAGAGGACATTGAAACCTTCGTGGTGGAAGCAACTCAGGAATCCATCAACCAATCAGATGGGAAGCTCATGCCAATTGAACTCAATCTGAGGATTTGATGGGAAACTCAATTTCACCCAATCTTTGCAACCAAGCTCCAGTCAAAACCAACTTGGTTTCCAACCTACCTGAAATTTTTTTGACCTGATCAATGGTGCACCAAACTCATCCGCACCGCAAAAATTTGTTTGATGTCAGGGAAACAAAAAGTGAAGGCAAAAGCCAACGCAAACCTTTCTGCTAAGATCAAAAAAACTACTGATAGCATTGCTGCAAACACCCATGCTGCCATGAAGGCCCATGGGGATCTAGAGGAGGCTAGTGGGCCTGGGTGCCCACCCCACACACCACACACACACACACACACACAAAAAAAAAAAAAAAAAAAAAATAAGGTGTGATGGGGGAAACCTTCACTTTAGGGATGTTGAATATCGCCGGACTCAAGGCCTCACCATCCCAGGCTAGGAAACTGAGTTTTTTTACAAAAAAATTTACCCATGGATATCCTGACCATCCAGGAGTCCCACTGTCCACAAGGTTCCGAGGATGCTTGGAAAACCATGCTCCTCCCATCCCTATCCTTTTGGTCAGAGCACTGTGGGGTGCTAGTTTGTAAAAAACAATTTTTTCAAATTTTTATTGTTGGAATCCTTCCTCAATGGCCGAGTCCTCATTGTCACTTTCTCATGGGCTGACATGACACATGCTATCATCAACATCTATGCCCCAACCTGTTCATGAGAATGTCAGAGATTTTCTTGTTGGTAAAATCCCTCTTGTTGCCCCCAGACCCCTTCATAGTCAGCGATATGAACTGTTGGCTAAACACACCAACAGACCGTTGGCCTTCATCCACCCACGACCCCAGGGTCACGTAGACTTCGTGTTCTAAAGGCCACACTTGGAGTTATGAATGTGCTGCCATGGCGAGCCCCACTGCTCGATAACATGATGTGACCCCACGTCCACAATGGCCAATTAAGGTCCATGACCTGAATAGACCTTATCCTTACGCCGGCGAAATTCCAACCCCACATTTCCCACTTCAAAACAACAAAAATTGAATTCTTGACCACCAGCTGGTCTTGAAAACCTACCATCTACCTGTCATAGTGCTAAGGCCCCACATTGGTGCAAACTCTGCCCTCCTGAACTTGTGTCGCCAGGATTTTCCACTTAGGTGGAATCAGCAATTTTGGCAAAAAAGTTTGTTACATCATTTTGCGCGGACCCCATCTCCACATGGGCAGCCTTCAAAGAGGATATCATCCGCCACTCTTGCCACCTCTCCTCCCAATGCTCATGAGCCACATCGGCCATCATCTCGCCGCTCTGGCAGAGTTGGCACACCTGGAGTCCAACATCCCAGCCACAGGATACAGCCCTGCATGGGGCTGAAAGTGGGCGGAGGCAGCCGCCCACCTCAACGTGCTCAAAAGGCAACACAAACAATGGGTTTGCGTTCAGTACAGGGCCAAACGCATTACAGAGGGTGACAAGTGCACCGCATATTTTTTAAATTTTTTTTTGCACCACGCCAGAGTGTGGCCTGCACACAGGTGCAAAGATGAGATGATTCCATCATGGATACGCCAGCCAAAGTGGCAATCAAAACACAAAAGTATTACTCCAAGTTATACCGATATGATCCAATTCAGCCAGCTGAAGTGGCGGAATTTCTCAACCAAACCCACATCCGCACCATTTCCTGATACCCTGAAATAATGAATTTGATTACTCTGAATGAATTATGGACAGCCATCCGCGGTGAACCAAACTAAAAATGCCCAGGCCCATATGGCATTCCATATAAATTCTAAGAAAAGTACTTTAAAATATATATCACCACTACTGCTTGCCTCACTTAACCAGAGCCTTCTGAAACGCCCTCCTACCAGGAGGACAAGAGGCCTTCACTGTCACAGTCTTCAAGAAAGGGGATAAGCTAGAATTAGCCAACTCTGCACCCCATTTCTTTAACTAACACGGATACAAAAATTTTAAAAAAAATCATGGCTAACCGTTTAGGGATTGTAGCATCTGCCACCATCTCCCCAGAACAATTTGGTTTCATACCCAGAAGGTTGATTTGGGACAGCGTGAACTCTGTGGCTAACACATGCCAGTCCACAGCCTCTGGGGCACTTGTATCCTTGGACCAACAGAAGGCCTATGATAGAGTAAACTGGGAATAACTCAAGCCTGCCTCCATCAATTCCGCTTACCCCCTCGCTTCATCAACTGGGTGATGCTGCTCACGGAATCTGCAACAATGGCAGTGCGTGGCCCTGGCTTCTTAACGGAAGTAGTCCGCCCTCAAAGGGGCTTGCAACAAGGGAACCCCCTCAGCCCACTCTTATAAACTTCAGCCTTGACCCACTACAGCGAAATGTGAATGCCCACTCACTGGGGTCCATGTGCCAGGCTAAGCCTAGTCAAGATATTGGCGTTTGCAGATGATTTTGTGCTTGGGGTGTCTAATAATCAAGATGCACGCGCGCTTGAAGCCCTCATCCAGGAAAATTCACAGGTAGTAACGCTGCACTGAATGCTTCCAAAACCAAAATCATCCTCCTTGGTTGTTATCAAACCTGCTGGGCCCCAGCAACCAGTGCCCAGCCCGGCCTATCTGCTTGCACACGTGCTCGCCCTCCCAGCTCACCCCACACCGCCCCATTGGTGCTCCCCTTCGTGCCACGCCCTACCATAGGGCCAGTCCGCCATCTGGGCGTATGGGTGGAGGCAGGCGGTTACGCATCAGCAGTAATGGAGTGTTATATTTTAGACAACGTGACGAAGCGCATCACCTCCCTCAGAGCTACCCTACTTCCCTTACTGGAAGGGTTGTTTTAGCCAACTCTATGCTCATCTCCAAAGTCTGGTTTGGAGCCCACGCCATCCCCTTCTCCCCAAGCTTTTTCAAATCCTTGTATGCCCTGCTGCAAGGATGGCTTTGGTCAGGCCACCCACCACCAGTACGGCTAGAGGTCATGTTTGGCCCTCATCATCATGGTGACATGGGCCTGCTTGACTTCAAAGCCCATGCTGCCAAGATCCTGAGCACCTGAATTGCGGCCATCACTGCCCCTACGCTCCCCTCACAACACTGGTCCCGCGCAGCCCGCTCCAACTTCTCCCGCACCTTGGGCCTCAACAATCCATCAAACCCCCACTACCTGATGAAATACCTCACATCACACACATCGGCCACAGGTCCTCACGGGACTAAAACCCACTACAAACGAATCCTCCTCTCCATGCAGTGCGCTGAGTGAAGAATTTGTATTAGCGGACACACAGCCCAGAGAGGCCACCCTCTCTCCTCAGTTCACACAAGAGGTACAGGGGCTACCCATCCAAGATGGCATGATCCCCACGCGACCCCATGTCCTATCCAGGGTGGACTACCTGGACATGATGGACAGTCCTTACTCCAATGAGACTCAGAAGACTATTTGGAAATATGCACACCATCCTTTGTTGCAGCCTCAAATCCGTTCCCATGTGTGGCGCTGCCTGAGGCGGGTGTACCATATGACTGAGCACTCTAATGCTTTACACTCATCCTGTGTCGTGTGTGGCCTTTATGATACGCAGTTCCACCGCCTGGAGAAGTGTCCTACCTCTAAAGTGATATGGCGCGAAGTTCAACGTCTGCTGGGCCAGGATCAAACACATCCCTTCAGTCTGTCAAGAGATATGTTTGCTTTATCAATGGCCTCCCCCTTCACCCTCCCTCTGTGCTCTGGTGGTTGCAATCGCCATGTGGACTATCCACACGATTGTCTTGGATGCCATCGCAGGCTCCACCCCCACCCTCCCAGAAGCTGTCCACAGATTCTGGTCTCATTTGGTGGACCAATTTCAGGCGTGGATGTTTGGATACCTCCCACCGCGTTGCCGCCAGCTGGTCTCCTCCTGGTTCCCAGCTTGGTTCATCAAATCAGACCCTTTCCTTTACATGTGTTCAATTGTGGCTACGGCCCCTTCACACGTTCCCTCCCCCTCCCCATAAGTGGCGTTCCCGCTGGCAACAAGAGATAGCATCGCTTCTCTGGGGTGCCTTCCCTGTTACTAAGTTTTGTCTCTTTTGGGTCAAATTTGGAAGTGTCCGTCCCATGGTTGGCCTTCCTTGCAATAAATTTAAATTAGCATTATTGGCTGCTGTGCCTATGCTAATCTCAATGAGATCAAAGATTGTGCACATTGGCTTTTTATCAAACTATGGTAAGATAATATGGGTAATCTAAAAAAGAGATTTATGATTTTAAGGATAAAGGGCCTACACTGTATCTATATGACTTTCCATGATATTAAGTTGAAAGGTAAAATAAAACGGCTTTGAGATGCCAGAGCAAACCCAGTTAGAAGATACCAAGGGAAAACAAATAAGATTAGCAGAGGTATTGTGTGTTGGCTGTAATCCAGTCTCACAGATATAAGAGGCTTAATGCTTGTAGGGAGGGGTTGCTTGATTGTCAAGAGCTCTAACTTTGAGAAGAGATGAAAATCATAAGCAAGTTATGTGGAACAAGTGAATCTCCATTGATCTCATGTTCCATCAAAAGGGTTTTTTGACCATCAAGACATAAATCAGAGGGTCATTAATAAATTATCCTGTCAATATCTAAAAAGATCATTATTGATCTCATTCTTAAATTGCCGTTACATAAAAGATAAATGATGGTATTCTACCTGAAACATAGTTTCAATATCATCAATTTCGGATAGTTCCAGAAAATCTATATTCAAGATGATGTTCTCATACAACATGGACCATACTTTCTGGGCCTGAGTTTTTAGTTTAATATTCAAGGAATCATTTTCCTGGTACAAACCAATATTAAAGTAAATACTCCATTCAAATCATCATCTATGCTGTTAATGTGGCATAATTAACTATATAGTTTTAACAATTCTATTACTTGGCAATAAGGACCATGTATGATATTAGAAAAGCTTTTGATGTGAGTAAACATAGAATTGTGTAATTGAATAATAAAAGCCTTATTTGTTTTGCTAGGCCTCTAGGTCGGCTTCTTTAGCTTCAGAGGGTCGCGCTACCTCTACCTTAAGGTAGTCTGTAACTGGGGTCCATTATCCATATGTACTAAAAATGATACAATAGTAAAGAAATTTTGAGCCTTTGGATCAAGCACCAAATCTTTTAACACAGGGGCTTCAGATTACAGGCGCACAGGTGTAATATACAAAACAAAAGGTACAGTTTGATGACAGTAACCTTGGTAAAACTCTACAAAAACTTTTTTATCATATTAGTGTTTTATTTATTAAAATAAACAAAGCACATTATAGTATCTTATTTTTCAGTGGCTTTGCGGCTTGCTCAAGTATTCTTTTATAATGTGGGCTGCTATCAAGGATAAAAAAGATCTTCAACAAGATGACAATTTCACCTTAGATATGTACTTCTCATTTCCAGAGTTCTTATTGGTGCATATTCTGACTACCAAACAGCACTTAAGCATGGTAAAAAAGACGTAATATCCAAAATTAGGCCAGGATAGCAAATTGCTTAGGTCTCAGGTAAAATCCATAATAGTAGCAATACGATTATTGCTTCAAAATACTGGCAGATGGTCGTAATAAAAAATAGGTACCCCACTACTAATTATTTTACTCTAATGTATTGCAAAGTAGGATACTAAGATTAACATAATAATAGGTGATATTAAACCAAGGTGATGTACTATGGTGATCAATAAATTTGGGAAGCGGAAATTGCACTGGTGGGGATCAGAGATAAGATTTTCTGTCATAAATACTATTGAATAAAGGTATCATGGCGGTGTTACTTATAGTTAGTTAGCAAAACTCTAGCAACTACCCATAAACCCCGGTCCTGTGAGGTGCGATACATTACAAAAAAGATTTCACCATTATCTAGGTAGCTAATTTTAAATTAACTGGATAATCTAAAATAGATGGTTGGTTAACCCAATTGCAATTATAGTAATATATATAATTCAATTTATTCAAGGTACGCCACCAGGGGATGGACAGTACCAAATCACAACACCCAAAATGACAAAATAAAACTACTAACCAAATGGGAAGCGGAAACCGCTAACCCACCATGGCAGAGGGTGAGGAGGGGTTGGGGGTTGGTTTTCAGAAAAACCCGCCTCAATCATGGGATGTTGGTTACAGTACCAGACAAGAGTAGAGAGCCAAGGCGTTGGGGCATCTGCATAGTGGGGGTGGAGGTCAGCGTAGTAAGAGTTTTCAACTTCCTCATCAAGATAATGACGGGAAAGTGATTCAACAAAAGCTGTGAGGAGAATTTCAGCTTCTTTGCGGGCTTCAGGAAGTTGGGTGAAAAGGGAGATACTGTGGCGGGTGATTTTGGCTGAGGGTTGAATGAAGCAAGCGTTGCAACATTCATAACAGCAACTTCAGCATCTTCAAATAGTTTTGAGATGTCACTGCAGGCATATTCAGGGAAGTTGGGGGGAAGAAGAGGGTGGGCAGGCCATGTTGGAACTGAGCTACTTACTGGGCCACCGCGGTGCATAGTTTCAGGCACTGAGGAGAGGCCACCGCAGCTAAGGCGAGCTGGTGGTTACTTTGGAAGGGGGCTGTATTGGGCAGAGGAGCGAAATGGCGAGGGGTAGGACTTTCATTGAAGTCAGGTAGGAAAAATTCCTCCCAACCATAATCTAATTGGCAGAGAGGTTGACCTGTATGCTTATTAATGAGGACATTACCTGATTCATCAGTCTCAGCCAATAGATCCCAAGGACCTTGGTTCACTGGAATAGTGGCGTTCAAATTTAGGTGGGTGGGATTGGGCGAATGAGTGGCTGCTTGGGTGCCAAAGGTGGTCCAAGCATTGCTCTGATTGGCTGGGGTGGATTTAGGTGGGAGAGTGAGGCTGGAGGTTTTGGGGGGGCTGGTTTTCCACGCAGGCCCACTGAAAAAGATTGGAGTGTGGGAAAGGGGCAGCAAAGTGCCCCATACTGAACCTCCAGAGGGGGCTCAGAAGCTGCAGCAGCGGAATTGGCCTGAGGGCACGCTTTTTTGCATGGTTGAGGCCAAAGCAGAGGGAACAAATCTTCCTACCATTATCGACTTGAGCCCAAAAGAAATGATTAGGCGCTGCAGCCACACTAGCGCGGGGTGGGATTGTTGTGCTATGGCAGGGTGGTGTGGGATGATGGTGGCTGTTGCATGAGGAGCAGCAAGGCGCTCCACACCAGATGGAATGGCAAACATGAGGTTGGGCTGAGTGCCATAAGCCATGAGCCCTGCGACCAACTGGTCATACAAAACCTGGGGTGGAAGGTGGGATGGAAGATTTGCAAAGGATACCACCAGCGTGGTGTCTGAAGGGAGGCGAGTATGGGTTGTGGGAATGGGGTTTTTTTTATAAATTAGAGGAGTTTGTACTGCCGCTTCAGCGTCCTCCTCATATTGGAACCCAACGTCAAAGTAGCCCTTAAAAAGGCGGAAATCTATAAAGCCAGCTGGCGCAAAGGCCATAGTGACTAGGTCAATAATTGCCTTATCAGCATATGGGAACAAATGCCCATAGTCCACTCTGAGGCAATAGCAAATGGCAGAGCGAGATAGGCGAGAGGATGGGGGCGAGAAGGGTGGACGCGCGCCAGGTGGAGCGCTAAGTCCCGTGGGGGGACAAAATGGCTGGAAGCAGTGGGTGGGCTGTTTGAGCCCATCTGAACATGCTTGCCCGCAGGGCGGAAAATGCTAGCTGGGGGTGCACCGCTGCCCCACACTATAGTGATATACATAATCATATTTAAAGTAGTAATTCTAAAAAATATCATGTTATTGTAAAAACTTAGCTATAAAGTTTTTAGTAAAAATTTTAACCATTTATAGTATATCTTAAAATGATATAAAACTAGCAAACTGTACCTTGATGAGCTGATAACAATACTTAACCACCTTATTATATTATAACATAAGCTACTTGCCATATAAAGTAACTACACCAGTTAATAATTCAAAACCAAAAAAAACATCTATATATTTACCTTTCAACAGATGTATATTCTGTCAAGGTGCTATAATACATTGTCAAGTTTATAACCTTAATCTATTTCATAAAAGATAAACTCCTTTAAACTTTTATTTCACCTCTTTTATTTAAAGTAATACCTTGTAAAGAATAATATTAATTGTGAAAATTCTATAATATTGAGTTTAAATTATTAAATAAGAATTTTTTCAAATCTGTATATTTACTCAATGATTTACTAGACATATAATCATTTGAGCAAGATGAAAAGTGGATTGGTATTAAAAATTATAAATAATGTTGACATGAAACTTGGACGGGCTCAACTCTATCAAAAATAGGGTTTACATCTGTATTTGGGCTTTATTTTAGGGCTTATATAATTTGAAAGGTTTTTTTGCTGAATAACCTTATAAATTTAAAATAAATCTTTGGCAGCACTCAAATGATGTATAAAGGGATAGATAAAACTTTTAACTTCTGGATGGTGTTGTACAAACTAGTCATTTACATTTCACCCACTTGATATAGCTATATATTATATCAAGCTCTGTTTGCAATTTTATATAATTTTTTTGTAATGAAATTTAATATTTCTCAATGAGAAGAAGATGATATGTTTTACTTTTCAATAGCCATAAACGAATGTGAGAGTTAAGTTACAGGTTCATCTAATAAATTATAAACTTAAGAAATTAACTTTAATTAAAGTCATTGACTGTTTATTAATTAATAGAGTGAAAAGTTTTTTTTAAAAGTTGTTTCAGACTGAATAAACTATAAAAGACTATAGAAAAGTGAAAATAAAAAGTATATATAGAAAACTTTTTTAGTGTATATTAGTGGACATATGACCTCAAAATTTATGTCTACATATTCAAAGTTAGCTTTTGTAGCCTTTTTGTCAGGTGTCAATTATTAGTCATCCAGTATGAGAAATTTTTATATAGGCATTTTCATACTTAACTAGGTGTATAAAATGATAGCAACGTGCACAACAACTTTACTGATGAAAGGTGATTAGATTTTTACCAAACTATGATTTTACAACATGTTCTGAAGTTAGTGTTCTATTCAAATTCAAATTTATTCAAGGTATGCCGACCAGTGGACGGACAGTACCAAATCAAAACACCAAAAACAAACAAAAATAAAACTACTAACCAAGTGGGAAGCAAAGACCGCTAACCCACCATGGCAGAGGGTGAGGAGTGGTTGGGGGTAGGTCCTCAGAAAGACCCACCCCAATCATAGGATGTTGGTTACAGTATCAGACCAGAGCAGAGAGCCAGGGCGTTAGGGCATCCGCATAGTGGAGGTGGAGGTCAGCGTAGTAAGGGTTTTCCACTTCCTCATCAAGATGATGATGGGAAAGTGATTCAACAAAAGCTGCGAGGAGAATTTCAGCTTCTTTGCGAGCTTCAGGAAGTTGGGTGAAAAGGGAGACACTGTGGCGGGTGATTTTGGCTGAGGGGTTGAATGAAGCAAGCGTTGCAACATTCATAACAGCAACTTCATCATCATTGAATAATTTTGAGATGTCGCTGCAGATGGATTCAGGGAAGTTGGGGGGAAGAAGAGGTTGGGCAGGCCATGCTGGAACTGAGCCACTGACTGGGCCACCACGGTGCGTAGTTTCAGGCACTGAGGAGAGGCCACCGCAGCTAAGGCGAGCTGGTGGTTACTTTGGAAGGGGGCTGTATTGAGCAGAGGAGCGAAATGGCGAGGGGTAGGACTTTCATTGAATTCAGGAAGGAGAAATTCCTCCCAACCATAATCAAATTGGCAGAGAGGTTGACCTGTATCCTTACTAATGAGGACATTACCTAATTTGTCAACCTCAGCCAATAAATCCCATGTATATTTTTGGTTCATAGGAATAAAGGGCGTTCAATTCTGGTGGGTGGGATTAGGCGAATGGGCGGCTGCTTGGGTGCCAATGGTGGTTCAAGAATTTCTCTGACTGGCTGGGGTGGATTTAGGTGGGAGAATGAGGCCAAAGGTTTTGGGGGGCTGATTTTCCACGCAGGCCCACTGAACAAGATTGGAGGGTGGGAGGGGGCAGCAAAGCGCCCCATACTGAACCCCCATAGGGGGCTCAGAAGCTACAGCAGCAGAAGTGGCCTGAGGGCACGCTTTTTTTGCATGGTTGAGGCCAAAGCAGAGGGAAAAATCTGCCAACCATTATTGACCCAAGCCCAAAAGAAATGATCAGGCGCTGCAGCCACACTAGCGCGGGGTGGGATCTGTTGGGCTATGGCATGGTGGTGTGGGATGATGGTGTTAGAAGCTAGTGTTCTATTCAGTCGTGAAAAATCATCAATTTGTTTACCTAATTTTATTTCTTTATGACTTTTGTATGGTTGATTTATAACTAGATTTAATATTATTTGATAAATTTTTAGTTAGTTTAATAATTAGACTTGCTGAAAGTTTTGCGCTAAATAGCCTCTTACTTTTAGTACTATTGGTTATGCAGCACAATTTCTGCAACTTATAAAAAACTTCCAAAGCAAGTTTAGGCCAATAGTTTACCAGATTTTATAAGTTGATGTCTAATTTATTGCACTTTTGTCACTTGATGTGACAATAATTAATATGCAGGCTTTCATTTGCTATTCATAACCTATAGATATATAGCAGTAATTTCCTCAGTATAAACACTTTGGTTCTGAAGCTAGGTTTATTAGCAGTATTTTTATAGGTTACGGTTTCCTAAGTAGTTGTAGGACAAAGTCTTGAGTTTTCTTTTAGCCATTTTTTAGATTAGGTTACACTTAATTTCTTAAAAGATTAAGCTCATTTATACATATAGACCGCAAAACTGTGCATTCGCCACTTTTCAACAAGTTGTGCTCACTATGTGTGATTTCTTAAATATAGGTATAATGCAGCAAGTATTCCACATAATAGATTGTAAGTAAATTAGGGTGGAGCAATGCCAGATTTGAGACATAGATGCCTAAAGAAATTTTTGAGATGCAAGAACATATCATGGCATTAGTAAACTTTTGTAGAAGAACGATGATGAAACCTGTCAGCTGACTAAAGCGTTAGATGAGATGATCCATGAAAACTTGAAGTTGAAAAATTGGTAGTTAAATGTGAAGAAATAATGGAGAAAAATTTCAGCACAAGTATCCTGCTTGAGAAAACTAAAAGCCGCTCTCATAAAAAGATGAGTGGGCTGATTCTCTTCCAGATCCTCATTTATAAACATTATATCAAAATGTGGAATGAAGGCACACCAACTAGCCTTAAGGTATTGACTGCCATTCCACAACATGTGGAATCTACTTGCAATAATTCTATACTGTTAGACTTTTGCCCTCACAGCTGCATAAGAAGAATTTTTTGGGTCAAAATCAGCTGAAAAGGGGAAATGTTGGCCATTTATGAGCATGTGATGATTCTAAGAGCAAATTTAATAATGATAATGATGATATCAGCCAAAAGACCCTGGCTGATTCTTGGTGGAACCCCACAAATCAGTATAACACTATTTAAAATACTTCATGGGCATTAAATACAAAAATTGAGTATTCAGATTACTCCACCCATGCGATGGACCCTGGGGCGTCCATTGGATGGTACTTACCCTGTCACAACCAGGTCCCTTCAAGCACTGATGCAGGGACTTCCCCTTTTATAGGCGTGGCAGGCATCCCCCAAGGTGCAATATTTTTTCAAATGGGGATTGATTAAAATGTATTAAGTCATTACCTCATGGTTACGTCTTGCCCCAAAAATGATACCCCATCTATTGTTCAGCCTAAGTGAAGCAAGTTTTCTGAGTTTTGATTGCTGAATGCTCATATTTCCTTATTTGGACTGCAACAAGCCATTCTGAACTTATTCTTAAATCCATTTAACCCTTGATACAGTTTAAATATTGATTAGTCGGATATTGAGAGGGATTATTTCCCTTTCTTGCCCCGCTCTGCTAATAAAATCTCATAAAACCCAAGCTTTTATTAGTGCTTATTTTTAATTTTATCAAAACTTTTTTGGGATCCAGTGGCATATGCACCAGTGAGCACAGATAAGCTGGAACTACACATATGATTGGTAATTTATTTCAATTACAAAACTCACTGAACTTTAGAAGAGTAATGTTCCTGCATTTGTTAACTTTT
The DNA here is from genome assembly GCA_022478985.1 of Massospora cicadina. Lineage (NCBI taxonomy): Eukaryota > Fungi > Entomophthoromycota > Entomophthoromycetes > Entomophthorales > Entomophthoraceae > Massospora > Massospora cicadina. The sequence continues at coordinate 423,356 of JAKSZP010017075.1, read as the reverse complement.
TAAAATGAAGATGGTTGGCTTCAGTGACTTTCAGAAGGTCATCAATATGATCATTTTAGATATTTAAAGCCAATACATGGTCTATCCAGGTTAACATCAGCCGAGTGAACATATAGTGAGGCAAAGAACGCCATTATAAGCGAATTTTGCAGCCCAGAAGCTTTGCAAAATTAAAAAGAAATTATAGGTAATCATCTTAGTGTTGAAAGAATAGATGCCTTTTCTGAGTTGGTTCTATCAAGAAACTCAAATCCTCACTGGAACAGAAGCTAACTGATTTTTACGCAGAATCACAATGAGGTAGGCGCTTCATCCCTAGTCAGAATGAAATCTGTACCTATTTGTTGCCTTAAATCTTAAACAAGACAACTTATTATATAGTTAAATTTATAAAAATCTGTGATCATCCTTTGACACCACCACCCCAAAGCTCTAAACTTGAAAATTACATAGGGAATATTCCCAAACTATCAGTTTAATTAACCTCAAATCAATGAAGCAAGTATGTCTGCATTGAAAGGTTATTCAGATCAAAGAAACAAAATGGCAACGTTAATTTTTTATTCCTAAGGCTAAGGTGAATCAATTAAATTATCAGGGAAAAGGCATGGAGTTGTACATAATAATAGTAGATTCCCCCTTTCTCAAGTTTAATCAATTTTTATTGATGTAAATAAGCCTGTAATTACAGAAGTGTCTAAACTTATAGAAAGCTCTTGGACAAGCAGATGAACATAGAGTAGGACCATCTTACATTGGGTCCTATTGATAAATTATTTTTAATGTAATCTGTTACAGAAAATTTCTTCAATGTTTCTTTCCAACTTAATAAAGCATGTTATTTGGCCACCAATGCCACTATTCTACAAGTAAGCAGTGTCTCACAGTATTTTGTGCACCTATGTAGATAAATTTAGGTCAAACTAAGTAAAGATTTTGAAAAAACATAAACAGTGGGCTCCAATTAACATTATCTCTACCAAGTTGGTGAAAAAAAATCAAAACTTACAACTGATCTGGAACATAATAGTGTTTACAGAACTGTAGGCCTACATAATACTACTTCTAAGAGAGCCTAAACTTCCCTGCCTTTATATTTTGGATCACTTATCATCTCAGCACCAGTAATACTTTTGCCACAACATACATATGAGATACAGATGGAACCGACTTTATATGACATTATAGTATTTGATGTAAATTTTAATGAAATAGGCTCAAAAATCTATAAAAAACTTTTCCGCTGTTTTACAAAAAAGTGACCTACCCCAGAAGTAAGGAAAATAAATATATTAGTCTTTATTTATGGACATAATTATCCTAATAAAGTATCGTAAGACTAGTCAATGTTCCAAAAACCCTCCTGATCATATTGAAGAGTGTTGGAGGATCCCTTGCTTACATAAAGGCAATGTTTGTTAATTCCAAAGAGTAGTGTACCGTGGAGACTGGCTTTACAATGGACTTTACTAATTATCTGAATACAAAATACATGCAGAATGATGGAGTTAGAACTGAAAAACATGTAGCTTTACAGGAAATAATCTCTGGTCATTGAGACATTTCAGATACTGATTGCCAACTTTATTGGATAGGCCAATTAATATAGCAGAGAACCAGGTAGTAGCATATGCTCACTTATTATAACGGAGGAGCATTTATCATTCCGTGAGTTTAGACAATTTAAGTAAATTGGTTTATCAGAGGCCCCAAATTCTGAGGCAATTTTTGCTATAAATGATTAAGCCACATTTATTGGAATTTTTAGATAGCATCGATACTAAGTCCTTTAATTAAGCTGAAAAATATTCTAAAGATTATGTTAAAGATGATTATGACCTTGGATGCGCTAAAGTAATTTCCATCGTTTTATAGTTGGGGATCAAATGCGTATATAAATGAGAATCATCAGATGGTTGCAAGTAAGTGAGGCTACGGTTGCCAATGAAATTGACAAACTACTTCAACATGGATTACTGGTTCCATTTCAAAGTCCTTGTGAAAAACTAAATTTCATGGAAAAGAAAAATGGATCCATTTGAGTAGATATTTAACTATCTTTTATTAAGGACTCATATCCCTTGCCACACATATATGTTGCTCTGGATCGCCTGAGAGGGGCTCAATTATTCTTCACTATGGATCTTATATTAGGCTACTGGCAGAATGATAGCCCAAAGGATTATCCAAAAGTATGCAATCTTCTATGACCTTGTACTGTATCAACCATGAAATGCAGCAAGGTCTTTTTAATGCACTAACTATATTTGAATGGGCAATGGAACCGTATTAAGTGACCTAATAGTTGTTGTGCGTTCTCATCTACCTGGATGTTAATAATGTCTTTAGCTACATATTTCATATCACCTAAAACATTTTAAAGAGGTGTTCAAGTGATTATCAGCATCCAAACTTAATATCAAACCTCAAACATGTCAATTCTCTAAGATAGAATAAATTTATCTAGGGTTTATGGTAGATGCTGGAGGATTATGGCCCCAAAAACCTGTGTTAGGGCAATTAGGGCCATGGAGGGACCCAGAAACATTCAGGATATTTTCAGTATTCTTTAAAATGATTAGGTATTACCACTACTTTATAAATAAATTTTGCTTCCAGCGTAAGCCCCTCTTTCAACAGTTGAAATACTAAGAAAGGCTAGTATGGAAAGAAAAGGCATAGAGCTTTTTTAAGTACTTAGGATGTATTAATTGACCAAACTATTATAGCAGAGCCCAATTTTGATCGGCTTTTTTTTAAAATGTATGAATTATTAACAGCAATTAGTGCCATATCAAGTCAGGTCAATGAAGCTGAAATGTCATTCCGTAGTTTTCTAAATTTAACATTGAATAAAACAGAACGTAACCACAATTTAATAGTGTGAATTACTTGAGGTAATATATGCATGTAAGCAGTTTTGAGTTTACTTCCATGGAGTCCATTTTAAGGTGGTTAATGATTATTATTTGCTGAGATGGCTGCATAAAATATAAATTCTTTGAGTGATTGCCTTGGGCTTATAAATTGTAAGCATATGAATTTGATACTATTACTGATAGATACAAGCATCAAAATGAAGATGGGATATGCGGTTGCCAAAAATTAATTTAAGTTCCAGTAAGATTTATTCTCTCATTACAGTTACTAATTGCAACAAATTTGTTTTAAGACTAGGTAAGTTTGATAATCTCTTCTAGGAGATTAGTGTGCACCCAATGTCAGGTAGTAGTTGGGTGAGCAAAGTAAAGGGCACAGGTGTGGGCCACACTGTACAGATTTTATAAATGCCCTGGTGACACCAGCAGTCTTGATAAAAATAATAAAAAGTCTGCAGTTAGTATTTCCCTGGAGATTTTGGCCTGGTAAGCAAAATGTAACTAGTTCATCAATACTCCACATTCCCAGCCCCTGTCATCAGTAGAGCACGGGGTTTGAGTCTTCCTGGATATTCAACAAATAGCTCTCTTTATAAAAGTTCTGTGGAGATACGCAAAAATATTTTATGAATGGAGTATATTTTGCACCGCACCCCATGACCTGAGGTTAGTTGAATATTGGGTCTGAAATTAAACAAGCAGCGGATATACCCCGCATAGGTGCATTTGGTGTTAGACCTCCAAGACAGTCAACAGGTAGTCAAGATGAAGCACACTCTTTTGACAGAATCAAACCAAATCTTCGTAACATTTGACTTCCTCCCTACAACTATTAAGCGCACAGTGCTGGAGCACCACATAATGGCTGGGCTTAAGGCATATGGGGAAATTCACTCCTTGAGATGCAACGCTTTACACTCATGGTGGACTTGTGCATGGGCAAAGTGATTGCTGTGATCACCCCATCCTCAGTTGTTGCAGAAGATTTGACCCAAATCCCCCACACCGCATTTGTGTTTGTTGATGGGCAGGAATACTGCCCGTTCCATATCACCATAAATAATGCAGCCCCCTATCTAAATCTTTTGTCATGCTTTTGGCCACAGTGCCCACGACTGCCCATCCAAGAAGGGAATACATAAAAAAAATCCTACCTGAAGCAATGAGCAGTGCAGACACCCATTTTCAACAGGCTATAGACACTGAAGCCGCCTTCCATGGGGCGTGCAGGGATGTTACATTCAGGTTAAACATGTGTCACCGCAGAAGCACAAAAAGGCCAAACAGGCCCGCAGAGCAGAGGCAAAGGCAGTGGCCATGGCTGCATCCATGAAGCCACCCGCCCAGACCCAGGATGACATCAAGTAATTAATGTGGAAGCGGTTCAAGAAATTTGAGAACCAATCAGATTAGGACAACCTCCATGATGACCTGATGGGTGAGTTAGATTTACCAGAGCAAACTTACCAAGCCTTGACTAAAACTGATTCTACCACCCATTCCCTCCCAAATTTCTATCAACCTCTGTTGATGCACTGCAGGAACACAGCAATGCAAAAATTGAACTAAATCAACAAAAAAGAACGCCAACTCCACACCTACTTCCAAAGTGCTGGAGTCCCTTAAATCCCCACATATAATAGTGTATCCAAGTGGGCTAATGCTACTGCTGCTGAGAAAGTGGCAATGGAAGGCCCAGGGGGCCCTTCCTGTAGCACCTAAGGTGTGATGGGGGAGCCTTCAAAATAGGGATGTTGAACATCGCTGGACTCAAGGCCTCGCTGTTCTGGGTGTGGAATCCACCGATGGATGCCACAAATATTTTCTCAGAGTGAGAATCTTACTTTTTAATAAAAGTATAAAATAACGCTTTATTAAAGTTTTTATGTTTTTTATTGTTTTAAGCGGGGCAAAACCAAGAAAGGTCCTTTTCTCAATACTAGTTTTTCCTATTTAAACTAGTTCAGATTTTGAGACCATGGGTATTAAAGGCAAAAGAATGTAAAGCTGAGTTATCTAAATTAGGAAAGATAGGCTTTCGGCCTATCAGATCAAAGAGAAATATTTTGAGGCAAAACTGACCTGTGTGGTAATAATTTGATGAATTGCATCCAATCACCAGCGAGTAAAATCTTTTCACCTCAGCGGTGGTCAAACTCATGTGGTAATGATTGGTTAATTTTTACCTTATCATCATCAAGTAAAATCTTCATACCTTAGTGGTGGTCAGACTCAGGTGGTAATAATTGGTTAATTTTTACCCTATCACCATCGAGTAATATCTTCTCACCTCAGCGGTGGTCAGACTCATGTGGTAATGAAAGGTCAAACTGTACTCAATCATCGATGGGTAAAATCTTCTCACCTTAGGAAGGTTCAGATCTGAGTGGTAATGATTGGTTAATTTGCATCTAATCATCAATGGGTAAATCTTCTCACCTCGGCGGTGGGCAGACTCATGTGGTATTGAGCACCCAGAATTTGGCCAAGAAGTTGGAGTAATCCTATTTTTAGTTATTACCATGTTAAGCCAATTTCTGTAATAAACTGTATTTTCCCAATAGTCAGGATTCCACTGAGAATCTGCTAAGGTCTTTTTGCTGTGGGTACTCATATTGTTGATATCCACAATATTATTTGAAAATTGGGCAGGTGATGGGCCAATCATGGTTGCAGATTTGGGAGCACTAATGCCTTCAATATTATTTTGCTTAAGTTGAGAAGGAGAATGTCTGACATTGCCCCCTTAAGAATGTTGGAAAGGGTGTAGGGTCATAAGAAGCAGCCATATACTCAGATTATAATAATTCTTGTAGCCAAAGACTTTATAGAATACTCATTTCCTCTCTTATGCATGATTATAAATGGCCCCTCCAAGTTTGATCCAAGTTTGCCACTTCAGGGAGTATTGCAATTGTGGTAATATAAAACCCTATCCAACACTTGGTAAGAAGGTAGAGGAGCTTGGAGCTCATTGGCAGCTTGGCCTTTTTTAGTCACTGTTTTTGCTTGGTTAGACTTTTCAGCATATAATTCTTCATCATCATTTTTTAAAGAACAGTTCCCTTCCATTGAGACTCATCAGCTCCCTCATTTGCCTTATGCAATTGTTTCTTTTTTTCATCAGAAAGTAGCTTTGGGGCTTTCTTTTCTTTGTCAGAATGACTATGGGGGCCACACATAATTTCAGAATCTACATTCTCAGTGTGTGAAGGCTTAGTCTGAGGTCTGCGAGGGGTAGCATCTTTGGAAGAGCGATTCTCTTGAGCCTTAGAATGAGAAACGGCTGCCTCCACGGGCTTAGAGATAGACTTCTCTTTTTTAAGCTGTACTTTGGGAGCCTGAACTTCTCCTTCAAAGTCAGCCTCACTTAAGAGATTGAAGGGGTTTTGGGATGTGACTTTCATGTCAACCACTCATTGTTCATCTGGCTTAATCACCACCTCATCTGCCGCAAAATTTGGAATACCATCGCTAGCCTCCACTGAATTGTGCAATTTCTTAGTGTTGCACCCAGAGGTGACATAATGTAAAGGCAAAGCGGAAGAGGGGTTTTCAACTAGGCAGGGGTAGTCATTCTTGATGAGTTCTTTGTTGGATAAGACTAATGGAACTTCGTAGTTCATTATAGATAGGGACCCTTGTTTCATGTTGATGATGCCTTCATACTCGATCATAAACTGAGTACCTATAAGTATATCATAATCGTTATTATCCAAAGCCACTGTGGGGGCCAATAGAATAAGCTTCCCAATACAAATGGGAAGGGACAAGTAAGCACCCAGTGCGCGGGTGTTGTTAGGACCAGCGGTTCCAAAGTCTTTGTTGTACTCCAAGTCAGGTGCAAGTTTGATCTTTTTCATCAACTTGGAGGAGATTACATTCACCAGGGAGCCTGTATCTAAGATAGTCATCACCCTTTTTGGATAACCACTTAGACCTTCGTAAGTATCCCCCCAGAAGTGGGTGATAGCGCTAAGACCTCCTTAAGATGGAGAATTGGAGGTTAATTTGCACGCGGTCTCGGGGGTAATTTTCCTGGATGGACTGCAGGGTATGGCCATGCTGGATGGGGCAAATAAGGTGAGATAACACCTCATCTGCGTCGCTGGCAGTATTGATAATGATTGGCTCCCCTAGAACTTGGCGGAGGTAAGTATCCTCAGGTATGGTGGCTTCATCTACTTCTCCAGCGTTTAGGTGATCAGGGACCTCCACTTCCACGGGAATTCCCAACAAGTAGTACCTAACGTTATTGTAACCCTCCTCAGAGTCAACCTCAGGGGTATTCTCAACCCTGGGCAAGGTTGTAATTGAAATGGGGGAGACAGCCATGTGAGGTAAAGTAATTAGCTTCGCTTTAACCGGCATTTTCACAACCCCAGTAGTTCTGGAGGATATACCCTTAGGGCGCACACCTATTAGCTGAGCTGAAGGGGAAACCACAGTAGGGATCTCCGCTTTGCATAACTGAGGGATGTCCAGTTTAAGTCGCACCAAAGCAGCAGGTTTTACAGGGGGAATAGGCACAGGTGGCATCACCTCCAACGGTTTAACAGGATGCAGCTCACCCAAAGGAATATGGGCGACGTCTAACAAAGCCTCTTTTATATCATGGAAAGTTGTGAAGTGGCGCTTCACTGATATGATATGCCTGGCAAGAGAGGGTTGTGAAGCTAACCCTGTTAATATGGCGGCGATAGCGTCATCCAGGGTAAGCAGGTTAGAAGTAGCCAACCTTTGAGCAGTGAGATAGAACCGCTCAGCAAAACTAAAGAGGGTTTCACCCTCATACATGGTAAGGCGCATGAAAGCCTGTTTTTCCTGGTGTAAGCTCTGCTTGGATATGAATTCAGCCAAGAGGGCCTTCTTGACATCTGGCCAGGTGTGCTGAGGATCCAGGTGAGGGACGATCAACTCTTGAGCTTGGTGGCTTAAAAAGGAAGAATATACTGAACTTTGTGTTTATCAGTGGCGCCATCCATAGCAGCTTCATAAACGATCAAAAAGGAAGCAATGCTCCCTTCACCCAGGGTTTATCTGTCCTTTATAGGTAATTTGAATGGCCGTTGCTCTAGCTTTTTGAGACGGGAGAAAGAGCTGGCTAATTGCTTCTTGAGAGAAACTAATAATAATTCAGGAGAGCTGCTCACATTGACAGCCTCCATTGCCTTAATACTTTTTAATACTTATTGAAGTATTCAGGGTGATCCCCTGTAGTGAGCACCAGTTTGTGGGATCCACCGATGGATGCCACAAATATTTTCTCAGAGTGAGAATCTTACTTTTCAATAAAAGTATAAAATAACGCTTTATTAAAGTTTTTATGTTTTTTATTGTTTTAAGCGCGAGGCAAACCAAGAAAGGTCCTTTTCTCAATACTAGTTTTTCCTATTTAAACTAGTTCAGATTTTATGACCATGGGTATTCGAGGCAAAAGAATGTAAAGCTGAGTTATCTAAATTAGGAAATATAGGCTTTCGGCCTATCAGATTGAAGAGAAATATTTTGAGGCAAAACTGACCCATGTGGTAATGATTTGATGAATTGTATCCAATCACCAGCAAGTAAAATCTTTTCACCTCGGCGGTGATCAAACTCATGTGGTAATGATTGGTTAATTTTTACCCTATCATCATTGAGTAAAATCTTCATACCTTGGCGGTGGTCAGACTCAGGTGGTAATAATTGGTTAATTTTTACCCTATCACCATCGAGTAATATTTTCTCACCTCAGCGGTGGTCAGACTCATGTGGTGATGAAAGGTTAAACTGTACCCAATCATCGATGGGTAAAATCTTCTCACCTCAGGAAGGTTCAGATCTGAGTGGTAATGATTGATTAATTTGCATCTAATCATTGATGGGTATAATCTTCTCACCTTGGCGGTGGGCAGACTCGTGTGGTATCAAACACCTGGCATTCAGCTGAGAAGTTGGAGTAATCCTATTATTAGTTATTATCTTTTTAAGCCAATTTCTGTGATAAACCGTATTTTCCAATAGTTAGGATTCCACCAAGAATCCGCTAATGTCTTTTCGCTGTGGGTACTCATATCATTGATATCCACAATATTATTTGAAAATTGGGCAGGTGATGGGCCAATCATGGTTGCAGATTTGGGAGCACTAATACCTCCAACATTCTTTTGGTTAAGTTGAGAAGGAGAATGTCTGACACTGGGCTAGGAAACTGAGTTTTTTAAAAATAATTTACCTGTGGACATCCTGGCCATTTAGGAAACCCACAGTCCACACGGTGCCATGGAAACATGGGCAAACATGCCCCCCATCCATTTTCTTTTGGTCAATATACTGTGGGGTAACTTTTCTCTCTCGTTGCAATCTTTTTTGAAACTTATTCAATTCAAGTCTGATTCTAGTTTGATAATCTCACAGAGGAGATTAGTCTGCACCCATGTCAGGGAGCAGTTGGGCAAGTAAGGTAAGAGAAGCAGGTGGTAGGCCTGCAGCCTCAAACGTTTGAAAACGCCCTAGAGAAACCAGCAAAATAAAAAAAAATTTAAAATACCGCCGGTCCTTATTTCCCCAGAAATCCTCACTTGGCAAGCGCGATGCAACCAGTACAACAACACGCCGCACTCCCAACCACTCTTGTGGTTATAATATGGAGTCTGTGTGTTTCTGGACATCCAACAAACAGCTCTATGGGAAAAATTTTGTGGGGATGTGCACACTTTTTTCCTGACCGCGGTGTACGTCACACCTCACTCCATGTCACGCGGTTGGCTGGACCTCAGTTTTAAAACAAGGAGGCAGCAGACGAAGCTTCTGCGGTGCAAATAGTGATTTCCCAAAGGGCAACAGGTCATCAAAACCAAACGCACCAGATGGACAAAATTCAACCAAATTTTCCTCACGTTTGACTTTTTGCCTACTATGGTAAAATGTACCATTTTGAAGCAACACCTGAAAGATGGTCTCACCGTTTACAGAAAAATGCAATCTTACAAGATGCAACGCTTTACTCTGATGCCACACCTGTGCACCAGCAAAGCCATCGCACTTCTGACCCCAACTGAGGAGATCATGAAGGACCTAACCCAGATCCCGCACTCCACATATATCAATATTGAAGGGCATACCATCCACCCTTTCTGGGTAACCGTGGATAGAGCGCCCCACATCTGCACCCACTGTGATGCGTTTGGCCATAAGGCACATGAATGCCCCACCAAGGAGGGCATCACATTCCAAGAGCACCCCTCGGTGGCCATGGCCAGCGGAGAGGCGCAATACAAACCAACCACAAGCACCAAAGATGCTTTCCCATGGGGAGTACAAGGCTGCTACCTACTGGTAAAACCTATTTCCCCGCAAGAGCAGAAAAAGGCCAAGCAGGCCCGCAGGGCCGCGGCCAAGGAAGCAGCCAAAGCCACCACTGCTTCCCACACTCCCATCGCCAGGAGGACATCAAAACCTTCATGGAGGAAGCAACTCAGGAATCCACCAACCAATCAGATTGGGAAGCCCATGCCGTTTGGGCCACCCAATCTGAGGATTTGATGGGCAACTCAATTTCACCCAATATTTGCAACCAAGCTCCAGTTGAAACCAACTTGGTTTCCAACCTACCTAAAATTTTTTTTTGATTTGCTCAACGGTGCATCAAACTCATTTGCACCGCAAAAAATTTGTTTGATGTCAAGGAAACAAAAGTGAAGGCAAAAGCCAACGCGAACATTTCTGCTAAAATCAACAAAACTACCAATAGCATTGCTGCAAACACCCGCGCTGCCATGAAGGCCCATGGGGATCTAGAGGAGGCTAGTGGGCCTGGGTGCCCATCCCCTCGCACCTAAGGTATGATGGGTGAAACCTTCACTTTAGGGATGTTGAATATCGCCAGACTCAAGGCCTCGCTGTCCCAGGCTAGGAAATTGAGTTTTTTACAAAAATTTTACCTGTGGATATCCTGGCCAACTAGGAGTCCCACTGTCTGCGAGGTTCCAAGGATGCTCGGTAAAAGATGCTCCTCCCATCCCTATCCTTTTAGTCAGAGCACTGTTGGGTGCTAGTTTAGAAAAACAATTTTTCAAATTTTTATTATTGGAATCCTTCCTCAATGGCTGAGTCCTCATTGTCACTTTCTCATGGGCTGACGTGGCACATGCTATCATCAACATCTACACCCCAACCTGTGCATGAGAATGTCAGGAATTTTCTTGTTGGTAAAATCCCTCCTGTTACCCCCGGACCCTTTCATAGTCAGCGATATGAACTGTTGGGTAAACACACCAATGGACCGTTGGCCTTCCTCCTCCCACGGCCCCCAGGGTCACGTAGAACTTCGCGTTCTAAAGGCCACCCTTGGGTTAATGGATGTGCTGCCACAGCGAGCCCCGCTGCTTGAAAACATGATGCAACCCCACATCCACAACGGCCAATTAAAGTCCATGACCTGCATAGACCTTATCCTTACGCCAGCAAAATTCAAACCCCACATTTCCCACTTCAAAACAACAAAAATCGAATTCTCTGACTACCTGCTGGTCTCGATAACCTACCACCTACCTGTCACAGTGGCTATGGCCCCACATTAGTGCAAACTCCGCCCTCCCAAACTTGCGTTGCCAGGATTTTCCACTTGGGTGGAATCAGCGACTTTGGAAAAAGAGTTTGTTACACCATTTTGCACAGACCCCATCTCCACATGGGCAGCCTTCAAAGAGGATACCATCCGCCACTCTCGCCACCTCTCCTCCCGACGCTCATGAGCCACATCAGCCATCATCTCGCGTGCTCTGGCAGAGTTGGCACACCTGGAGTCCAACATCCCAGCCACAGGATACAGCCCTGCATGGGGCCAGAAGTGGGCGGAGGCAGCTGCCCACCTCAATGCGCTCAAAAGGCAACACAAACATTGGGTTTTCGTTCAGTACAGGGCCAAACGCATTACAGAGGGTGACAAGTGCACCGCATATTTTTTAAATTTTTTTTTGCACCACGCCAGAGTGTGGCCTGCACACAGGTGCAAAGATGGGATTATTCCATCATGGATACGCCAGCCAAAGTGGCAATCAAAACACAAAAGTATTACTCCAAGTTATACCAATATGATCCAATCCAGCCAGCTGAAGTGGCGGAATTTCTCAACCAAACCCACATCCGCACCATTTCTGATACCCAGATATAATGAATTTGATTACTCTGAATGAATTATGGACAGCCATCCGCGGTGAACCAAACTAAAAAATGCCCAGGCCCATATGGCATTCCATATGAATTCTAAGAAAAGTACTTCAAATATCTATCCGCACTACTGCTTGCCTCACTTAACCAGAGCCTTCTGGAAACGCGCCTCCTACCAGGAGGACAAGAGGCCTTCACTGTCACACTCTTCAAGAAAGGGGATAAATAAGAATTAAACAACTCTGTACCCCATTTCTTTAACTAACACGGATACAAAAATTTTAACAAAAATCATGGCTAACCGTTTAGGGACTGTAGCATCTGCCACCATCTTTCAGAACAATTTAGTTTCATACCCAGAAGGTTGATTTGGGACAGCGTGCACTCTGTGGCTAACACATGCCAGTCCACAGCCTCTGGGGCGCTTGTATCCTTGGACCAACAGAAGACCTATGATAGAGTAAACTGGGAATAACTCAGAGCCTGCCTCCATCAATTCCGCTTACCCCCTCGCTTCATCAACTGGGTGATGCTGCTCACGGAATCTGCAACAATGGCAGTGCGTGGCCCTGGCTTCCTAACGGAAGTAGTCCGCCCTCAAAGGGGCTTGCAACAAGGGGACCCCCTCAGCCCACTCTTATACAACTTCAGCCTTGACCCACTACAGCGAAATGTGAATGCCCAACTCACTGGGGTCCATGTGCCAGGCCAAGCCCCAGTCAAGATATTGGCGTTTGCAGATGATTTTGTGCTTGGGGTGTCTAATAATCAAGATGCACGCGCGCTTGAAGCCCTCATCCAGGAATATTCCCAGGTAAGTAACGCTGCACTGAATGCTTCCAAAACCAAAATCATCCTCCTTGGTCAGTATCAAACCTGCTGGGCCCCAGCAACCAGTGCCCAGCGCGGCCTATCTGCTTGCACACGTGCTCGCCCTCCCAGCTCACCCCACACCGCCCTATTGGTGCTCCCCTTCGTGCCACGCCCTACCATAGGGCCAGTCCACCATTTGGGCGTGTGGGTGGAGGCAGGCGGGTACGCATCAGCAGTAATGGAGAGTTGTATTCTAGACAATGTGACGAAGCGCATTGCCTCCCTCAGAGCCCACCCTACTTCCCTTACTGGCAGGGTTGTTTTAGCCAGCTCTATGCTCCTCTCCAAGTCTGGTTTGGAGCCCACGACTTCCCCTTCTCCACAAGCTTTTTCAAATCCTTGTATGCCCTGCTGCAAGGATGGCTTTGGTCAGGCCACCCACCACCAGTACGGCTAGAGGTCATGTTTGGCCCTCATCATCATGGTGGCATGGGCCTGCTTGACTTCAAAGCCCATGCTGCCAAGATCCTGGGCACCTGGATTGCAGCCGTCACCGCCCCTACGCTCCCCTCCCAACACTGGTCCCGCACAGCCCGCTCCAACTTCTCCCGCGCCTTGGGCCTCAACAATCCATTGAACCCTTACTCCCTGATGAAATACCTGGCTTCACACCCATTGGCCACAGTTCCTCACGGGACTAAAACCCACTACAAACGAATCCTCCTCTCCATGCGGAGCGCTGAGTGGAGAATATGTATCAGCGGACACACAGCCCAGAGAGGCCACCTCTCTCCTCAGTTCACACAAGAGGTACAGGGGCTACCCATCCAAGATGGCGTGATCCCCACACGGCCCCATGTCCTATCCAGGGTGGACTACCTGGGCATGATGGACTTCCCTTACTCCATTGAGACCCAAAAAACTATCTGGAAATACGCACACCATCCTCTGTTGCAACCTCAAATCCGTTTCCATGTGTGGCGCTGCCTGAGGTGGGTGTACCATACGGCTGAGCGCTCTAACGCTTTACACTCATCCTGCTTTTGTGGCCAGTATGGAACGCTGTTCCACCACCTGGAGAAGTGTCCTACCTCTAAAGTGATATGGGGCGAAGTTCAACGTCTGCTGGGCCAGGATCAAACACATCCCTTCAGTCTGTCAAGAGATATGTTTGCTTTATCAATGGACTCCCCCTTCCACCCTCCCTCTGTGCTCTGGTGTTTGCAATCGCCATGTGGACTATCCACACGATTGTCTTGGATGCTATCGCAGGCTCCACCCCCACCCTCCCAAAAGCTGTCCACAGATTCTGGTCTCATTTGGTGGACCACTTTTAGGCGTGGATGTTTGGATACCTTCCACTGCGTCGCTGACAGCTGGTCTCCTCCTGGTTCCCAGTTTGGTTCATCAAATCAGACCCTTTCCTCCACACGTGTTCAATTGTGGCTACGGCCCCTTCAAACGTTCCCTCCCCCTCCCCATAAGTGGCTTTCCCGCTGGCAATAAGAGATAGCATCGCTTTTCTGGGGTGCCTTCCCTGTTACTAAGTTTTGTCTCTTTCAGGTCAAATTCGGAAGTGTCCGTCCCATGGTCGTCCTTCCTCACAATAAATTTAAAATTTAATATACGTTGAGGTGCTTATACATTCAACACATAAGTTTAAATTTATTTCTAAACATTCTTACCTCGATGGCCATGTGCTTGTGATGTCCTTCTTGTGGGACAAAGAAGTGCATGCTATTGTTAATCTTTATGCCCTGACATGTGCGCGGGCTCACTAGAAATTCTTCTCAGAAGTTTCTTCCCTCCCACTTCCTCCTAGCCTGTTTTTGGTGGGTGAAATGAACTGCTGGACCAACTCAGCCACAGACCACTAGCCTGCTGCACCTGCCCACCCCACAGGGGCATGTAGAACTTCGCGTTCTAAAAGCCACTTTGAGGCTGTTTGATATCCTACCTAAGCATGCACCTCTGCTTTCCAACATGTCTCGTCCCCATGTGCACAACGGTCAGATAGGTCTATTTCCTGCATTGACCTTATTCTTGCCCTGTTGGACTTTCAGTCTTAGGTTGCACACTTTATGATGATAAATATCAATTTCTCCAACCACAGGCTGGTTACAATTTCATTCTCTTGGCACACCCAGCCACACAGGCGGAAGTGGTGCAAACTTCGTCCAGCCAAGATCACATCGCCCAAGTTTTCCCTGTGGGTGGACACCAAAACTTCAGCACCAAAGTTCACCAAACATTTTTGTGTGGACCTGCTTTTTACATGGTAAACCTTAAAACTGAACACCATCCATCAGGCATGCCACCTATCATTGTTTCACTCTTGGGCTGCCTCAGCGGTCATTATGCACATGCTCACAGAGGTGGACCACCTGGAGTCTAACGTCCCTGATGCAGGCTATAGCCTGGCTTGGGGTCAAAAGTGGGCAAAGTGTCCACTCACCTTAATGCACTGGCAATACAACATAAACTTCATATTTGTGTGCCTTATAAGGCAAAAAACATAATGGTGGGTGACACGTGTCTACTTAATTTTTCTGAAAATTCTTTGCACCATGACAGAACTTAACCTGCACACAGGTGAGGCGGCTGGACCACTCAATCGCAGATACTCCAGCTGAAGTGGCAATTGAAGTTTAAAATTATTACTGCAAATTGTATCAATCCAATCCAGCTGAACTGGCTGAAGTAGAAGAATTTCTCAAAAGCGCACATATATGCTCTGTTTCCCAGTATCTGGACTTGTTGAATTTAATTTCTCAGGATGAACTCTGGTATGCCATTTGCGGTGCACCGCACAGGAAATGCCCACGTCCAGATGAGATTCCTTATGAGTTCTACAAGAGATACTTTAATTATATCTCCTCTTTACTGCTTGTCTCAATGAATCAGTGTTTGTTGGAAATTCACCTCCTTCTTGGGGGCCAGGAGGCTTTCACGATAACGCTGTTCAAGAAAGGGGATAAGCTGGACTTGGCCAACTGGACCCCATTTCACTTAATAACACTGATACTAAGTTATTTACTAAAATTATGGCTAACCGCCTAGGTGAAGTTGTCTCTGATCTCATTTCCTCTGAGAAATTTAGTTTCATTCCCAAGCAGTCTATATGGGACAGCATCATACTATAGCCAACTTCTGCAAAAACACGGCTACTGGGGCACTTGTTTTTTTAGATTAGCAGAAGGCTTATGATAGAGTCAACTGGGATTATTTCAAAGCCTGCCTCCACAAGATCCACCTCCCCCATCAGTTCATTAATTGGGTAATGTTGCTTACGGAATCTGCCACAATGGCTGTGCGTGGCCCTGGCTTCCTCATTGATGTAGTTCGCCCTCAAAGGGGCCTCTGCCAAGGGGACCCTTTGAGCCCACTCTTGTATAAATTCAGCCTTAAACACTTTTATGCAACGTGAATGTCCACCTTACTGGTGTCCATGTGCAAGGCCAAGCACCGATTAAGATGCTGGAGTTTGCTGATGATTGTGTGGTGGGGTGTCTAACAACCAAGATGCATGCACGCTTAGGTTACTAGCTAGGTTTACTCTAGGGTAAATAACGCTGCACTTAACGCTTCCAAAACTGAAATCATTCACCTTGGTCGGTTACAATCCCGCTGGTCACCAGCACCCCACTTTCTACCTGCTTCAGAAGCTAGTCCACAGGCTCGCTTGCCCTGCCTACTCCATACTGCCCCACTTGTGCTCCATTTTGTGCCAAGACCCACTGCTGGTCTGGTATGCCATTTGGGTGTGTGTCTGGAGGCAGGAGGGTACTCCTCAACAGTGATGGAGCACCATATCCTAGACATTGTCACAAAACGCATCGCCTCCCTCAGAGCCCACCAAACTTCCCTCAAAAGCAGAGTTGTGCTGACCAACGCTATGCTCCTATCCAAAGTCTAGTTTGTGGCCCATTCTATAGCCATTTACCCAACTTTCTTCACCTCGTTATATGCCCTCCATCAAGGGTGGCTTTGGTTAGGCCACCCACTGCCAGTGCGCCTGGATGTCTTGTTTGGCCCTCGCCATAGTGGTGGTATGGGCTTGCTCAACTTCAAGGCCCATGCCACCAAAACTCTTAGCACCTGGATCGCTGCATTCACCAACCCAACACTCCAAGCCCAACACTGCTCATGCATGGCCCACTCCAACTTTCCGGGCCCTGGGCCGCACCAACCCTACCCACCCTCATTCTCTGTTAAAATATCTTGCCTCAAATCCCTCTGCTGTGGGACCTCATGGGACATCGCCCACTTCATTCGAATTCTTCTCTCCATGCGGAGTGCTGAGTGGAGAATTAGCATCTTTGGGCACACTGCCCAGAGGGGTCGCCCTACTCCCCGCTTCAAACAGGAAGTACAAGGCCAAGCCGCTCTGAACAGTGTGATACCAAGAAGGTCCCCTATCATGGCCAGGGTTGATATTTGGACATTTTGGACATCCCCTACCCCCAAGAAACCCAGAAAACCATCTGGAAGTACACCCATCACCCTCTTCTGCAGCCGCATGTTTGTTCCCATGTTGGCAATGCTTGAAACGGGTACACTGTTTTGTTGAGCAATCCAACGCGTCACACTCCTCATGTGTTGTGTGTGACCAATATGGGACTTTGGTCCACTGCTTGGAAGAGTGCTTTTGTCAAAAGCGATCTTTCGTGAGGTTCAGCGTCTATTTCGCCAGTAGTAAACACAGACCTTCAACCTATCAAAGGACATCTTCACCTTGTCCTTTAATTCCCCTATACAACCTTCCCTCTGAGCCTTAGTGGTAGCAATTGCAATGTGGACTATCCACATGATTGTCTTGGATGCGCATAAAGGCTTTACTACAACCCTCCAGGAAGTTTTAAGACGATACCAGTCGCACCTTATGGACTACTTTCAAGCATGATGTTTGGTTATCTACCATCTCATCAACAACAGTTGGTCTCATCATGGTTTACGGCTTGTTTCATCTCTTCAAACCCTTTCCTTCATATGTGCTCAATAGTGGCACAAGCCTTTACTCACTATACCCCTCTTTCTTTATTTGGCGTTTCCGCTGGAAACAGGAGACAGCATTAGCTTCTCTGGGGTGCCTCTAGCTTATCTTTAGCGCTTATTCGTTTACATATAATAAGTGTCTGTCTCATGTTTGGCCTTCCCAAATAAAATTTAAAATTATTGTGGTTAACAAACGTTCTATTTCTATAGATTAAAACAGTAGCTTTTATGAGAAATTGCTTACTTGTAATGTCAGAAGCTAACTATCAGAAATACAGCCAGTACTGACTATGGCGATGTAAACACATTAAATGTTAAGGGACAACTATCAAAATGTCCGAGGAAGACCCTAAAGTTTCAAACGCCTTTTGTTAAACTTCAATTTTTGCGCTCTACAGAGCCATACCCAAGAAGCCTAATAATCTTTACTTGAAGCTGTCAAAGATGCACAACAAGTATATTATATATTTTTATGGTGCCAAGTAACCGCATAGGTTCCTTAAGCAAGCTATCTGTCTAATGTAAGTACAGTGATATGGACTAATGAATTCAAGTACCAAAACAAGTTTGTAGAAATAATGAAAACTTTACTATAGCATAAAAGAGGGGTTTTTATATTTCAATTTAGTAATATGAAACCCATAAAAATGAGTAATAAAGTTAATTATGAGGGAAATCTGGGAAGAGAGCTCTTGGTCAGGTAATGCATTCCAGAATGTAGTATGTCTTTATGCATATTCTTTGTAGGGCAAAATTATATGTTAAATGTACCAAGTAAGATGAGACATAAAGTCACTTAGGTCATTTGATGGGCAAGTCTTGATTCTTACCCTTTTTCAGTTGTATTTTATCTAATGCAGTCAGTGTGCCGATCTCATATTGCTTAACTTTAGAGGCTGTCTCACTGTTAAGGGGGTCTACTCTATGCAGTTTAGCACCAGACAACTTTTTGCTAACATCACAATCGCTCTCACTAGGTAATTTCTCCTTTGATGCTACCCCTTGCAGCATATATTGCTTTATAAACTGTTCACGCCCATAGCAAACTTCTTACAATCATAGATATTTTAGATTTATTTTGGACTGCTGGACTTAACGGGAACCTTTTCAAACTCTTCTTTGGCGTTATCAGAAAAAAAATCCTCAAAAGAGAATGTTTTTTTTAAATTCCCCAATCCCAGATTGTTTACTGGAGATTACTAAACTTTATACATCAAAAACGCAAAAAAAGGATATTATTCAGATTCTATAAAAAGTTTTTTTATTAAGTTATAAAAAGAAATATTTTATACTTCAAGGGAATTTTAGATATGAAATTAATAGTTTCATGAAAATTAATTGGGATTTGGGGTATTGATATGAGGTTTTCCAAAGATCCTTTAGTTAAACGTCTTTAACTGCTACATTTGTACTTTCATCCATATCTGCTAACTCTCATATAAATGTTCTCCATCTCATGGCGGTTATTGCAATTGGTTTGACCAATCATCATTAAAACCAATACGTGGTTAGTATCTATACTCCACTAATACCTAGAAATGGGCTCAGACGGTATATGGAGCCTTGAGTGCATCTATTTTTACTCTTAAGGAGCTCCAAAGGTGTATTAGCTTATTTTTAGTAATTTTAGCCCTATGCTGGGTATCATAAACAAGAAAATTGTAACCCAGAACCCCAGTGCAACTCCTATCCCTCATTTATTCGAGGTACACTGACCAGGGGATGGACATTACTGATCACAACACTCAAAACGCCAAAACAAACTACTAACCAGGTGGGAAGCAGAAACTGCTTAACCCACCATGGCAGAGGGTGAGGAGGGGTCGGAGGGTTGGTTTTTAGAAAGACCCACCTCGATCAAGGGGTGTTGTTACAGTACCGGATCAGAGCAGAGAGCCAGGGCGTTGGGGCATCTGCATAGTGGGGGCTGAGATCAGCGTAGTAGGAGTTTTCCACTTCTGCATCAAGATGATTATGGGAAAGTGATTCAACAAAAGCTGCGAGGAGAATTTCAGCTTCTTTGCGGGATTAAGGAAGTTGGGTGAAAAGAGAGATACTGTGGCGGGTGATTTTGGTTGAGGGTTGAATAGCAAGCATTGCGACATTCATAACAGCGATTTCAGCATCATCAAATAGTTTTGAGATCTCACTGCAGGGAGATTCAGGGAAGTTGAGAGGGGAAGAAGATGGTGGGCAGGCCATGCTGGAGCTGAGCCACTGACTGGGCCACCGCGGTGCGTAGTTTTGGGCAATGAGTAGAGGCCACCGCAGCTAAGGCGAGCTGGTGGTCACTTTGGAAGGGGGCTGCACTGGGTAGAGGAGCAAAATGGCGAGGGGTAGGGGTTTCATCGAAGTTGGGAAGGAAAAATTCTGCCCAACCATAATCGCCATGGCAGAGAGGTTGACCTGTATGCTTACTAATGAGGATATTACCTGTTTCTTCAGTTTCAGCCAATAGATCCCATGGATTTTGGTTCACTGGAATAGTGGCGTTCGAATTTGGGTGGGTGGGATTGGGCGAATGGGCAGCTGCTTAGGTGCAAATGTTGGTCCAAGCATTTCTCTGATTGGCTGGGGTAGATTTAGGTGGGAGAGTGAGGATGGAGGTTTTGGGTGGGGCTGATTTTCCATGTGGGCCCAATGAACGATATTGGAGGGTGGGAGGGGGCAGCAAAGCGCCTCATACTGAACCTCCAGAGGGGGGCTCATAAGCTGCATTAGCGGATTTTGCCTTAGGGCACGCTCTTTTTGCATGGTCAAGGCCAAAGCAGAGGGAACAAATCTGCCTACCATTATCAACCTGAGCCCAAAAGAAATGATCAGGCGCTGCAGTCACATTAGCGCGGGGTGGGATTTGTTGGGTATGGTAGGGTGGTGTGGTATGATGGTGGCTGTTGCACGAAGAGCAGCAAGGCGTTCTGCACCAGATGGAATGGCAAAGATGAGGTTGGGCTGAGTTCCATAAGCCATGAGCCCCGCGACCAACTGGTCATACAAAACCTGGGGTGGAAGGTGGGATGGGAGATTTTCAAAGGGTACCACTAGCGTGGTGTCTGAAGGGAGGCGAGTACGGGTGTGGGAATAAAGTTTTTTTATAAATTAGAGGAGTTTGTGCTGCCGCTTCAGCATCCTCCTCATATTGGAACCCAACGTCAAAGTAGCCCTTAAAAGGGCGGAAGTCTATAAAGCCAGTTGGCGCAAAGGCTGTAGTGGTTAGGTCAATAATTGCCTTATTGGCATATGGGAACAAACGCCCATAGTCCACTCTGAGGCAATAGCGAATAGCAGAGCGAGATAGGCGAGAGGATGGGGGCGAGAAGGGTGGACGCGCGCCAGGTGGAGCGCTAAGTCCCGTGGGGGGACAAAATGGCTGGAAGCAGTGGGCGGGCTGTTTGAGCCCATCTGAACATGCTTGCCCGCAGGGCGGAAAATGCTAGCCAGGGGTGCACTGTTGCCCCACACTGGGGTGGCAGGCGGCAGAGCCAAGGACATCAAAGAATAGGTTTGGGCAGATGGCTGTGGATAAATAAACTTAAATTTAAAATCGCTCAAAAGTGACTTTGAGCGGTTAAAGAATATTATCCCCAGTGCAACTTCTATCCCCTCAATTTAGTAATAGTTTAGTCCTTTGGCCTCAGTGAATTAGGTTTTCTTCCACTACATATACCCTTATCTTTTATTTTGTCCCCATACCAGCATAAAATATTTGGTAGGAGGAATCTTATCTCATCATGGCGTTCCGCCAGAGCCTCTTATGTAATTAATTAAATTCTACTACAGTGGAAATCTGTCAAGGTTTTGAGATTCATTTGATTAATATCATCTATATATTAGCCCATTAGACTATTAATTTTGAGTGCTGCTTAGTAAACATGAGAAGCACCAATAGGAACGCTAGCAGGAGGGGATATCTAGACTAAATTCTAAGAGGGGAATATCTTTTACAAACGTAGCTAGAGTAAAACCTAGCTGAAGAGATATCTTAATAGAATAAGTTGAGCCTTTATTAGCACTAGATAATTCAAAGTGCTCAGAATTTGTACTATAATAAAACCCCTCTTTCCAAACTTGTCTTTTGTTTCAAGTTTACTAAGGCAGCTGTAGTCATACAGAACCTTATTCATCTGAGTTATTACTGTGCCTATAAATACAACGTCTAAGCACTGATTTCAAAATTAGTTACCATCAAACCTGGATGTTTAGGAGCTTTTGTGCTAGTCCCCGCTTCTAGGTGCTGGTTCATTGTGCCATTTTTTTATAATAATGACTTTTTACCAAGTCCAATAATTCTGGTTTTGACATCAGGTTTGAGAAATGGCGCTCCTTCCATGCACCTCGCATTGTGTCTTAAAGTCACTCTGGAAACTAAAGGTTTGCCTAATTTAGTAATATCTGCTTTTGAACTTGAAAGCTATCATTTGTGTAATTTGGATTGCTCATCATAGCATCACTGGCGGAATGCAAATAATTTAGACCTGAAAATGATGAAAGGGGTTGGGTTTCAAAGTATATTTTGTCAGTGACATCATCCTTAAATAATACTTTATGACTCCTCAGGGCAAGAAATATATTTCATGACATCATTTTGATCTAAATGAAAAAACCTTTGCTTAGACTCGCCTATAAAAGGGCTTCATTCTCCCCCAAAAGCGTTGAGTTGGTCTCCTGTAACTTCACTAGTTAAGGGGTTGTCTGTGCTCATTCCACTGGTCAATTACTGAACAGTAGCATCAGTCACAGCCTCAACAATGACACTTGCTCTTTTAAGATGAGTCCTGGGGAATGATATAAGGTTTCAGGCTTGTACGCTATTAAAAAGCAATGTTAGTATCGTTATCTTAGATATAGTATATTGCTCCTCTATTTGTTAACACAGTAGCAGACTGAGTCCAAATGGCCTTTGTTTATCTATGGGTTCCCCACAGGTGGTAGAACAAAACCTTGTCTCCTATGATGAACTCAGGTAACTTAGTTCTTCTCTGGCTCTCTCTTCGACTTGGAGGGATGCTATCTTAAATGTTGCTTGAAGCTAACTGTATTCTTGTAAGTTTTTCTGCCATCTCCTATTGGCAACTCCCAGTGGTAGGCTCTTTCAATCTACTATAGTGATGTTTGCTAGGAGGGTAGGCAGCGTGGCCTCTCACTAATACAGAGCTTTGAAGGGGGACATCTAATCACGCAGTGATGTCTTAACCGGTAAGTCAACAACGCTGATGGCTACAGATGGTCCCATTTGACTTCTAGTTAAGAGCCATCTTCTTTTAATCCTCCTAGGGTCCAGTTCACTCTTTGAAACTATCGTTTTAGGATGATTTTAGGGGGAAGTGAACTGCTACTTCACCACTGCCAAATCCTTAAGATTCACACCAACCCTGAGATAATGTTTTTTTTATTGTCCAATAGTGTGATTTGAGGGAAACAGTGTCTTGTAATCACCCGATTGTACAAGAAAAAGCAGTGGAATTTGCTTTGCACATTTTGACTGTGGACGCTTTCATCCGCTTAGTGAAGTGGTCAAATGCCACCGGGATAATCTTAGCTTCGCTTTATGCTGTTTGAAACGGTCCCACTACGTCAGTAGATATATTGCTGAACGGTGCAGAGGGAGGAGTGGGTGTAAACTCAAATCCTTTTTATGCGGGAAAATACTGGTGTAAGGTACACACAGCTCCAAGGCTTGGTGTACTTCATCAGACATGAACTCCCAGTAAAACCTTCCTTGAGGTATGCTAGTGTCTTCTGGAATCGTCCATTGACCCACATGCTTGTGAGCCTCCATCACTATCTCCATGAGATCACTGGGCCAGATGTATGGATACCATCTGTCTTTAACCTTCTTTTGCAGATTCTCATTGACAAGCTATGTTTTTTAGAACATCTGCGCAGGACGCTATTCTTTTCTTTTTCTTTTCATACCAGGCCTCTTAAGGTAGCCCAAAGTAGGTCATAGAGGCAATTGCTCTCAGAGGCTTGCAGGTAGAACTCCAGTAATCTTGACAAACCATCCACGTTGAGGTGTTTAACTCCTGCTTGATATATGTTTTCGAATTTATACCATTTTAGGAGGAAAGCTCAACGGGCAAGGCGTCCATTGGTATTTCTCATGTTTCTTAGCCAGCAGAGTGATCTGTGACTGATTTTTTGTAATTCATATATAAAATGCCTAAAGTACTTGACTGCTTTAATTAACTGCCAAGCATTTGCGTTTAGTAACAATTTAGTTCTTTTCTGTTTTTCATAAACATTTGAGTAGTACTCAATTGGGTGATCTACACTGACTTGATCCATTTGTGCTAAAATTGCACCAATTACCACATCACCAGCATCAATTAATAAGAAAGAGGTTTGTCTTGTTATAGTCCGGATTTCCAAGATTGTGCTTCTACCAATTGTGCCTTCAACTCCGCTAATGCCTGCTCCTGCTTCAGACTTCATTTAGAATTTCTCCTTTTAGTCAGGTGTTAGGTAAGGGGCGTCGCCAAGTCCGCAAATGTGGGACAAGCTTCCTTTAATACCCAACTGTTTCAGTAACATTTGAACGTACCTCATACTCTTTAGTGGCTCAATTGCCACAATTGCGTTTACTGTCTCATCCTGAGGTATATTCCAGCTAGGCAATCTCAAGCCCAAGAACTCTATCTGTTGCTTGAGCAAAGAACCACTTGCTTCTCTTCAATTTCAGGCTGGATACGCGCAGACATGCAAAGACCTCCCTGAGGTGCTGTATCTGATCCTGAAACGTGTGACTGAAAACCATTATGTCTTTCAAAACATATCAACACATTTAATATATTAAAGAAACTGAAGATTTGACTATCGCTTGTTAAAAGGTTGCTGGGGCGTTACAGAGCCCCTGAGGCATCCTTGCGGGTTTAAATACCATTAGCTGCTGATTAAACGCAATTCTCCAGGTTCATAGGCGTGAGCTCCACTTGTCCGTTGCAGCTGGATAGGTCCATGGCCAAAAGGTAGGTTGAGCACCAATGCACTTCAAAGCGTCATTGATATATGGCAGTGGTACAAGTCCTTCTTGAAATCTCATTTAAGGAGAGGTAATATATGAAACCTCATGAGTCCCATCTTTATTGCGCACCAATAACAAAGGAGGTGCCCATAAGCTCTTCAATGGATGGATTAGCCCAGCTTCAGATAACTGATTGAGCTCTTTCTTGATGTATTTGTGCTCTGTCTTTGAGCATCAGTATAATTTGGAAGTGAAAGGTATAGCAGAACTAGTGTCCATTTTATAGACCTCCCCTTTGCAAAGGCCATAATCATTGGTGCCTGTTGAATATATCATTAATCTCGTACAAAAATTCAATTATATCTTTTTTTATTAGTGGTCACATCCCCCAAACCCGAGATCATCAAAACATCCTTTTGATTGATAAATTCTGTACATTAGCAACTGGTCAGACTTAAAAGTGCTACAACTTTTCCCCTTTCAACTCGAATTGATTGGTTAGTAATGTTCCCAAAACAATTTTCATCTCTGCAGAGTAAGTAATTAATATAATCCTGGTATCCCTCTTGGCTCTTGCTCCTGGATTTCTTCTCAAATGAACACTTCCAATATTGTGTCAGGAGGAATCTTTCCACTGATCAACAAGGTCATTTTTCTTTGGTACCCTGGTCTAATTTTTATGCTTTCACTTGCACTCAGAGGAAGACCTTCCTCTGCACTCACGGTAGGTGTCAGCTGCTTTAAACAATCTATCCATCTGGTTTAGTAAATGGGATAGATTGATTAGACTTTTTCAACCAAGCATGTGCACTGTTTTCATGGTTTAACGTCCTCATCCTTGAACACCAGTGAGAGTTGATAGCTCATGATGCAACTGTGCTAGTGATGAAGCCAATACGCCTCAAACTGTAGTAAAACTGTGTCCCAATCAAAAACCCATATTGGTCACTGTCAATACTATTGCAGGTGCCGTTAGGACCATGCGCCCAAATTGAAAATGGAAAGCAGAATAAGATCCTAAGGCGCGGGTAATGTCATGTCCTTCAGTACAATATCTCACATTGTAGTCAATGTTGGGCATTAATTTGAGTTTCTTCATAGGTTTGGAGGAGATAATGCTCACTACAGACCCAGTATGCAGATTTATAGAATGCGCACTTTCTGTTTGATCACTTCCACCTTCCTTATGCTCTTATAGGGGGATATAGTGGCCAGGACGTCGGTGGCAGACTGCTCAAATCGTTGCTAAGTAACTGCTCTTGTATCAGCTTTGATTTGTCTTCATCATCTGATGCCACATTCTTGAAGCTAGACGCGACCAACTGCTCTCATTCTTCAACTGAATTGATTATTTTAAAAGGCTTATTTGCTTAGGCCAAATGGTATTGCTTAACAAATCATCAGCACCATGAACTTTTAAACTATCTTATATAGCCACTGTGCTAGGCGCCCCTAACACATGGCAACCCGCACTAACAAATTCTTCATCTTCATTGTCGTCCTCAACTTTAGTGTGGAGGTCCACTTAAACTGAGGTGTTGGGTGTGTCCTCTTAAGTACCCTTCGTTTTGGCAGCAATTAACAGACATTAACAAATGAAGTGCCCAGGTTGGTGACAATTTGTTGAACTTAATTTATCAATGTGACAAGAGGTCAGGCGGTTTGTTGCTCTTCCCCTTGGGCTTTTCACCCTAATCATTGGCAACATAAACGGCCTTATTTGACTCTTAAAAGAATGGTGTAGGTACCCTATATTATTATTGGATTTGTAAATCCCTTGTACGTCGAGTAGCACCTCCTTAAGCGCTTTGAGGCACGTTGCGCTCTTGACCCCTGAGGTCATGTGCATCTTCAGATTAGGATGCATCTCCAGGGAGCTTAATAAAACGGATTTGACTTTTAGCAGATCAATTGTTCCAGTGGTCCATTACTTCTGAACCTTGAGGTAGTAGTGATAAGCGTAATATGCAAATGACTTATTTTTTCCCATCTTCATCAACAGAAACCCTTGTTTTCATTCTTGACATCCTGTTCACTAACGAGCCCAGAGCGTAAGATTTTCTTGACTTTGGTCCAATAAAATCCAGGTTATAGGCTCTTGCTGAGGATCTCTTATGCCTTGCGTCTCATGCACCATTGTACATGGTGAGCCTTCTAGCAATTGCTAGCTCCATCCATACTATTTTACACATTTGAATGAAATCAACAATTGTCCCCTCTCAGGTTTGTACATGATCTTTGTCAGGAAATTTTATATTCTGGACGATAAACCCAATTTATTGATGGCGGATCATTGGTTATCTGTTGAGATTGAGTTATGAGCATTTGATAATTTAACACAATTTGATATGGGTTGACGCTAAGAGATCTGACCTTGGCTAAATGTTGGAATTTTGCAAGAACTCCTAAATTATGAGATGAGTACAATTGACATTAAAGTAATTTAAGGCCTGCGTGGATAAGCCAAATAGTGGCTAAAGAGATAATTGAAAAGGGAAAACATTATGTTCAGGCTGAGGTTTTTTAGTTGATAACACATAGTGGATTCTACAGTGTATGACTGAAGAGTTACAAAGGTAGTGGACTCTGCCATTAGAAATAAAGTTAAGGTTTTCAGAATCCTTATTCTTCTTTTTATATTTTGTTAC
The DNA here is from genome assembly GCA_022478985.1 of Massospora cicadina. Taxonomy (NCBI): domain Eukaryota; kingdom Fungi; phylum Entomophthoromycota; class Entomophthoromycetes; order Entomophthorales; family Entomophthoraceae; genus Massospora; species Massospora cicadina. The sequence goes on along the minus strand of JAKSZP010017075.1, from coordinate 395,904 downwards.
ATTCGTCAGAGTAATGACGACCTCATGTCATTTTTCCATTGCATCATTGAAATACTTCCTGTGCACCCTTTGGCAAATTACAACAAATTTCGCCAAATTTTACAACAGTGGTGCTCACTACAGGGGACCCGCTGATCCAACCAAATAGACAAGCTATCCAACCTTGGTTATCCAGTTAGCACTGAAGGAAAACACTCCAAACCTACTGAAGTAGCGCAATATGATGGAAATTTAATTAGCTCTGAATAAAATACAAAGAAACCAAGACAAGCTCCTTTATGAGCGTAAGGCTGTAATTGGATCAGTTTAAAGAAGTGTTTGTAAACTACATATCCTTGACTGGCAGAACTGACAATTATTGGACTTTAAAAACCTTATTGAGTGGCTGCACTGCGTAGAGCAAAAACTAAACGTTACCATTTATCTCCAAATTCCATGTTGAGTAGCTGAAGAACAAACAGGGGAGTATAGTGAAGGACAGCAGCATTATGATAGGTACAAAGTTGACAAAAGCCAGAAGAACTTTTGCAGACCAAGAGGTAGGGCAATTCAGTTCACACCTAGTGGGAGCTTATGGTATGATTAGCCTCTCCAAAATGAGTTACTCACGTTTTTGCAATATTGCCGGCTGAAGTGGGCCAGGCTGCTTCCACCTTGTAAATAAGAAGAGTCCCACTATTCCTTCTGTGTCCTCCCCTCGCCATGAGGCAAGTTACGCCCCATGAGCAGTACCCATTTTGCTCCAAGATCTCTTAGCTTCAAATAGGATGGTTATGTTTGCATTGACAATCTTCCCCATTCAATTAGAATGGAAATATGCATAATTTCTTTAAACGGTTTAAGTTTGTAGTGTAGGGAGCGTCAGACCGATGTAAGGCTAAGCTGCTAAATCTATCTTAGAGAATTAAAGCGGCGACCAAGTTACCTGAAATCTAAAGGAAAGTTCCGTCACCTACCAATAAGTTGAAAATACCGAGCTGAGCTTATTTGGGGACATATAACAATGTCCTAGCATAATGCTTTTTATTTTAACAGTGGGGTTATAAGCATAATGAGACCCCGACGGCATTTACTGCTTGGTTTACCTCAGAGGCGAACGTTTTTGTAAGAGCAGGAACATTATTTGAGGCCGATGTTGAAATCACAAAGAACTTGGTGGTAAAACCACACTGTGAGCTATTTTTGTGACAGCTCCTGTTTTAAAAGGGGATGTTCCTCTGATCAGTTTTCATTTACTTGTGTCATCTAGTGGTAACGTTTAGCCCTCCTAACCCTGAACAGAAGCCTGAAATGGCCCTCACAGGGCTTCCATCCTTGAGCAACATGTACCAGATATCTTTGATTCTGAGTAAATCCCAGACATCCTATAACTTTTCGCATCATCCTTGGCCAAATTATAACCCTACGGCCAACCCTCATCCTAGACCTTATAATGATACTTGAGGCCAATAACCGATAATGTAAACTGCTATGCTTTTGGTCTTCTCGTGCATATTGTATTTAATGCCCTACAAAGCGTCAAGTTCATGTCATGCAGCCAAAACAGAATGAGCGGGAAAGACCAAGCGGAGTAGATATGGGACTCTTCTACTCCGTGGTTCAACTACATCTGCCCCAATTGATCCTGACTAGTTGCCTTCCGCCTAGGACCCTCAATTTAATGACGTATTTTTATATCAGCAACCAGCTGATGATGTGCAGGTGCTGACTCGCGCAAAAGCCAATGAGGCCACTAGGGATTAGAATCGCCAGAAAACTCCAAAATCTTTACTACTGTAAATTTTGAGAAAGCCACCTTAGACAAACTTTGACCCTCGTTGGATGCACCTTTGCTAAAAGGAAACATTGCTATCCAGGTAAACGTGATCATTAAGGTTTATCCCAAGGTTTTATTGTGGGTATTATGCGGTCTCTTGAAAGTAGGGTTTCCTTGGACTTTAATGCACTAAGTAACCAAAATTTTGCTTATACTGAATCTTTTTATTGTTACATTTTTATTGCAAAAACAAAGTTCACGCGATCATAAACTCTGGAGCTCTAGTTTCATATAGTAATCACAAAATTGGTAGCTAAGTCGTCGCTGAAACCTAACGTGGAGCACCAGATGTTATATGGTACGCTGGGGTGGAATGAACTGTGTTGGAAGGGGCATAAAGTGCGCAGCCAATGTGGTTTGTGTCAATTGCCAACTCAGCAGAAATGATTGTTTCGCATAACAATAACTATGACATGCTGATAGAAGCACCCTTCATGCGCCAGTCCGGTGCAGTATTTGATATGGATGAGGAGACTTTAAAACCTTGGGCCAGTGATACCTGGTTTATTTTACTTCCATTGGTTTGTATAAGAATTCTGACTGCTTGGGAAAAGTTGATCTCGCGTACAGTGGCAATGTAATCCCTGTATGCTATCAGTTATTGAGAAACAAAGCCAGGGTTCTCCCTCATCAATATATGAGTACCAGGGGCTGCCTCTCCAATCGACTGCTGCCCTATTAATCCCCTCCAGCCACCAATTTATAGTGGTCACAGAGCTGGAAATTAAGATGCCAAACGGTCTTTATGGGGAGATTATGGCCCTTATCAGCAATCACGCCTCATGCCCCAAGTGGCCCAATGCACCATATTACATGGATTTGGGGAAACCAAATTGCTACTAGAAAATTTACAAAAAGGACCACTGAGGCTCCAAAGACACCAGGTGGTGGCATATTTGCATTTACCTCTGAGCATGAGGTCCTCTGCTTCCTTGAATTCAGTTTTCTGGATGAGTTTGGTCTTCCTCACTAGTCCTCAGGCCAGCGTAATGGCAGTGATCGCGTGAAAACCCTTAACAGGGTTATTGGAGGAGCAGAAGAATCGTGAGATAGCATTATTTGAAAAATTGGGAAATTTTTACAGGTAATGATCTTGATCAAGGATGCGCACATGGAGTTGATCATTAGCTGAAAACAGGCAACCACCTTCATATTTGGTCCTGACAATACGCCGCTTGAGGGAAGTAGAAGAGGTAGTTTCTGATGAAATAACGTAGCTTCTGGATCCGGGAATACTGGAGCCATCTAAGAGTCCTTGGGCATAACCCATATTAATTGTTGTCAGACTATTACAGTTCTGATATTTTCTGAATAGCGTTTTGGAAGTAAAATCATATAAAATCTGCCAAAAGATCCTGGCCAATTCTTGGTGGAAGCTCTCAAATTGGGGTAATACTTTTATTAATGCTTCTCAGCCAAATATCATGAGTTTGGGTAGTCAGATTGTACCAACCATGCTTCAGAATCAGGTGAGTTAATTTGTGGTTCCTTCCGGGCCAACTTGCAGTTTACCTCAAACACCTAGGCGGAGACTACCCCCTTATATAGGGTTAGAGGGGGTCCCGCAAGGTGCAAATATTTTCCCACCCAATGATAGGGGCAGTTTTTTAGATCCTTACTTCACGGATTTGTCCTAACTACCAACAAATTCTCCATCAGCTGGTCCATCAAAGCAAGGCGAATCTCAATAGCTCCATCAGTCAAAACCTAATATTACCTAATTTGGCTATTCCTAGCATACCAAAATTTGCGCCTCACTCATTTGAGCCTCAATTAAATATAAATACTAAGCATCATGATATCAAGAGGGTTTGCTTTTTGACCCTTTAGTTCAATATATAGAAAAAAACTTATAAAGTCCAGCTGTTTTAAATATTAGTAGTATTCTCATATAAATATTTTAATTGGTCTAAAATCACCTAGATTATTAATTCCCGCAATTAAGATATTAACTCTTCCTGCCAAATCAATGTTAAAACTCAGTTGTAAGAATCAATAGTGAGCATAAACCCCGCCTGATTTCCAACATTTGGTGCTCACTATAGGGGGCTGTACACCACAATAACGTAATAAAAATGGAGGTTGGTAAGGAAAGTTGGACTCATAACCTCCCCACTGCAATTTAACTAAGGATATCTGGTTTAATGCAACAACTAGCCAGTGCTTCCTCTTTCCTTAAATAGCATGAGCAGCACTTTTCTTAAGTCCCTTATGGGCCTACCCTTTCATTCTTAAATCATTTCTCTGAGATAATTCTTACACCTGGAAAGTGCAGTATTGCCTCCTTCCTGTATGTGCATGAATCAGTGTTGGAAAGAGCGACTTAACAGCTCAAACTCAGGTACATCCTTATCTGCTTGTGTCATATAGCTCATGAGATAATGGTTCCTAATATGGTCAACCTCAACACCTGGGAGGGGGTAAGCAAGCGTTTATTAACAGATTTGGCTCCACACAGAGTTTACGAAGGCAAAAACAGGCCTTTAGTGCCTTAGTCTACAAGAAGGAAAGTTGTTCAGATCTTTTGTTGAGTCCTTCTATAGTAGTCCCAACCTCTGTTGTTGGCCAAAATGCTACCTTTTAATTGATGCTATTGTGCTACCTTGGCTGGCTTGGCATCGCATCCCTCTTTGGAGATGCATATCTTTGCCGTAAAGTGCTCCTTCCAACCTATATGGGATATCAAGGAGGCTCTACTAGGGGAGGCTGACTTCTATTAATGTGATGCTATGCCAGGAGCTCTGAAGTGAGAATCCACTCCAACCCCTCCAGTCTCCTATGGCTGTCTCCCTTTTGAAATCTGCTCCAGCGGAGCTGCAGCAAAGTGATTCTGCTCCTTTACATGCGGATAGGCAGAGGTTACTAATAGTGACATGGCAGTGCTCCCCTCCATCTTCAGCTCCTAAAGTCCAGCTGGTGAAGTTATCTATCACTTTGCCTTGCTCTCCTCCTTTGTCAGAGAGGCCTTCCAAATTGCCTCAAAGTTTCATGTTCCACAAAGGCGCTATCTTTATCCCCCTGTGATCTCCTTTGGCCATCCCTACTCGAAAGCCTATGGCCATGGGGCAGCGCAAACCTACTACTTCACAGTACATTAATATAGATGTGAAAATACAGCGCCCTCTCCCATAGAATATAGGATAGATGAGCGTTTCCAGAGCCTCTCCTGCAGCAAAGAAATCCTTGAACGTACTTCAAAGCTAGTTGAATCCTTGACGTGCATCAATAACCTCTCTGATGATGACTCTGAAGAGGTTTGTGAAGATGTTGGTCATTATGTTAGGAGTACCAGGTGAAGAGAAGGTACCTTACAGGTTAAGCCCTGAGAGAGTTGATATGGGTAGAATACCCCGCAGAGCTTTTCTTCATCAAGTGCTTAGGGGTCTAGAGCTTATTGGTACTGAAAGTGATGTAGACCAGATTATTGACTTGGTGATTTGATCTACCTATAGTTTCATACTCTGCAATCTATCCATGAAACGTACTGAAACTGCCAAATGACTTGCTTTTACTCTCCATCTAAAGGAGACCCACGCCTTCCCCCAATCTGGGGGAACTTTAACTAAAGTGAAGGCTTTTTTCATCGGAGTATGAGTCATAGCTATCCTTGACACTGGATCCCCTGTGAATGTTATGTCTCAAAACTTATTAAAAAATTTAAGCTAGCCACTGACTTCGACTACACACAAGTGTTTTAGTACTGTTGGTTTAACAAACACTCGTGCTACTGGGGCCTACTCATCTTTACCCATTCAATTTATAAAACTCCTCTTATTTTGCCCCAGAGGTGACTTTAGCCAACAATACCTAAGATATGCTCTAATGCACTCATTTTATACTCGAGTATGATGGAATTATCACCATTAGAAGGGCTTTTTTTACTTGTTGAACTACAATGTTACCCTGATTCTGGCCGACCATGAGCTGAATAAAAAGGATATGCTTTCTCAGTTGAGCATCCATCCTCCGCCTTATCCCTAAACTACATGACAGCGGGGCGGAATAATAAGAAGCTCCTGAATCAGTGGACGCCTTAGAGGGTATTCCCTTCTATGCTACTGATGAGGTTTGAAATTAAGGCGGGTGATTAACTAGTGATTGACACTAGGATTACCTTGCATTCCTTTTACTGTCTACTACATATCATTAGCACTGATGGAGTTATCCCTTTGGAGCCAAGAGTATTAACAGGCGTAGAAAACCCAGCCTATCAGCGCCCTATCAATTTAATGTTGGGGAATCTTACCAAAAAGGTTATGATTTGTAAAAAAATCATCAGAAAAAGAGAAGAGGCGAGCTGATTCACATTGAAGAAATCAAGTAGGTTCAATGTATTAGGTCTATGGTGGATATGGGCTTATTTACAGACCAATATTTATGTACTCTGCTTACTATTCATATTTATTATTCTTTTAATCTCTGCTGAACTTGATAAAGTTCACACTCTACTCTAAGCTTATAGCGACAATCTTTTAAATCTGATACTGACTATGGGAACATGAGGGGTTATAATCATACCATTGACGTTGGGATGCTCGCCCTATATGATCCTAACCCTACCGCAAATCCAAAGTTGAGGAGCAGCAGATGTTAATGGAACTCAGAAAATTGCTAAACGCCGGGTTTTTAGTTCCGTCCCAAAGCCCTTGGTCGTCCCTCTTCTACTAATAAAGAAGAAAAGTGGAGGTCATTAAGTTTAATAGCTACCGCGAACTAAAAAACCTTACTAAAAATATAGTTACCCTATCCCCATATTGACGACACTCTGGACAACTATTCTGGATACAAGTTCTTTTCCGCTAGGATTTGGTTAGTGGGTACTTGCAAATGGACCTTTCTCACCAAGCCATGAGAAATGAGCTCTTATCTGCAACGAAGGCTTGGTCCAACCCACTTGGTTATCTCAGGGGTTGTGCAATATGCCTGCAACTTTCAGCGGGTGATGGACCACTATCTCCAGGATTTTAACTGGTTTATGTGATAGTCTATCTTTAAGATATCACAGTTCCCCTTGAAATTTTAATGAGCTTTTCCTGCACTTAAAGGAAATATTCCAACGCTTATGGGCATCTAACATCAAGCTGAAGCCCTCCAAATGTACGTTCTTCCAGAAGAACCTGGGTTTTCTTGTGCAAGCAATCTCCTAAGATGATATCAAACCCTTCAAGACAAGGTTGAAGCGATCTCCAAAATTTCTGCGCCTGAAAACCCTTCGTGACATCCAGATTTCTATTGAGCATGATAGGATATAACCATCAATTCATCCCCAATTTCGCCCAGCTCAGCAAGCCTCATGTCCGCCTCTTGGTTAAAAAGGTACTTTCCAATGGGGTGCTGAACAATAAATTTGAATTTGAGACCTTGAAGGATCTATTGCAAAAAAGGCCTATCCTCTGCCAACCTGACTATGGCAAGACTTTCATGTCAATCATGGATGTCTCCAATTATGCCGTTGGAGATACCTTGGTTCATTAATTGATCATGGAATCGATCATCCCATGTCCTACTTCAAAAAGGTGCTTCCTAAAAAGACAAACAACTATAGCGTCAATGAGAAGGAGTACCTTTCCGTCTTGCTCGCCATCAAATATTACCACCCTTCTTTATATGAGACCACATTTAAAGTGGTTACTTACCACGCCTCTTTGAAGTGGTAACAAAATATGAAAGATCCCATTGTGCGTTGGAACGCTGGGCTTTATACCTCCAGTGCTATGATTTGACCATTGAACACCGAGCTGGGATGCACCACATAAATGTTGATGGGTTGATGCGGCTGCTTGTTTTTCACTTAGACAATAGTGAAGCTGAGAGGTAATATGGCCTCCTAATGACTCTTGACTCATTTAATGATTAAGATGAACAATATAAAAGATGCTAGCTCAGCACTCCCGCAACATCAAGGTGGAGAATGGGAAGTTATACAAGTAAGTGGGGGCGCACTGGTTGCCCTATCTCTGGCCATCAGAACGATTATCTGTGATCCTAGAGTCCCACACTATCGTGGGCCATGGTGAAGTCCGCAAAACCTATAAGTGGGTAAAATAGTGATACTACTGGAAAGACATCCTTGAGATTATATCTGAAGTCTAGATGACTTTCTGACATGTAAAATTCAATTCAACTGCAAGATACGTAATCAATATTAATCAACTACGCCCCAACAACCAATCCACATTATAAGTTTAGATGTGGTAGGTCCTCTGTCTCAGACTACCGGTGGCAACCGTTAAATCCTGGGTGAAATTGATCATTTCACCAAATGGGTTTAAGCTGTTGCTCTCCCCGCTCAGAGTGCTAAAGCCACGGCCACCTTCTTACACCAGTACATCTTCACCTGGCATGGGTGACCCCATGTCCTCCCATGTGACAATGGGAAAAACTTTACCTCTAGAGTGGTAAAGATATTTACCTCTTTCATGGGAGCTCAACAACTCTTCTCAGTCCCCTATAACCCATCCACAAATGGCGCTGTAGAAAGAGTTAACGGAACCCTGGTCTCTATACCCCGCAAAATGGCCAATTCAGACCCTCTCCACTGGAATATCTACTTAACCAGAGCCCTGATGGCCTACCATATTAGTTACCATTGCATCCTTAAGACGCCCACTTTTTTCTAAGTTTTTTATGGATGAGAACCTAAGTACCGGCTCTACTGGCCAAAAATATTTCTCTGACAGAACTGACCTTGAGAAAGCTTGAAAAATGGCCCAGCACATCTTCAAACTACAAGCAGAGGAAATGACTAACTTGACCAAGACTGTCACTAAATAAGGTCAAGCAACTAATGAGCTCCAGGCCCCTCTCCCTTCCTTTTAAGTATCAGACATGGTGTTGTATTACCAAAATTGCTTCACACCTAGAAGTGAGAAGCTTGGGTCTATCTGGGAAGGACCATTAGTAGTCACATATAAGTGAGGGGACGAATACTCTCTAAAACCCCATGCTTCAAAAGTAACCATCAACCATGTCCATGGCCAACTTTTATGCCTTTAATTACTCCTACCACTCTTGATGTGTGTAATGTTGGACAAATACAATTCTGGAATTAGAAAAGTGCGTTTTTGGAAGTAAATGCAGATAAAATTGAGCCTAAAGACCCTGGTGAATTTTTGGTGGAACCCCACGTATTGGTGTATTACTTTTATAATGCTTCTCAGCCAAATATCATGAGTTTGGATAGTCAGTTTGCACCGACCATGCGGAGGAATCAGGTGGTTTATTTAAGGTTCCTCCCCGGCCCACTTACAGTTTACCTCAAGCACCTAGATGGAGACAACTCCCTTTTATAAAATTGGAGTGTACCTCAAAGCATAAATATTTATCGCCCAATGATTGGGTCAAATTTATTTAATACTTACCTCACAGTTATGCCCTAACTGCCATTGACCCTCCATTGGCGGTCCTAAACAAGGCTAGTCTTGAGTGCTCCAATAGGTCAAAACCTAGTATTTCTTAATTTAGCTATTCCTAGACCAATCCAATTTTCGCACCTCACTCAATTAAATTTAAATTAAATTTAAATTTATTATGGGGAAGGCCGACCATGGGACGGACACTTACAAATATGACTCAGGAAAGATAAACTTAGTACCAGGGGGGCACCCCAGAGAAGCGATGCTATCTCTTGTTGCCAGCGGGAACGCCACTTATGAGGAGGGGGAGGGAACGTGTGAAGGGGCCGTAGCCACTATTGAGCACGTGTGGAGGAAGGGGTCTGATTTGATGAACCAGACTGGGAACCAGGAGGAGACCAGCCGTCGGCGACGCGGTGGGAGGTAACCAAACATCCACGCTTGAAAGTGGTCCACCAATATGAGACCAGAATCTGTGGACAGCTTCTGGGAGGGTGGTGATGGAGCCAGCGATGGCATCCAAGACAATCATGTGGATAGTCCACATGGCGATTGCGACCACCAGAGCACGGAGGGAGGGTGGAAGGGGGGAGGCCATTGATGAAGCAAACATATCTCTTGAAAGACTGATGGGATGCGTTTGATCCTGGCCTAGCAGACGTTGGACTTCGCGCCATATCACGTTAGAGGTGGGGCACTTCTCCAGGCGGTAGAACAGCGTTCCATACTGGCCACACATGACACAGGATGAGTGTAAAGCGTTAGAGCACTCAGCTGTGCGATACACCCGCCTCAAGCAGCGCCACACATGGGAGCAGACTTGAGGCTGCAACAGAGGATGGTGTGCGTATTTCCAGATAGTCTTTTGGGTCTCAGTGAAATAAGGGATGTCCATCATGTCCAGGTAGTCCACCCTGGATAGGACTTGGGGTCGAATGGGGATCACGTCATCATGGAAGGGTAGCCCCTGTACCTCTTGTGTGAACTGAGGAGTGGGGCGGCCTCTTTGGGTTGTATTCCACTAATTCGAATTCTCCACTCTGCGCTTCACATGGAGAGTAGGATTCGTTTGTAGTGGGTTTTAGTCCCGTGAGGACCTGTGGCCGATGTGTGTGATGCGAGGTATTTCTTCAGAGAGTGGGGGTTTGATGGATTGTTGAGGCCCAAGGCTCAGGAGAAGTTGGAGCGGGCTGCGCGGGACCAGTGTTGGGATGGGAGTGTAGGAGCGGTGACGGCCGCGATCCAGGTGCCCAGGATCTTGGCAGCATGGGCTTTGAAGTCAAGCAGGCCCATGCCACCTTGATAATGAGGGCCAAACATGACCTCTAGCCGTACTGGTGGAGGGCGGTCTGACCAAAACCATCCTTGCAGCAAAGCATACAGGGATTTGAAAAAGCTTGGGGAGAAGGGGATGGCGTGGGCTCCGAACCAGACTTTAGATAGGAGCATAGAGGTGGCAAGAACAACCCTGCCAGTGAGGGTAGTAGGGCGGGCTCTGAGAGAGGTGATTCGCTTCGTCACGTTGTCCAGTATATGGCACTCCATTACTGCTGACGCATAACCGCCTGACTCCATCCACACGCCCAGATGGCGCACCAGTCCTATGGTAGGACGTGGCACGAAGGGGAGCACTAGTGGAGCGGTGTGTGTTGAGTTAGTAAGGCGTGTACGTAGGCGAGCAGATGGGCCAGGTTGGGAACTACTTGAAGGGGCCCAGCAGTTCTGAAACCGACCAAGGAGGATGATTTTGTTTTTGGAGGCGTTCAGTGCCGCGTTGCTTACCTGGGAATATTCTGGATGAGGGCTTCAAGCGCGCGTGCATCTTTGTTATTAGACACCCCCACCACGCAATCATCTGCAAATGCCATCATCTTGACTGAAGTTTGGCCTGGCACATGGACCCCATTGAGGTGGCATTCACATTTCGCAGTAGTGGGTCAAGGCTGAAGTTGTATAAGAGAGGGCTGAGTGGGGTCCCCTTGTTACAAGCCTCTTTGAGGGTGGACTACTTCCATTAGGAAGCCTGGGCCGCGCACTGCCATTGTTGCAGATTCCGTGAACGGCTTCACCCAGTTTATGAAGAGGGGGGGTAGGCGGAATTGATGGAGGCAGGCCCTAAGGTATTCCCAGTTTACTCTATCATAGGCCTTTTGTTGGTCCAAGAAAACAAGTGCCCCAGAGGCTGTGGACTGACATACATTAGCCACAGAGTGCACGTTATCCCAAATCGACCTTCTGGGGATGAAACCAAATTTTTCTGGGGAGATGGTGGCAGATGCTACAGTCCCTAAATGGTTAGACATGATTTTTGGTAAAAATTTTGGTGTCTGTGTTTGTTAGAGAAATAGGGTGCCAGTTGGCTAAGTCAAGCTTATCCCCTTTCTTGAAGAGTGTGACAGTAAAGGCCTGCTGTCCTCAGGGTAGGAGGCATGTTTCCAACAGGCTTTGGTTGAGTGAGGCTAGCAGCAATGGGGATATATATTTAAAATATTTTTTGTAGAACTCATATGGAATGCTATCTGGGCCTGGGCATTTTTGGTTTGGCGCACCGCGAATGGCTGTCCATAATTTGTTCAGAGTAATTAAATTCATTATTTCTGGGTATTGGAAAACGGTGCAGATATGAGCTCAGTCGAGAAGTTCTGCCATTTTGGCTGGCTGAATTGGTTTGGCTTGATATAACTCAGAGTAATAAATTTGCATTTCAATTGCCACTTTGGCCGGTGTGTCCACAATGGAATTATCAGATCTTTGCACCTGTGTGCAGGCCACGCTCTGGTGTGGTGTGAAATTTTTTTTAAAGAAGTATGCGGTGCACTTGTCGCCTTTAGTGATGCGTGTGGCCCTGTATTGGACACAAACCCAATGTTTGTGTTGCCTTTCGAGTGCGTTGAGGTGGGCGGCTGCCTCCGCCCACTTCCAGCCCCATGCAGGGCTGTATCCTGTGGCTGGAATGTTGGACTCCAGGTGGGCCAATTCCGCCAGCGTGCACAATATAACTGCTGATGTGGCTCGTGAGCGTCTGGAGGAGAGATGGCGATAGTGGCGGATGGTGTCCTCTTTGAAAGTTGCCCATGTGGAAATGGGGTCCGCGCAAAATGGTGCAACAAACAATTTCGCTAAAGTTGCCTCTTCCACCCACGTGGAAAATCCTGGCAACGCGAGCTCAGGGGGGCGGATTTTTGCACCAATGTGGGGCCTTTGCAACTGTGATGGGTAAGTGTTATGTTATCAAGACCAGTCGGTGGTCAGAGAATTCCATTTTCGTTGTTTTGATGTGGGAGATGTGGGGTTGGAATTTCGCTGGTGTTAGAATAGGGTCGATGCAGGTAATAGACCTTAATTGCCATTGTGGATGTGGGGACATGTCATCTTTTCGAGCAGTGGGGCATGTTGCGGCAGCACATCCATTAACTCAAGGGCGGCTTTTAAACCGCGTAATTCTACTGACCCTGTGGGGCGTTGGGTGAGGGTGGCCACTGGTCCGTTTGTGAGGTTAGCCATCAGTTCATGTTGCCAACTAGGAAAGAATTGGGGGGTAGTGGGAGGGATTTAACTGACGAGAAAAATTCCTGATGCTCGTGTGCACTGTTTGGGGTGTAGATGTTGACAATTGTGTGTGCAACGTCAGCCCACGAGAAGGTGACAACAAGCACTCATCCATTTAGGAATGTTTCTGAGGATGTGAATTTGAAAAAATTATTTTTCTGAATTAGCACCCCACAGTGCTTCAACTAAAAGGATAGGGATGGGAGGAGCATTGTTTTCCAAGCTTCCTCAGAACCTCATGGACAGTGGGACTCCTGGATGGCCAGGATATCCACAGGTAAATTGTTTTGTAAAAAACTCAGTTTCCTGTCTGGGATGGGGAGGCCTTGAGTCCGGCGATATTCAGCGTCCCTAGAGTGAAGGTTTCCCCCTCACACCTAAGGTGTGAGGGGGTGGGCCCCCAGGCCCACCAGCCTCTTCCAGGTCCCCACAGGCTTTCACAGCAGCGCGGGTATTAGCAGCAACACTATCGGGGTTTTTGTTAATTTTTGTGGAAAGAGTCGCATTGGCTTTGGCCTTTGCTTTTTGTTTTCCTGACGTTGGACGAATTTTTTGCGGTGCAGATAAGTTCAGTGCACCGTCGAGTGGGGCAAAAAAATTTTTTTGGTTGGGATAGGTCCAAAGTCAGTTTTGACCAGAGCTTGGGTGCAGCGATTAGTGAGATCAAATCTCCCATTGGATCCTCGGATTGAGTAGCCTGCTCAGCATGGGCCTCCCAATCTGATTGGGTGATGGATTCCCAAGTCGCTTCTGCTGCAAATGTCTCCATGCCCTCAGGGCGTTGTGAGTGTGGGATGGTGGTGGTGGCCTTGGCCGCTTCCTTGGCTGTGGCCCTATGAATCTGCTTGGCCTTCTTCTGCTCCTGCGGGGAGATGGGCTTTACCAATAGGTAGCAGCCTTGTACTCCCCATGGGAAAGCCTCCTTGGTGCTTGCAATTGGTTCATAGTGCGCCTCTCCGCTGGCCATGGCCACCGAGGGGTGTTTTTGAAATGTGACGCCCTCCTTGATGGGGCATGCGTGCGCCTTATAGCTGAACGCATCACAGTGGGTGCAAATGGGGGGCGCGCTATCCACGGTTACCCAGAATGGGTGGGTGGTATGCCCTGCAATGTCAATAAAGGTGGAGTGCGGGATCTGGGTTAGGTCCTTTGCGATCTCCTCAGTTGGGGTCAGAACTGCGATGGCTTAACCGGTGCACAGGTGTGGCATCAGCGTGAAACGTTGCATTTCGAAAGATTGTAATTCGCCATATATGGCGAGACCATCTTTCAGATGTTACTCCAAAATGTCACGTTTTACTGTAGTAGGCAAAAAGTCAAACGTGAGGAAAATTTGGTTTGATTTTGTCCATCTGGTGCATTTGGTTTTGATGACCCATTGCCCTTCAGGGAGGTCGACCACTATGCGCACCGCTGCAGCCTAATCTGCTGCTATTTTGTTTTCTGAAACCTAGGTCCAGCCAACCATGTGACATGGAGTGAGGTGCAACATACACCGCGGTCAGGAAAATTTTGCGTACATCTTCACAAAATTTTTCTCATAAGGCCATTTTTTGGATGTCCAGATACACATGGACTCCGAATTCCACTGACAAAAGTGGCTGGGAGTGTGGCGTGTTGATGTACTGGTTGCATCATGTTTGCCACGCGAATATCTCTGGGAAATTGTGACCGCTGGTTTTTTGGGATTTTTTTCTATTCCGCCAGATTCTCCGGGCTGTTTTCAAACATTAGAGGCCGCAGGCCTTCCGCCAGCTCCTCTTGCCTTGCTTGCCCAACTGCTCCCAGACATGGGCGCAGACTAATCTCCTCTGTGAGATTATCAAACTAGCTTTAGTCTTGAATTGAATAGGTTGCAAAAGTGTTTGCAACGAGAAAGAAAAGTCACCTCACTCACTTGAAGCCTTGATACTTTTTATATACTAAGCATCAAGTATTGCTAGGGTTTGCTTTTTGACTCTTTAGTTCAAATTAATGGAAAAACTTATAAAGTTCAGCCTTTTTAAATGTTAGTAGTATATTCATATTCTAATTTTAAGTGGCCTAAAATCCCCTAAAACCATTTATTTCCGCACTAAAGAGTACTAGCTCACCTGAAAATTTTTTGTTGAGATTCAAGTGTAAGAAGCATTAGTGAGTATAAACCCGCCTGAATTCCAACAATTGTTAAAAAGAAGGATGGCACCAACTTTTTAATTGATTACCATAAGCTGAAATTTATAAACAATAGGGAATCATACCTGATGACTTGTATTGATGATGCTACAGACTGCTTGGCCTGCATTAACTAATTTTGAGTGATGGATATACTATTAAATTATTGGAAAATAGAGTTGCTCATGGAGAAACAAAAGAAGTGCGCAATAATCACCTTTTTGAGTCTATTTCATCCCACTCATGCCACAAACGCTGTGTAATACCCCAGCTACATTACTGAGAGCCATGGACACTATTTAAGGTGCTCTAAATCTGTTGTTTATCTTGATGTACCTTGATAACATTAACGTCTTCTTGTGGACATTCATGGAGCATTTAAAACATTTGGAAGAGATATTCCGCTGGCTCAAAGAAGCCAACATCAAAATCAAAACCCGCAAATGCCACTTCTTTATAGACAATTAGAATATCTCAGGATTGTATAAGAAACTATGGGACTCAACCACAGCCAGCCAAGGTAGAAGCCATCTGAAAAATGACCCAGCCCAGTACTCAGTGGGATATACAGGTTCTTTTAGGCATGGTCGGTTGTTACTGACAATTTTATCACTAACTTCAGCTGTATAGAAGCCCCACTCTTAGACCTCCTGCGAAAGACACTGCTTTTAAAAGAGAAGGAATAACGTCAGAGTGCCTTTGATAATTTCCAGACGGCGTTGATTAGTACCCAAATGTTGCAATATCTGAACTTTAATAAGGAGTTTATCATTCAGACAGACGCTTCTCTTTCTTTAAGTGAAGCAATATTGTCCTAGCAGGACGACGAGGGTTTGGAGCCTTCATCGCTTACTGCAGTTAAAGTTGGTTTGCCTAAAGAAAAGTTACATTGTGATGGAGTGGGTGTGCCTATCTTTAACTACAAATATAAACAGTTCCAATTATACTTCAAGGAGTAAAATTTAAAGTTGTGGTTGACTACCTATCATTGCATTAGTTACAGAATCTTTGAGATCCAGATGGACGCCTTGCTTGATGGGCCCTAAAGCTTCAAGGCTACATGTTTAAAAACTTAACCATCCTGGTGCGCAGCATCAAAATGCCAACTTTTTATCTCAGCTACATTGATTACTGTAATGGCAGATACGAGTGTTTTGCTGTATGAAAAGATGGTCAGTGGCAAGTATGACGATGAACCAACTCAATATATTTGGACACTAGATGGGATGATGGCTGATACGGTGTGTGAAGATGGTAAATAGTACAAGAATATTGGTGATGATATGCTAAGCTTATTGAAATTCTCTGGATGACAGGCCATTATTTTGAGTGCGCATGAAGCAGCAGGTCATGGAGGTTATTCAAAACTTTAAAGTTCTTGGACTGCGCTGTTATTGGGTGAGTATGTATTTTGACTTACACAAATTGTTTTCTTGTTGCCGCCAATGTCAAATAGAAAAATTCTTCCATCAGAATAACACCTATTGGTGGTGAAGCCCTGGTTTACGTGGCACATAGTGTCCATTGGCATTTTGGGGCCCTTACTGATGGAAAAAAATCACTCCAAGTATATTTTAATACGTTAGACCATCTGACCAGATAATTGAGGCATGGGCAATAAGTGATTTAGGGCGTTCACCGTGGCCAAGTTCATAATGGAATGCATAATTCAATGACGTGGCTGCGCACAGCTCATACTTACTGACTACAGAACTAATTTCATTTCGCAAATTCTTTCTAAGTTAAATGAATTAATTTCCCTCCGCAGGGTTCTAACAATCTCACACCATCCTAATTCTAATGGTATGGTCGGAAGTGCTAAGGGAACACTGCTAAAATATACTCAGGAAGCTGGTGACCAATAGCTGTCAGACTAGAGCACTCTTCTCTCCACCGCAGTCTTTAACTAGAACATCAATTATAATTCTGTGACAGGAAAGATCATTTTTAGTGGCTTTACAGAAGGTACCCAGATCTACCTGCACTACTGTATTCCTGTGTAGAAAATACTGGTGAAATGGATCTGCATTGTACTTAACAACTTTGACGTCCATGCTAATCAAGCTTTATAATTATGCTTGATCAGCCAGCCTTGCTAAAAAATCAAAAGTCAAATTCAATAAACTACAGTGTAGTAGACTTCTAAAGTTCACAATAGGAAGTTTCCTTTTCCACAAACAGCACAGTTTCAGATGGTGGAATAAGAAAGCAAGTATATGTATTGGCCCCTTTGAGAAAATAGAAAAAATGTGTGCTGATGCCTGCACCATCAAGGACCAAGAGAGTGGTCAAATATTAACCAAGTGCAAACTAAGTTACTTTGGGTTTATAATCTTTATAGGATATGTTTGAGATACATTTAAATGTAAACACAAATGTCTAAAAATAAATTAATAAGTATAACATGAGATAAAGAAGAGTATTAATATGAAATGAAGCACAACCAGACCATCAATAAGGCTTCCTCAGGATCACCTCACCGCCTTTGCTTCTTGTGGCAGGACATGTGCTCTAATCATTGGGAGGCTTATTTCTATTTTTCTTCCGCCATTTTGTAGGTGGCTTGGCTTTGCAAATTCCTTGAGTGATTGGTGATTGAAGTCAAGGTTGCACTATCCGAGGTGAGGGGGCTAGTACCAGCACAGCGGATGACGTGCCAGAAGAATGAGGAGAGATTGCAGTGGATGAACTGTGAGGGATTGTGGAACTAGGCGCCCAGGGTAAGAGTCAGGGAAATGACAATTTAACTAAGTGATTAAAGCGAATGCTTTCCTGGTCTACAATGAGCAAAGCCCACAACCACATCCGCCGGTGGTTGTGGGATAACAAGGAGTACATAATGAAAGGGGATATAGCCGGAGTGGTCAGAAAATAAGTATATGGGTTTTGTTCTAGGAGAAAAGGATGCGCCAAGTTCCAGACAATCCATGAGGAAATCGTCCAGGCTGGAGTAGGCGTGCAGAAAGGGAGTGTACGACTATTATGCCACTCAATGGACCACTCCAACACCGACTAATAGCGTTTCATCACTGAACTTTCTGGCTTATGGGGGAGACCATGTTCTCAAGAAGCGCCAATATGAGCAAGGTACCATACTTGGTCATTGGCGTCCAGAGCTATAAATGCAGTGGAAACCCAGAATAAATGCAGTTCAGCCATTTGCTCTTAAAAGTTCACCCCAGTGAGTGAAAGAGGTCAGAGCATGGGGAAAGGACCTCAACTAGCTGGCTAGCACCCAACACAAAGCATAACATTGGCAGACATCAAATACTACTTGATAAGTCTCAGCAATAGGTGGTAACACTAGAGGATGAAGCTGTACGCTTTAAGCCTTGTCACTTTATTAAATATAGGGACTCTGCTCTGCTCTCCACCCCATTACAACTGTGCCACAAGATCACCAAAGAGTTCATGAAAGGGCATCAAATGACCAAATACCAGAGGTAGGAGCTCCTCATGGGCAAGACAGTCACAGCATCTATCTCTGGCACCCCCTTGTAGCTTGGTGTGATTGGAATCTGAGTAATGAAATTTGGCATGGGTCACCCACACTAATGTCATAACATACTTAAAAATATCCGCCAGGACTCAGGGGCTCAGTTGCCTTTGTAATTTAGAATTAAACAAAGAAACGTTTGAGGCAGCTGTACTGAAGACTTACCATCCAGTCAAGGGGGAGTAATGTCAGAAAATTTATGACTGGACTTTAAGCCAGAATTATTGATGGCGGATTATTAGTTATATGTTAAGGTCGAGTTTGGAGCAAATAATAATTTAACATGATACAATATGGGTGACACTAAGAAGTTTGACCTCAGCCAAATTTTGTAATTCTGTCTGAACTCCCAATGATGAGATATGTATAATGGAAATCTGAGAAGTTGAGTACCTGCGTGGATGGTCCAAAGAGTGCTTGAAGAGATTAGTGAAAAGGGGGAATTGAAGGTTGAAGGGAGATGTTTTTAGTTGATAATACATAGTGGATTCTACGGTGCAAGATCAAAGGTTAAAATGTAGTGGATTATATTATCAGAATTAAAGTTAGTGTTCATTGGAGACTTTAGCTTAATTTTATATCTTATCATGCTTGTTTAAAGAATGACGATCCTGATACTATCATTCCATTGCATCATTGGGAATCCTTCCAATGAAAACCTTTGAAAGATTATAAACTATTCCACTGAATTTTTCAACAGTCTTGAAATTTTAAAGATGAGATCATCTTCAACAGAATCATAGTGCATCATAGATGTTTTTACAAATTTCTGACCAGTTGTTGTGCACCCCTTTGAGTGGTCCACATAGGTGCCTCCATCTGAGCTATAAGTCAAATAATGGTAGGGTCTGGTACAGTGTGCATAAGTTCACAGATCTTCTATACTCTTTTTCATCAAAAACAACATGTTGTGCTGTTTCAATTGCTCTACATATTCAAGTAGCGTGTTGATGGTTCTCCATTAGCTTTTTGAGGAATTAAGATCTCTACAACTTTCTTAAGTGTAGCTTCTAATTTTACTCTGAGTGATGATCCTCTCACTATAGGTAATAAGGAAAATTGGGCTCTTCTAATGGTCCTTGATGCAAACAAATTCAGTGCATAGATCATGAACTTCAAATTCCAGGGTGTGGTTTCATCATGGTTGGTATCCTCCTCCCTCACCAGGAGTCCATAGGAATCCTCTCCATGATACACCTCTATATACCCAACATCATTAATTTCCTCAGAAGAAATATTGTGATCATCGCTAGAGCTTGATAGTGCAACCATGTTGTGAGCACTAAAGTCAGTGTGCTGACCTCGGTTCACTTAACTTTAGATACTGATTCACTGCACAGGAGATCTACTGCGCGCAGATTAGGCACCAGACAGCCCTCGCTAACATCACAATTGCTCTTGCTAATAAAAATTCTCCTTTGATGCTACCCTTGCAGCATAAATTTCTTGTATAAACTGTCCGCGTCCATAGCAAACTTCTTAACACAATTAGATATTTATTTGCATACGTTGTCCCTAGGGACTCAACAAGAACTTTCCAACCCTTATTCTTGGCGGGATCAGCACTAAGAGTATTCTCAACAGAGAGTGTCTTCTTCAAAATTTTTCAATCCCAGACTATTTACTGGCAATTACTACACATTAAACAATAAAAAATCAAACAAAAGGATAAACTTCAGATTTTGTAGAAAGGTTTTATTAGGATATAAAATGAAGTATTTTATGCTTCATGGAAATTCAAAATATGAAATGAATAGAAAAAATAAAGCATATTGAGATTTAGGTTATCAATATGAGGATTTTTCATGATCCACTAGTCAAATGTCTTCTGACTACTGCTTTAGTTTTTCCATCCATTTGTGCAAACTCTTGTAATCATGAGCTCTTAATGTTTTTATTCCTGAACCAGAATGTTCAGGTGCCTTTGTGCTAGTACCCACCTTTGGGTGCTGGTTCATTTTGCTTCGTTTCAATATTGGCTGATTACCAAATCTGGTAATTATGGTTTAACATCAAGTTAAAGTGATAGCGCACCTAAAGTGCGCCTTGCATCGTGGTATCAAGTCACTGTGCAAATCAGAGTTTGCCAAATCTGTTAACATTCGCTTATAAGCCTTGAAAGCTCTCATCAGCATAGGTCAGATCGCTCATAGTAGCATCACCAGCAGAATGTAAATTATCTCGCACACTGAAGGTATAAAAGGGGACAAGTTTCCATAGAAAATTTAGGTGGCGACATCATCTTAATATAATAAATTTTGTGACTCCTAAGGGCAAAAATATTTCGCATGAGATCACCTTATCTAACCATGAATTTCTTTTCTCGCCCTCACCTATAAAAGGGCCTCATTCGCTATATATGCAGTGGTCTGGTCGCCTTTACCTCATCTAGTTTAGGGTTTTTATGTTTATTCAACTGGTCAAGGAACGACCAGTAGCACCAGTCACGCCCTCATCCACAACAAACGCCTCATGTGTACTATGGTGTAATGGTCGCCTGTCAATCCGGTAATCCTTCATTATTAATTAGGTAAAAGTTATCATAGGTATCTTAGGCTCAAATTAGTCTAATGTAATTTCTATTTTTGATTTTACTTAGCATTAATGACTAATAATTTTTCTTATTGATTAAATGATTTAACTTCTTTAACTCCTTTCTTAGGACTATGCGTCAATTCTGTCATAAGATTCAAATGATTGCAAATATCCCAATTATGTCCAATCTCCTGATATCTGACATTAACCCTTTAAGTATATTGTAGGAATACAGCTGAGTTCTTACTTAAAGGTGCTTCACGCATCTAAATTCCTTAACAGTTTACTTACTTTTGAAATATAGCACTAATAAAAAGCTAGAAATTTCAGATTTATTTTAGTAGCATGGGAAAAGAAAGAAAACAAACCTTCTCGATATCTGACCATCCATATCTAAGTATATCAAGGGTTAAAGAGATACAATAGTAAGTTTGGAACGTCTTGTAAGGTATATATAAGGAAATATTTAAATTCAGCCTATCAAAGCTTGGAAAACTCGCTTCACTTTGGCTGAACAATGGAAAGGGAACTATTATTTGACAAGACATACCTGTGGGGTAACAATTTAATAATATCACCCAATCCCCATTAGCTAAAATTATTTAACCTTGGGGGACATCCTCCACGCCTATAAAAGGAGGTGATACAATCTTTGTGTTTGAAGGAAATTGGATGTGGCAGGGGAAGAAACCACCAAAGGACACCCCAGTTTCCCTCACATGGTTGGGGCAATTTAACTGCCCAACTTCATGCTAATTGCCCGATTAGTATTCATAACAGTGTTACCCCAAATTGTGGGGTTCCACCGAAAATTGGTTGTAGTCTTTTGGATGATAAAATCATTATTATTTAAATTGATATTATCGATATTGTGGACTTGTAGTGTCCAAAATTTCCTCTTTTAAGAAGATTTTGCATCAAAACATTCTTATCCTGAAGCCTGGAGGGCAAATGTCCGACATCACCCCCTCTCAAGAATATTGGGGGGAGAATAAGGCCATAGGAAGTGACCATGTACCAGATTGATGATAATATCTGTAGCCAAGGACTTTATGGAGTACTCATTTCCTCTCTAGTAGGTGATGGTGAAAGAACCCTCCCAAATTTTTCTAAGCTTACCTCTTTGAGGAGTGATGTAGTTATGGTAGTTTAATACCTTGTCTGACACTTGGGATGTAGGTAGGGGGTTTGGAGCTCATTGGCAGCCTGCCCTTCTTTAATCACTGTTTTCGCTAAGTTTGTCATAGCCTCAGATTGGAGGTAGATGAAGCGCTGAGCCTATCTTCTCATTACTTTCTCAGGCTCCTCAAATCTTTAGGAGAATCCATCTTTAGCTATGAGAGCAGATATTCCTGGTATCCGCCCATACAAGACATGGAATGGGGACATCTAAGATCTGGTGATAATTAATCCGGTAGGCCATAAGGGCACTGGGTAGGTATTGATCCCAGTGAAGAGGATCAGATGAGGCCATTTTCATAAAATGGAAACCAAGGTTCCATTGGCTCTTTCCACTGTCCCGTTGGTAGATGGATTGTATGGAGCTGAGAAACGTTGTTGGGCTCCCATGGAGGTAGCTAGGATTTTGACTACTCTGGAGGTGAAATTCTTACCATTATCTCAGAGTTTTACCTAAGGAAAGCTATGTAAAGAGAAAATTTTGATGTAAAAATGTGGCTGTGGCCTTGACTGTTTGAGCAGGGAGAGCCACGGCTTCAACCCACTTAGTGAAGTGGTCAATGGCTATTAGGTAAAATCTGTTTCCACTAGTAGTATGAGGAAGAGGCCCAACTACAACCATACTGATGGTGTGGAACGGTTGTTGAGGGGTAGTTGGAAGATACTGGTATCTAGCTTTGAAACTGGACTACTTCTTACAAGCTAGTAGGCTTCCAAGACGTCAATAATAGATTCCATAATTCCGTCCCTATAGTACCGATCCTTAAACAACTCATAAATTTTCTTTGCCCCTCCATGATCTAGAGTGGAGTGAGCTTCAGGATAGCAGGTATGCGTTCTGAGGGCTGAAGGTAAAGCCATTTTCCCCATCTGCTTATACAACTTCCCGTTCTCCACTTTGGTGTTGTGGGAGTGCCGGGCTAACATCTTCTGAACAGGATCATCCTCATCCTCCCATTCATTTGGGGTCATTAAGAGGTCATGTAACCTCTCCGCCTCATTATTATCCAAGCAAAGGACTCGTAGCCGAGTTAGCCCAACATTCAAGTGATGGGTTCCAGCATGGTGCTTAATTTTCATGTAATAATGCTGGAGCTTTAGAGTCCAGAAAGCTAACTGGCCGGTAGGACCCTTCATATTCTGTAACCACTTCAATGAAGCGTGGTCTGTAACTACAGTGAAGGTGGTCCCATATAGGAAAGGGTGGTAGTGCTCAACAGTTAACAAAATGGCAAGGCACTCCTTCTCTGTAACGCTCTATTTGCGTTTTTCCTTTTGAAAGCATCTTATTTAAATAGGATACAGGATGATATACACCGCTTTCATCTAATTGGGCTAAGATGACCCCAACGGCATAGTCTGAGGAATTAGTAAACAGGATAAATGGTTTATTGTAATCAGGATGCTTCAGGATAGGACGTTGTTGTAAAACTTTTTCAACGTCTCAAAAGCGGCCTTCTGTTCTTCACCCCACTGAAAAAGAGTATTCTTGGTTAATAGGCGTACAAAGGGCTTTCTAAGTTGGGCGAACTTAGGGATAAACTGACAGTAATACCCCATCATTCTTAGAAATACCTGAATATCCCGTAGATTTTTATGGGGAGGCATTTTTGATATGGCTTCGATCTTGTCCTGTATGGTTTAATTCCTTCTTGGAAAATGGAGTGGCCAAGGAAATTCAATTTCCTTTGGAAGAAGGTACAATTTGAGGGTTTCAACTTAATATTTGACTTATGTAACCATTGAAACCCCTCCTTCAGGTGATCCAGATGTTCGTTGAAAGCATCTGAGAAGACTGTAATGTCATCAAGATAGACGATGACACAAGTTAGCTTCAGGTCCTGCAAAATATTATCCATTGCATGTTGGAAAGAGGCAGGTGCGTTGCACAACCCTTGAGGTAATCGTTTGGGTTGGAAGAGACCCTCACAGCAAATAAGATCGCATTTATCCTGATCCTGAGGAGAAAGTCCATTTGCCAATAGCCACTAGCCAAGTCCATTGAAGAGAAGAACTTAGATCTGGAGAGTTGTGCTAGGGCTTCATCAATGCGTGGAATAGAATAGCTATTATTCTAGTGAGGTTATTTAATCTGCAATAGTCCATGACTATCTGTTGATCTCAATTTTTTTTAAATTAGCAAAAGGCGGGAAGATCAAGGGCTTTGTGATGGAACTAGTAACCCCCGTCTAGTAACTGCTGGAGCTCCGTCCTAATCTTTTGTTCTTCCAACTTTGACTTATGGTAAGGTTTGGATCTAATAGGACGGTCATCACCCATATCAATGGTGTGACTCCAGCCCTTCATGTGTCCATAGTCAGTATCTGACTTCGAGAATATGTCGCTATAGTCATCTAATAAATTTTGAACTTTTTCCAGCTCATCTGGGGTAAACTCATCAGAGATATTGACGTTAGGTAATCTACATACCAGGTTATCCATTGGCAAGCCCAAATCTGTCATAGAGCCAATATAGTGCATACGTTCAATGTCCTCCACTGGGATTAAGAAATTCTGCTAATCTTGTGGTGTTTTCTTATAACCATGTCCTTTCCTTTGAGATTTCCCAACAGAATAGTTTTAGGCCTCTATTAGGCTGGGTCTAGTATCCCAGGAAATACCGGAGGCTCCAAGGGGCTATATCCCTCAAGACTTATGATATGCAACAAGCAGTGGTGTGGGATTTAGAGCGTGATTTTTTTGTAAACTAATCGTTTTTCATCAAAGTTAATCAAGACTTCATCTGCAGCATAGAAAGGGATTCCGTCCCTAGCATCCACTAAATCAGGCACTTTCCTTGTGTTGCTACCAGAGGTAGAATAATGCAAAGTCATAGCTGTGAAAAGGGATATTCAAAAAGCAAGTTATTTAAACTTTCTGGGTTTACTATTTTATAAGACTAAAGTATCTTCATAGTTGACTAACGATAGGAAACCTTGCTTCATGGTAACTATTCCCTCGAACTCAATCATAAACTGGGTACCTATGATCATATTTTAGGAGTTGTTGTCCAAAGCTACTGTAGGGGCTGGTAAGCTAAGCTTCCTAATTTGGATGGGAATTGTAGAATAAGCCCCAATGGCACAGGTGTTGTTTGGGTTCAGTTCCAAATCTTAATTATAGTCAAAGTCAGGCGCCAGCTTTATCTTTTTGATGAGCTTAGTGGAATTTTAGCTAACTGGGGAGACAGTATCCAGGATGTCCATTACCTGAACTTTTTGTATGACCATTTTAACCTTGGTGAGAGTTCCACCAAAGTTAGGAGACAGAGCCAAGACCTCCTTGAGCCGTAAAGTGGAGGTTAATTTATGAGCAATTTCAAGGTATTTATCCAGGATGGATTTCATGGTTTGAACCTGCTGAATAGGTCGATTGAAAACAGCTTTGAGCTATCACTATTCCTGACAGAATCAATACCTTTTGGGTACCCGAAAATAAGGCTGAGGTACATTTCCTCAGTTATGGTGGTTTCGTCTACACCTTCAGAGTTCAAGCAATCAGGGACCTCCACTTCCATGGGAGCTCCCAATAAGTAGTAGCCAACATCATCGTAACCCCCCTCAGCTTCAACCCAAAGGTATTTATAACCACTGGCAAGGTCACAATTTATGTAGGGGAGATGGCCACACGATGCTGGATAGCTATCTTCTGACCATCCATCTTTTCAGCCAACCCTTTATTGTTGCAGAAAGTACCTTTAGGGCGCACAACTACCAGCTTGGCTGGAGGGGAAGGCACAGCGGCATTATTAAACTTAGGTGTGAGTATAGTATTAACTACCTTACAAGGCTCTGATCTACATGAGGGCATGATATCTTTTTTAAGCCGCACTGATGAAGCAGGTTTTTCAGGGAGGTAGGCAAAGGTCGGCTAACTCCCAACTGTTCAACAGGAGGAAACTCTTTAATGGTTAAGCTAAAGGTTTCATCTCAGCTTCAATTGTTGGTGCACATGAATAAAAAATTGGTAACATCTAACAGAGCCTCTTTTATGTCACAGATGTTTTTGAAGTGGCATTTCACTGAGATGATATGCCTGGCTTGAGAGGGTTGAGAGACTAACCCAGTTCACATGGCTGCGATAGCATCATCAAGGCTTAGGATGTTAGACGTAGACAACCTTTGTGCAGCGAGGTGAAATTGCTCAGCAAAGGCAGTGGTTGGTTCACCACCATAGATGATAAGGCGCATGAAGGCCTGTTTCCCTGTGTAGACTCTGCTATGATACGAATTCAGCCAAAAGAGCCTCCTTCACCTCTGCCCAGGTGTGCAAAGTGTCCATGTAAGGAACTATAATCTCTTGTGCTAGGCGACTTAAGCAAGGAAGGATGTGTTAAACCTTATGATTTATCCGTTGTGTCATACATGGCAGCTTCATAAACATACAAAAAGGAAGCAATGCTCCCTTCATCAGGGGTGTATCTATCCTTAAGAGGGAGTTTTAAGGGGCGCTGCTCAACCTCTTTAAGACGAGATAGAGCTCTGGAAAGTTGCTTTTCCAGGGCAACTACTCGTAATTCAGTGGGAAGGGGAAGAGTTGGAGGGTTACTTACTTTTAAGGCCTCCATTTTTTAGTTTGATATTTTTTTGTACAGGGTAAACCCCTGTAGTGAGCACCACTTTGTATGAATCCAGCTGAGTTATTGCTTACTGGTGTTTCATGCCTCTGGATTCCTCAACAGTTTAATTAAATTAAAGATATAACACTAATAAATAGTTAAAATTTATAAGATTTTTATTAGATAGCATGGGAAAATAAAGAAAATGAACCCTCTCAATAACCAACCAGTCAGTAATTAAGTTTTATCAAGGGTTGAAGGGAATTCAATAGTGATTTTGGAATGGTTTGTAAGGTCTGAATAAACAAATATGTAAATTCAGCCTATCAAAGCCCGGAAAATTCACTTCACTTTGGCTGAACAATGGAAAGGGAATTATTATATGACAAAACATACCTGTGGGGTAACAATTTATTAAATTCACCCAATTCCCATAAGCTAAATATATTTCACCCTGGGGGAGCTCTGACACACCTATAAAAGGAGGTGGTTCCCTCTTAGGTGTTTGAAGGGAATTGGATGTGGCAGGTGGAGAAACCACCAATGGACTCCTCAGGTTCCCTCACATGGTTGGGGAAATTTGACTGCCCAACTTCATGCTAATTGCCCGATTATTGTTCATAACAGTTTTACCCCAAATTGTGGGATTCCACTGAGAATTGTCAGGGTCTTTTGGCTGACAAAAACATTATTATTATCTAAATCGATATTGCAATATTGCAGACTTGTAACTTCCAACATTTCCCCTTTTTAGCCAATTTCGCTCCAAAACATTCTTATCCTGAATCCTGGGGGGGCAAATGATCTGACAAATATTGTCAGGGCTACCAACATGTAATTGTCTATGTACACAATTGATGTCAAATTCAATATCTAATGACTTGATTGAGTATTTGTCAGATGTTTTTTATTTTTGGCTTATGGCTCTACCCAGATGGAAACTATTTTTCCTCAGGGCGCTATAAAATTATAATAGTACAAGACTAAATATGAAATCTTAAAAGCTGGGTGAAGGTTGGCAATATAAATTTGCTGCTTGCCCTTCTCTAATAAACATCTTGGTTAAAATTGGCATTGTCTCTGATTTAGGTAATATTATTGTCTGGGCTAATCTTATCTCTTTCTCAGGCTTTTCTGTATTATTACTTTTGACTTTATCATGCTTTTAGAGGCGGAATTCCAGTTTCTCTTCCGTATATGGCCTTGAAGGGTGACATTAAGATGATAGTATGGAACTTATCCTGTAAGCCAGCAACGCACTTGGAAGATAATGGTCCCAGTATAATGAATTAATATTGGATATCTTGTATAATACTGAAACTAACGTTTCATCTGCTCTCTCTAATTTTTCATTAGTTGATGGGTTGCAGGGCGCTGAAACTTTTTGTTGAGTTCACATGCTAATAGCTAAGGTTCTCACAACTCTTGTAGTAAAGTTTTTCCCATTGTTTTAGCAGTACCTGCAGGCAACTGTGCCTAGTATTTATCTTTTCATATAAAAATTTTAGTAATAACGGCAGTCTGTGTGGTAATGGAAATGGTTTCACTTTTTGGAATATTAATACCTACAAGGGATGCATTAATTTCCTTCTGTGGATTTAGGAAGTGGATCTATGCGTCTAACTGATTGTATGAAACGGCTGCTGTTAGTTTGTGCTGATACTTGTATGTAGCCTTATGTGGCGTCTGTTTATCACAAGTTTTGTATGAGTCTAGGTAAGCCACTAAAGAGTCCAGTATCTAATCCCAATATAGTGATACTTGATCCGTTTGTTAGTTTTTCTAGCTCCTCAATGTCATAACGGATTTATGGCTTCCATTATAACAGGCACACGGTTTTAAAGGTCACAAGTATGGTATCAATTTGTCTCTGATGATTTTGTATATAATCCATCATGAACTTTTGTATTTGAGCATTTCATTTTAGCATTTTTTACTGGTTCATCTTTGTCCTACCAAGAGTATGGCTTCATGAGTAGGTCGTGTAACTGTTCAGAATCACTATTGTGCACTTGTAGTAGGGCTTTTAAGTCATTAATTTATTTTAAAGTTACTTATTCCAGATCAATGGACAATTTTCATGCCATAGTGCTAAAGTTTGGGAGCTCAGCGAGCTAGTCTTATTGTCAGATCTTTCATGTTCTGAAGCCACTTTAGAGAGTAATCTGTACAACTGTAAATTACGTACCATAGAAGAAGGGACAATAAAATTTTCACCGCCAGAAGAACAGCTAAACACTCTTTATCATTATATGCTGTAATTTCACTCAGCATTTTAAAGCGTTTTGCTGTAATAGGACAGCGGATGGTCAATGTCTCATCATTCAGTTGCAAGACTTTAGATCCTATAGACAGGTTGGATGCATCTAGAAACAGGATAAATGGTTTCCTCTAGTCAAAATGATATAGTATCAGTCTTCTCTTCAACAAATCCTTTATGGTCCCAAATGCATTTCTTTGTGCTTTTTCCCTATAAAAGGGGTGTTTTTGGAAAGCAACTTGTAAGAGGTTCAGAGAATTTATTTAATTTCGATAAATTGATGGCAATATACCATTATCTCTAAAGGACCTGTATATCTTTAAAGCTCTTTAGCTTAGGGATCTTAAAAATTGACTCAACTTTATGTACAATAAAGAATTCCTTTCTGCAATATGACATGTCCTAGAAACTCTAAGTCTTTCTGAATTAAGGTAGACTTCAAAGGTTTTAATCTGATGTGGCTCTCTCTCATCATTGGAAAACTGACTTGAGGTGGTCCAGATGATTGTTAAAGATTTTTACAATGTTATTCCATCCAGGTTATGATCACACAGCTTAATTTTTGATCTGCATAATGTGATTCATCACACGTTGAAATGAGGCAGGAGCATTGCATAATTTCTGAGAGAGCTGGATAGGTTGAAATAATCCTTCCATGCATATCAATGCGCATTTCTCTTGGTCCTCTAGCAACATATCATTCCGCCTATAGACAACTGGCAAGGACCATCATGGAGAAGAAATTGAGCCAGAGAGTAGGGCCAGAGCATCATCAATTTGTTAAATTTGAATAGCTGACCTTCTTAATGACGCTGTTGATCTTTCTGTAACCTATCACTATTATGTGACCACCATTTCTTTTTTATAAGTGAAAGCTGGGGCACCATGGACTCTGTGAAGACAGAAGTAAGCTGGTATCCAATAAATCTTGAGCTTGGTCTTCATGTATTGCTCATCTATCTTTGGCTTCTCATATGGTTTCTATTGTATGAGGTCTAGTCTCCTAAGTCAATACTGTGTGTCCAGTCTTTCATGTGACCATAGTCAACATCTGAAGTAAAAAACATACTGATAATCTTAAAGTAGCTAGTGCACTTTCTCAATTTTCTCCCTATTTAACTTATTGGATAATTGGACTTAAAGTATGGTCCAAATTAAATTATCATAGGATAGGTCAAAACCAGAGTGAGTACCAATAAAATATACCTTTGTTAATTTGTCAATGTGAAGTATATGACCTTTCCAACCTTTTGATGTTCCTTGAATAAGTAGCTCTTGGCTATTTAGGCTTCTAAGTATTACTCCCTAGGCCGCTGTTAAGCTGAGTTGAGGACTCCTGACAAATTCATGGTTTAAAACTACTAACTACATTGACATAATATCTTTTTTATTTTTAGTTGAAAAAAGCCACAATTTTTATAATTTTCTAATAGATTATTATATTGTAATAGAAGATACATAAATGTGCCAAATTTCAAAGCTTTATCTAGCCTAGGAGATAAACTTGAATAATTTGAACCAACCAAATATCAAACTGCTCAGCCATAAAAATATACCATATACCATGTAAAAATATATAGCTTTTTCACTTCTTACATATAAAATTTTATTTTATTAAATTAAAAATCTGGCTTTGAGGTTCATATGGACCCTTCCAATCCACCTTTATCCAACTTTTTAAAAACATTACATGCTGTAGTTTTGGCTGAGCATTGTGCACACATACACACTTACTTTTATCATTATAGATAAAATTGAATACGCTAGGATTAAAACAACTGTCCTTTTATAAAATTTAAGTTTAGAGCCAAAAGCTGAACAGATTATGCTAGATTTCCTTTCTAAAAACTCCATACTTTATTAAATAAATTTAAGGGAAAGTAAGAGGAAGGGCGGAATACAGGCAATTTAGCTGAGGGTAAAAAAACTGGGGTTCAGGCCACTAGAGTTCAAGCACCTCTGACCATTGCTGATTGGTGATCACCATCACTAGCCACAGTTCTAGCAGCGGTAGGCTTACAGGCCATACTATTCTAAGACAATTAGTAGCTTCATCACATGCGATGAGCAATCCGGTGGGGAAAGCCAAACGCGTGGCTTTATAACACCTGGGGATTATGCGTGAGAATTTTGGATCTGGTGGAGCTGATCAGAGATAATATAAATGGTCAACAATACCAAACCTCTGTGATAAAACACTCGTTGCTCATAACCTTGGCGACGAGTGCACAGTGAATTACTCATACACAATACTGGTAAATGAAGGCTCATAGTTGGATCTGAGATGTTCTCAGGGTTTTTGTAAAGAACAGGTCCTGCAATGGATGTATACCTGGAGGCAAATGATTGCCTTACAGAATGTATCGCATCATGACCAGTATTTTTTGAACATGGTGCATTCATAATAGCGATGTGCTATATCTGCTTCCAGTTTGTTCACCAATATAGAGTCACCCCAACCTTAGTTGGTCTTCAATGGATCATCTTAGTTTGGTGATTTTATATTTGGTATCATCTGTTGATGCATTATCGAGCTATAGCCCCCTATCAGAATGCCTTCATTGGGGATTGCACCCAATTGTGTATCAGGTGTTCCACCCAATGAGTTACTCATGCTACCAAATTGATTTTGGTCAGGGACCATTCACCCTCCCAACTGGGCTGTTTTGAAGTTTGGCGCCCAACTTGTTCTTCACCCAAATACCCCGATCTGATTTGGTAAGTTTCTCCATGTCAGTAGAAAATTTTTTATTGCTTGATTCCGTTATTTTAAGTTGCTGATTTTTGTTATTTGAATCTGAGTCATTTTCAGATCCTACCAATACCTCATCCGGGTTTTTTGCTTTATTGGCAAGGGTTTTCTCACCCTGTGAGGCCCCAGTCCCCCTGCTTATTGAGGTTCACTGGGGGATATTCCCAACTCCTATGTTCTTGGCATTGGCCCTCACTCCTGGAAGGTTGCATTTGTAATCAGG
This sequence comes from Massospora cicadina, assembly GCA_022478985.1. NCBI lineage: Eukaryota > Fungi > Entomophthoromycota > Entomophthoromycetes > Entomophthorales > Entomophthoraceae > Massospora > Massospora cicadina. The sequence goes on along the minus strand of JAKSZP010017075.1, from coordinate 364,027 downwards.
GTGTCAGTGGGCATCGATCCTAAGGAGTTGACCCCATCATTTGCACTATTCATTAGTGCTCTGTGACCCATCTCCACATTTGTTCATCTTGTAGCGGTTCGTGTTGCCAGTTTGTTATTTGGCGCATATGTGGTGGAATGCCCATCCCCATTTCTAGTCATGTCTGGGCTTGGGCCAGTGGGAAAGTCAGTAGATGTTTTGTTATCTCAACGACCTTGGTTTTATTATTAATAAAACTCACTATCAGCGCAGGCAAGTCATCCAGTTCTATGTGCTGTGCACAGACGGGAAGCTTGCCTTCCCTACGCTTGGTTGGTTGGCCTTTGTTCACTGTCTATAAAATTGCAGTGTGGTATGGCAGTTGGTTGCTCTCTCAGTTCTTGTTCAATTCACTTTTTGTTTTAAAAAGTGATATTTGTGAGAGAGAGAGTGAGCTAAACAGATTATGCTAGATGAGGTATTTTAAAAGAAATTGGACTTTTAATTTGAAGCTTTGATTTTGATTAATTTACTAATTACCTAAATGACCACTAACCACTTAAAACTATTTAAAGTTTCAATTCAACTGAATTCTTACTGCTCAGATGTAACTATATACTGACTACCAAAGAAAATATATAGGATTTTCACTTGATACATATAAAATTTTTATTTTAAACGTAAAAGTTGGATTTTTGGATAAATTATTGTATTGTCATCTATTACCTATGTCTGGGCAAAGTTTCAGAATTTTTATTGACAATAAGTATCTGAAATAGAGCTTTTATAAGATTTTATTACAGACATACAGATAGACAGATGTGACAGTGAGTTAAAGAAAAGTGTATAACTAGTATAAGTAGCAAGTAGTATTTGGGGCTGGCTCAGGGGTGTGTTGGTATTATTCACTCTTTGTTCCCTTGTTGATTTTTACCTCCTCAGTACCATAAAATGGTAACTTCTGCTGCATCAACTGATCTGGGTAGATTTTCATATTTCTTCTAGAAGGTGAAAGTTGAAAATGTAAAGTGGGCACAAGGTACATAATCAGAAAAATTAATCCTTCTTGCTGGAGTATATATTATCCAGTCATGGGTAACTTCATAGTTTCAGAGTGCAAAATATCTACTTTAAAATGTTAACTCATTCATATTTGATCATAAACTGCATCCTGATAAGTATATTATTTTGACTGTTATATAAGGCAAATTTGGGAGCTGAGAAAACTAACTTACCAACTTAAATTGGCAGAAATGAATATGCATCTATCGCCTTGGTGTTTTTTGGACTGAGAGTTCTATATTCTTGAGTGTATTCAAGGTCAGGGGAAAGCTTGATATTCTTGATGAGATGAGATGATACAACATGATAGGGGATCCCAAAACTAAAATAGCCATAACTCGGACCTTCTATTCTACCACTTCCAAGGATAGTAATAATTCCTCCAATCCTTGGCAGGAGGGCTAACACCTCTAAGGTGGAACGTTGCATTAGGCTTCTGTACAGTTTAGAATACTTCTCCTTTATCTCCAGTAGAAAGTGCATGCTCAAGATTGGTCAGATAAACAGGGCAAGTATTAATCAGTATCTCAGGCCATATAAATTATTCTTGGGCACCATACAGCCTGAATAATGTAAGTGTCTTTGGGAACCTGGGCGTAATCAATGTATTTCAGTGTCCAAGTGGTTTAGAATGGCGATCCAGTGGGTGTAAAGTATATTAGCCTGTTTCCTTATAAACCCATTACAAGTTGTATCTGGAATCATTATCAATGCATGTAAGATGAGAAACCAGCAATATTTCTCTCTCAGGTGCTTTGGGTCAGCTGGATTTAAAGAAGCCTGACCCTAAGCTGAATGCCCTTTTCCCTGCTCATCAAGGGCAGGGTCTTATTTACTACTATCTTTGGTATGATTTTTCTCCTTGCAGTAGTTGCACCTTGGCTCCACCTTCTTAAGCTTTGCTTCCTTTGCAGTATACTCTGGGGTTCATGGAGGCCTTTCTGGAAGTCACTGGCTTGTGTATATCAACCACATTGAGAAGTACTTCTTTAAATTCTAAATTGGAATCAAAGCTTCATTTTACCGTTGTGATGTGCATGAATAGATTGGGTTACTATGTAAACTAGCAATGATGGCAGCTAGGGCATCATCCAATGCAAGCATTTTTTAGATCAACATCATTTGTGCCTTGGTATAATTTTTTTGCTAATTTGGCTAGGGTTTATCTTCAGCGTAGCAGAATCCTCATTTAGGCCTATTTCTTTATACCAAAGCTTTTCTTGGAACCTAGATATTTGATGCAAACTTCCTTCAATTATCTCAAGGTGTGAAGGTCGTCCACATGAGGTACCATAATTTCTTAAGTCATATGGACTAACCAAGATAAAATTCAAATTTTTGATATTTAGTTGTACTTTCCATTTCAGCTTTGTAGACATAAAGAAAAGATGCGATACTCCCTTAGCCAGGTACAAACTTGTCATTAAAGTATTTATATGTTGTGACCTCCTATCTTGTGATGACATATACTTTGGGAGTTTTGAATTACGTATTTTAATGTATAAATGTCTCTCTGTTCCACTAGGCATGCAAGTCGACATATTTGAGCCTATAGAAGATTGAGATGTTGCTCTAAAATCTCCAGAGCAATTCTTACCGTACCATCCAGAAAAATTGATTCTTCTTTTAAGGATGAATTATCATTTTCAAGTTTGTAACGCAGATGTCCAGGTTCTAGTTTTTTGGTGAGCAGGCAAGTAGTTAGATTGCAAGAGTTTGTTCTCATCCTATATGCTCGCCAACGCACTAATTTAAGTCTTCTTTCATCTCTTTGCATTAATTGCTTTGAGGAAGCTTGTCAGATTAGCTTCACCTCTTCTATGAAAGTGTTCCAGCAATGCTTGCTTTATTGAGGCAACAGTAAACTTGATTAATATCCTCTTAAGAGGTGATTTACCTATCATGCTGCTTTACAATCTGGAAAGTCACTCAATTTTGAAATGTTTAGACACTTGAGTCACATGGGATGCCATATTCTGCTCAACATGAGACACACAAGAAATAATCTTTGATTTTAGTGATGAAGTCTCAGAGCTTCAATGGGTTTCCAGCTCATCAATTCACGTAAGGGCTTGCTCAAGAAGGGACTTGAGGAGGGTCATACTTTCTTTCTCCTAAAAATAGCTAGTATAATCCTGGTCTCAATTTCTCTAAGGGCTTCAATATCATGTCTTTGGACGACTTAGCTAAGGCGTCAAATAATCTCTTAGTATTTACTTTTCTATGTAATGGCCTTTAGGAGAAGCCTAATAGCTTCCCCAAACCTATTTGATAGCACCATAATCAAGGTTCTCCATTTTATTATAAAGTTAAATGATTTAGGAACATTTTAATTTTATCAAACAGGTTACATCTCCTATACTTTGTGAAGCTAAATTATATACTGGTTGTAGGCCACATATAAGGTCCCTTGGGTATTGATATGTTAGTGGTGTTCCTTGTTATGGACTCCTAGAGAATGCATGATATGATAGAACTCTGGTTGTAAAAATTGCGTGGTAGAGCGATATAGATTCATACCTGAACTGCACTTCTTAGGGAGAACATTTGAATTTTATGGGCTCATGAGTTTCCAATCCATGGTAAATGCCCCTTTTGCATCTGGATCTATATCCTGGGTTAATGACCTTATAGAGTAAGTCTCAAACCCCTTATTGGAAAAACATGTTAAAATGATGAGATCTAAGTATATCCATTAGTTATAATTGAACTTATTTAAATGTATTGATGGGCGGACTCCCCCTTTGATCTTCTAAAACACTTCTGTTGTGCACCCGTGGGCTACAAAATCAGTCAGATTGTCTTCCATGGTGCAAATCAATTAGGTGCAGGTAATGTTAAGAGTTAGGAGAGCTCCTGCAGTGAGCACTAATCTGTTGAAATCCTATTTTTGAGCTCAACGGTGCTATGCTCAAGAATCCAACAGTCAATATTTGAAGCTGTCTAAAATGCACAACAAATATATTATTCAATTTTTAGGGTGTAAGACACCTCTTAGGCCCCATAAGCTAGAGCATCTGTCCCATGGTAAGTAAAACAATATGGTTTTTTGAAGTCAGGTACAAAACAAGATATAAAATTAAAGATGTAAAACTTATTATATTATAGGGTATTGGATTTATATGTCGCATTTTACAATATAAACCCCTTAAAAAGATTAATATTATTAGAGGGGGAATTCCATATTGGAGCTCTTGGTTTAGCGATGTATTTCAGAAAGTATTTTACCTTTATAGCATATTTCTATAGGAGAAAATGTATATTGAATGTGCCAAGTTGGATGAGACTTGTATCACCTAGGTTGATCGCTGGTTATATTCTTGATATGTACTCTTTTTCAGGTTCATCTTATCTTACTTCCTCATTGCCACCTAGTGTAATGGTCATCTGACATTCTGTTGATCCTTCATTTCGCTTAGAAAGGATTTCATTTCAGGGTATATTGGGCTTAAAATTGGTTTGGCAGAAGTTTCCTGCTATCAAGTTTAGGCTTTAATGACTATTGTTTTTTGTAAGGTTAATCAACGTACTTATTTAACCCTTTTCTCAGGTCTAGGAATTGATTCTGTCATGGGATTTGAATGGTTATAATTCTTCTCATCATGTCCAATATCATTAAATCTGACACTTTTGGTATGAACTGCAATCATTATTGCATCTTATATGTTAACTTCTCATGGGAATACAAAAAACCTTAGACCATGTTTTTCAGGTTTACGTTTGAATTTCGCTTAACATTGACGTCGCAGATCTTGCTTTTTGTGCAATGTGTCAGGTACACAAACCTTATAAGAAATCACCTATTTTTTAACTATTTAAACCTGCATTCTCTTGGTACACTATATTCATTGATGTCATAGGGCCTTTGACCATAAGTAGTATAATTTCTGTTATATTATTAATGTTATTAATAACTTATCTTAATGGATGAAAATGCAGTTTTTAGCTAAAGTGGATGACCTTATTACTGTCAAGTTCTTAATAGAGAAGTTAATTTATTGGCATGGTTGCCCTCAAGTTATTTTAATAGAAAATGTAAGCAAATTTGCTATCCATGTCATAATCAAACTTAATGAGCTGATGATGATTTGAAGCATACTAACAAAATCTTACATTTAGAAGAAAATGGTATGGTTGAAAGGGTAGATGGCACTCTAGCCATTACTTTAAAGATTCTTGTAGCTGAAAACTTTAAAAAGAGGCGACTTATTTATCAGGGGCAACTTTTATCTATAATTTAAGATACCATTTACCACTGGCAAATCTCCTTATAAATTACTTTGAATATGCAGGCTTGTTTACCCCAATTGTATATTTTGATTTTGAATTGAGTTCAGAAATGATGCCCTACAATATTTGGAGAGATTGATGAAAAATATAATAGGGCTACAGCCTTCCACCTATGCCATTACTCTCATGTGGAAAATTACAGCTACAGAATATGAATAATTAAAGCGGCCAGCTCTTCTGACTTTTGAAATTGGTGATAGGTTTATTATTGTGACTCCCTCAGCTTTTAGACGAAGTAAGATGTATAAGCTCTAGGTTGGGCTATTTGAGGTCGTCAATAGACTGGCACAGGATGCCTATACTACTAAGACCTCTCTGATAGACATTTTGTGAATTTAGTGCATGGTAAGCTTTTAAGAGCATGTAGATAACTATCATTAAGAGAACAAATATAAAAGCTTTGTTTCTATATACATTTTTTACTAATAGTAAACTGTCTGTGTACTTAAGGTTTGTCTTAATGGCATAATTTTCTCAAGCAATGAATGTCAACCTTTTACTTTAAGGGCTCTTCTTATAAATTTATGATGACAAATGATAACATTTTTCCGCTGCCTCTAGGAGGAGGAAGGCTGTATCAAAATATCTCCATGTCATGTTGGTGATCATAAACTACGTTAATTTTATGCAAAGATTCACTGTTTCCTGTCTTCAGAAAAGCTTCGTCACTAGATATGCTGAAAGAATATATACTGGTTATGCCAGGGGATGTGTTGTGATTGTAACCAGACTATGCTTTTTCCAACATGTTCTAGAGCTAGTCTTCTATTTAGTCAGTGTAGATTATTGGTATTTTTACTTAGTTTTTTTGACATTTATATGAGAAGCATTGACTATCTTTAATATTAGTTGATTAATGAATTGTATTTAGTTATTGATTAGACTTACTGGGATTTTGGGATATTTCACCAGTTACTTGTGGTGTTATTAGCCATTCAAGCACAATCACTGCGAATTTATTAGCCTTTTAAAGAAAGTTCTAGCCTAAAGCTTAACATAATTCTATTAGCCAATGGTTCTTTGTACTACTTACAATGGATGCTGGCAATAATTAAAAGGTATGCACTCAATTGCCATTAGTCACCTAGGATATATCTCCCTAAAGTTCTCCATAATAAACACCTTTGTTTTTCATACTAAGGTTTACTATAGTTTTTAATAAAGGCAATGGTTGCCTAAGTAGTTTTATGATAAAGTATTATTTTTTATTTTCTTAATTCTGGCTTAGATCATGCTTACTGTCTTTAAACAAATAAGCCTTTTTTCTTATCTTATCCCCACAAGAACCTGTGCAGGTGCCACTTTACAACAAAGAGACACTTTTAAATACTTAGTATCCTTGTAAGAAATTTGACAACATCACCCTGTGGACTTGCAAAAAGTTCTGAAAGTGTCAGAATAGTTATTATTAGGACTTGAAATCTTTAATAAGTATAGCCTTAATATACAATAGAATACCAGGATATAAAATTCTGGGCTAAAACACTGTAAAATTTAAATATAAAAAGGGTCTAAATATCTTTTCTAGAACTAAGTGTAGGTATATAATTCACTGATTAGATGTAAGTTCTCTACATGTAGCTCTTATAAATTATTTGCAATTGACCTTACATAAGATTAGTTCCATTTAGAACCCATTTTAAAGGTTTTTATACCAGTAAGTATAAGATAAATTAATTAGCCAACTATAAAAAAATTTACCAAGTGTTTCCTCCAATGAGATAAGCAGATTTAGGATAAAAAAGGTCAATCCCGTTGGAATGGCTTATTGACTAAATTTTGTGGTTATTAGGTATAGCTAGATAGTTGCTCCCCAAATTGGGTTGAGCCAAATCCAAGTATTCCGTCAAGTTTGGAAGTTTGGATTGGAGTGGAGCAATTAATGGCCCAATTTGGTATTTGGATCATCAGTGAATAATAGCCAAGAATGATCCACTTGGTTTATTTAGCCTATATTGGCAGAATCTGACAATTACATGTTTGAGGCGGCTGAGGTTGTTTTTGGCGCCTCATTATAATAATCTTCCTATCACCTGAGAAAGGCAATTTCCTGAACAATTGACTGCAACGAGATGAAGAATGTGTTGGCAGAAGCCAAGATGTCCCTAGTTACCTGAGTGACTAAAGATGTTTCTAGCGCATAATAATTAATTCATAGGTCAAATCCAGATCTGATGTTTATTTAAACTAATTATTTTTTTACAGCTCAGTGGAAACTCAATACTGAGGATCAGCAAAACTAATAATTAGTCATTGGGAAGGATGGGGCAAAAGGGTCAACACCAGGGAAGAGAGTAGAGCAGCAGAAGGCTGAGAGAGTGGTTGACTGGAAAAACCAGCAATGAGCTGATAGGTCAGTAGTGGGCGCAGTAGCCAGATTGTAAGTATAAATACCTGGAGCTTACCTTTCAATAAACATCACATTTTGCCTAATCTTCCTTTATTAAAAGTTTATGTTTATTCTTTTTTGTTGGGGGTTAGGCTAGGGATCACAAAACTGTGTGCATGATACGTCAAAGGTGTCAGCTGGCGCTGCTGACCCCAAGCTTAAGGGAAAATGGCAAGGGCTGACCAGTCTTCAAACTGGTTGATCTGCCAACCAGCAGAACCCAAGGTCGCCAGAAAATCGATTTCCTGACACCAAACATACCTTAATTATAAAAAAAACTCTTAGAACCTTTCAATATGATTGAAGATCATTTAAGGTAAACTTTCATAAGCTATGATAATATTACTTTCTGAAAGAACTATTGTTCATTACTTTTTTGTCCTAAATTCATGAAATGAATCTCCTTAAATAATGAAATTCTTTCAATACAATACATCCATCAGGTTCCAATATAATTTCATCTAATTATACATTATTTTTATTTTAGTTGCTACAAAGGGGTTCAAATCATTGTAAATGGTGTAAATTAAACCAAAATGCTCTTCAATGGCGTCATAAAGTATACTTATGATTTGATGTGAGAAAGTAGCTACTTCATTGATAGTGGTAGAAATTTATATTTTTACAAAAGTTTACCTCTGATAAAGCTAGGCTTTAGTAATTATACTTAATACCAATGACACTAAATTTAATCCTAAAAATAATTGCTAGTTCAGTAAGCCCTCAATCCTTTTTAATCTGCAACGCATCCCTCTAGCTCATAAGCAATATGCTGGATGTTTCATGTACTATATATATGATAATTTAATGGCTTGAATAGTCAGATGGTAAACTTATAAAAAGGCATTATTACTGATAAATTGCTATAAAGGAGACTATAAGCATTTTACTTTAATAAGGTAATAAATTCACTGCCAATTTTTCTTACCATACAAACATTGTATACTAATTTCTTTCAAAACCTAAAAAAGCAATGTTTTAGCAAAGTTATAAAAATTAAGGGTATGATATAGGTTCAAATATCCCGCTATGTTTTAGTGGTGTTGTCAATTGATCTTTTTATACAAGCTTAAGTATCTATGATTTATATTTTCATAATTTTATAGCAAAAAGATCTTATGTACTAATTTTTTCAATATTATAGCTTATCAATATTTCAATTAATTTATTCAAGGTACGCCAAACAGGGGACGTACATTACCAAAATCACAAAAAAATAAAATCTGATCAAAAATGAATGGAAAGATAAAATTAAACTGCAAACCAAGTGGGTAGTGGAAACTGCTAACCCACAATGGCTGAAGGTGAGGGGGGTCAGGCAGTTTGTCCTCAGACAAATCCGCCATGGCCATGTCATTTTGGTTGAAAAAACGGACCCAAGAGGAGAGCCAGGGCGTTGGGGCATCCACATAGTGGGGGTGAAGGACATTGTAGTACGAGTTCTCAACCTCTTCATCAAGCTGAGCGCGGTATATTGCTTCAACAAATTCCGCAATGTGAAATTCAGCTTGAATGTGGGCTTCAGGGATTTTGGCAAAATTGGAGATACTCTGGCGGGTGATTTTAGCAAATGGGTTAAATTCTGCTAGTTTGGCAAAATGCATGATAGTGGCTTTGGCATTGTCAAACAACTTTGAGATGTCGCTGCAGGGAGATTTGGAAAAATTGGGGGAAGTAGAGTGTGGGCAGCCCTTCATGGAGTTTAGCCACTGATTTGGCTACTGCTTTGCGTAGGTTTGGGCAACAGGGAGAGGCCACCGTAGCTAAGGCAAGCTGGTGGTCGCTTTGGTAAGGGGCAGCATTGGGTAGCGGAGTGAAACATTTGGGGGTGGGCTATCATCAAAATCAGGAAGGAAAAATTCTGCCTGACCATAATCAAACTGACTGAGAGGTTCACCAGTTTGCTCACTCATGATAAGTTACCCTGATTTGTCAATTTTAGCCAGTAGGTCCCATGGATTTTGGTTTACAAGAATAATGGATGAAGAATCGGGTAGGTAAGAGTCGACTGGACAACTTGGGAGCAAATGGTGGTCTAAGACTGACTCTGATTAGTGGGGGCAGATTTGGGTGGGTGAATGTGAGTAGTCAATTTGGTGGGGGCCAATTTTTCACTCTGGCCCATCGAATTAGAATGTTGGGTGGAGGGGCAGCAAAACGCCCCATTTGGGACCCACTGAATGTGGCTCCAGACCCACATCAGAGGAAGTGGCTTGGGGGCAGGATTTTTGGAATGGTCAAGCCCCAAACAGAGTGGACAAATTTGGCGACCATTATCCACCCAAGCCCAAAAAATGTGCTCAGGCGCTGCTGCAATATGAGCATGGGGGAATTTGTTGGGCGATGGCAGGGTGGTGGGGGATTATGGTGGCAGTGGCGCGAGGTGCAGCAAGGCGCTCTGCACCAGAAGGAACAGCAAAGACAAGGTTGGGTTGTGTCCCATAAGCCATAAGCCCTGCCACCAACTGTTCATATAAAATTTGGGGTGGGAGGTGGGAGAAAAGTTTCACAAATGACACCACTATTGTGTTGTCTGTTGGAAGGCGAGTTTGGGTGGTAGGAATGGGGGTATTTTTGTATATTAGGGGGGTGGAGGCTGCTGCTGCAGCATCCTCCTCCATTTGGAAGCCAATATCAAAATAGCCCTTAAAAGGGCGAAAATTGATGAAACCAGCCAGTGCAAACGCAGTGGTGGCCACTTCAATTATTGACTTGTTGGAAAATGGGAATAAATTCCTCTATTCGACATGGAGGCAAAATTGGATATTGGATCTGGGTAGGGCGAGAGGATGGGGGCGAGAGGGGTGGATGCGCGCCAGATGGAGCATTAAGTCCCGTGGGGGGACAAAATGGCCAGTAGAGTTTGGCGGACTGTTTGCGCCCATCCAAATTCATTTTCCTGCAGGGAGGAAAACGCTGAGAGGTGGAGCACCGCTGCTCCACGCTGGAGCAGCAGGAGGTGGATCTGAGGACATTAACTGGAAAACGGACTTTGGCAGATGGCGGTTGTAAATTAAACTCTTGTTTTTTATAAATTCTCTTAAAAAGTGAGTTCAAGTGGAAAGAAGTTTTTTCAATTTTCAATTACCAATGCCTAAAATATATCTTTATAAAGCAAATTATCACCTGAGTTCACACTTAACTGTACCTAGGATTAGTATGTTTAAAAGAAGTTTAGAGGATTATTCTATAACAATAGATATATGCGCCAACATGATGCTTATATAAGGGCTTGGTCATATTTGGGAAGACCCTACAGGGTAGCTGATCTTTATATGTTAATCCAAAGCCTATAACATTTTTAAAAGTTTCCACAGTATCTGTAAAACCACTTCAATCTTAGCTTTCTATAAGAATGTCTAGTTCTGCGCTATTTTTATGAGGTTAACTTTGGGTTAAATTTTTTCTACTTGCTACATGCATATCATGTAAAGGTCAATGCCTTCTTAAGTCTTAATAATTACCTTACAATAAGATAATGCCAAATATTAACTAATGCGTAGGTTGATAGCTAGTTCAACTAAAGGGCTCTGTATGACATTAAAAAATGCTATGGAGACATATAAGCCTAAAATGAATGTCACTTTCTCTTCATTATGTATGTTTTTAGTTGAACATAGAATTATCATATTTAGCTTGAGTGGCTTAACATCTCAAAACTAGATAAAAAATTTAAGTTACGAAGTTTAGTTGTATTTTACCAGAGTCTATTGTTGCCTAGTAGTGCACTGAGACTACCTCTGGAGCTTGCCCTTTTTTAGATAAACTAGAGCCAACTTTCAGTTAGGTTCTATTTACTATACTTCTATATCATGCTTAGGATCTTTAATGTTCTAAAGATTGGAGGCTTGAAAAATCAAATACAGTTGATTATGTGACGACCTAAATTAGTAGTTGTGGGAGGTGTTTATGAGTTAGAATAACCATCATTTAGGCCCCAAAATCCCTTAAAGACCTTCACAGAGAGTTTTTATTTTGATCTGGTACCTCTGATTCACTAATTTTGGTTTAACCAGGAGGAAGTGACATTTTTACTAATGAACTTATTAAGGATTGGTATCTAAATTATAGTGTTTTAAAAACATGTTTAAATTAGAATTTATTGCGGGTAAGCCTTGCCATGGGACGGAAACTTCTGAATATGACTCAGAAGAGACAAAACTTAGTACCAGGGGAGGTACCCCAGAGAAGCGATGCTATCTCCTGTTGCCAGCGGGAACGCCACTTATGGGGAGGGGGAGGAAACGTGGGAAGGGGCCGTAGCCACAATTGAGCACGTGTGGAGGAAGGGGTCTGATTTGATGAACCAGACTGGGAACCAAGAGGAGACCAGCTGTTGGAGACGCGGTGGGAGGTAACCAAACATCTACGCTTGAAAGTGGTCCACCAGATGAGACCAGAATCTGTGGACCACTTCTGGGAGGGTGGGGGTGGAGCCTGCGATGGCATCTAAGACAATCATGTGGATGGTCACATGGCGATTGCAACCACCAAAGCACGAAGGGAGGGCGGAATGGGGGAGGCCATCGATAGAGCAAACATATCTCTTGATAGACTGAAGGGATGCGTTTGATCCTGGCCCAGAAGGCGTTAAACTTCGCGCCATATCACTTTAGAGGTAGAACACTTCTCCAGGAGGTGAAACAGCGTTCCATACTGGCCACACACAACACAGGATGAGTGTAAAGCGTTAGAGCGCTCAGCTGTACGATACACCCACCTCAGGCAGCACCACACATGGGAACGGACTTGAGGTTGCAACAGAGGATGGTATACATATTTCCAGATATTTTTTTCAATGGAGTAAGGGATGTCCATCATGTCCAGGTAGTCCACCCTGGATAGGACATGGGGCCTAGTGGGGACCACGCCATCATGGATGGGTAGCCCCTGTACCTCTTGTGTGAACTGAGGAGAGGGGCGGCCTCTTTGGGTTGTATGTCTGCTAATATGAGTTCTCCACTCAGTGCTCCGCATGGAGAGTAGGATTCGTTTGTAGTGGGTTTTAGTCCCGTGAGGACCTGTGGCCGATGTGTGTGTAGTGAGGTATTTCATCATGGAGTGGGGGTTAATGGATTGTTGAGGCCCAAGGCTCAGGAGAAGTTGGAACGGGCTGCATGGGACCAGTGTTGGGAGGGGAGTGTAGGGGCGGTGACAGCCGCAATCCAGGTGCCCAGGATCTTGGCGGTATGGGCTTTGAAGTCAAGCAGGCCCATGCCACCATGATGTTGGGGGCCAAACATGACCTCTAGCCGCACTAGTGGAGGGCGGCCTGACCAAAGCCATCCTTGCAGCAGGGCATACAAGGATTTGAAGAAGCTTGGGGAGAAGGGGATGGCATGGGCTCCAAACCAGACTTTGGAGAGGAGCATAGAGTTGGCTAAGACAACCCTGCCAGTAAGGGAAGTAGGGTGGGCTCTGAGAGAAACGATTTGTTTCATCACGTTATCCAGAATATGGCACTCCATTACTGCTGACGCGTATCCGCCTGCCTCCATCCACAAGCTCAGATGGCGTACTGGTCCTATGGTAGGACGTGGCACGAAGGGGAGCACCAGTGGGGCGGTGTGTTTTGAGTTAGTAGGGCGAGGACGTGGGCGAGCAGATGGGCCGGGTTGGGAACTAACTGCTGGGGTCCAGTAGTTCTGAAACCAACCAAGGAGGATGATTTCAGTTTTGGAAGCGTTCAGTGCCGCGTTGTTTACCCGGGAATACTCCTGGATGAGAGCTTCAAGCGCACGTGCATCTTAATTTATTAGACACCCCAACCACACAATCACCTGCGAACGCCATTATCTTGACTGGGGCTTAGCCTGGCACATGGACCCCTGTGAGTTGGGCCTTCACATTTCGCAGTAGTGGGTCAAGGCTGAAGTTGTATAAGTGTGGGCTGAGGGGGCCCCTTGTCGCAAGCCCCTTTGAGGGCGGACTACTTCCGTTAGGAAGCCAGGGCCACGCACTGCCATTGTTGCAGATTCCGTGAGCAGCATTACCCAGTTGAAGAAGCGAGGGGTAGGCGGAATTGATGGAGGCAGGCCCTGAGGTATTCCCAGTTTACTCTATCATAGGCCTTTTGTTGGTCCAAGAATACAAGTGCCCCAGAGGCTGTGGACTGACATACATTAGCCACAGAGTGCACGTTATCCCAAATTGACCTTCTGGGATGAAACTGAATTGTTCTAGGGAGGTGGTGGCAGATGCTACAGTCCCTAAACGGTTAGCCATAATTTTTGTTAAAACTTTAGTCTCTGTGTTTGTTAATGAAATGGGGCGCCAGTTGGCTAAGTCTAGCTTATCCCCTTTCTTGAAGAGTGTGACAGTGAAGGCCTCATGTCCTCCTGGTAGGAGGCGCATTTCCATTAGGCTTTGGTTAAGTGAGGCAAGCAGCAATGGGGATATATATTTAAAATATTTTTTGTAGAACTCATATAGAATGCCATCTGGGCCTGTGCATTTTCAGTTTGGTGCACCGCGAATGGCTGTCCATAATCCGTTTGGAGTAATTAAATTCATTATTTCTGGGTATCAGAAAATGGTGCAGATGTGGGCTCGGTCAAGAAATTCCGCCATTTTGGCCAGCTGAATTGGGTCAGCTCAGTACAACTCGGAGTAATACTGTTGCACTTCAATTGCCACTTTGGCCGGTGTATCTGCAATGGAATTATCCGATCTTTGCACCTTTGTGCAGGCCATGCTCTGGCGTGGTGCAAAATTTTTTTTAAAGAAATGTGCGGTGCACTTGTCACCTTTTGTGATGCGTGTGGCCCTGTATTGAACACAAACTCAATGTTTGTGTTGCCTTTCGAGTACGTTGAGGTGGGCAGCTGCCTCCACCCACTTCCATCACCATGCAGAGCTGTATCCTGTAACTGGGATATTGGACTCCAAGTGTGCCAATTCTGCTAGAGCACACGAGATAACCGCTAATTGGCTCATGAACGTCTGGAGGAGAGATGGCGAGAGTGGCGGATGGTGTCATCTTTGAAAGTTGCCCATGTGGAAATGGGGCCCGCGCAAAATGGTGTAACAAACTTTTTTTATCAAAGTTGCCTCTTCTACCCACGTGGAAAATCCTGGTGACACGAGCTTGGGGGGCGGATTTTGTACCAATATGGGCCTTAGCAGCTGTGACAGGTAGGTGGTAGGTTAGCGAGACCAGTTGATGGTTAGAGAATTCCACTTTTGTTGTATTGAAGTGGGAGATGTGGGGTTGAAATTTTGACGGCATTAGAATAAGGTCGATGCAGGTCATGGACCTTAATTGGCCATTGTGGATGTGGGGACACGTCATGTTTTCAAGCTTTGGGGCATGTCATGGCAGCGCATCCATTAACCTGAGGGTGGCCTTTAGAACGCGTAGTTCTACATGACCCTGGGGGGCGTGGGGTGAGGAAGGCCACCGGTCCATTGGTGTGTTTAGCCAAAAGTTCATGTCGCTGACTAGGAAAGAGTCTGGGGGTAGTGGGAGGGATTTGAGTGATAAGAAAAACTCCCAACGCTTGCATGCACCATTTGGGGCATAGATGTTGATAATTGCGTGTGCTACATCAGCCCACAAGAAAGTGACAACGAGCACTCGGCCATTTAGGAATGTTTCTGAGGATAAAAATTTGAAAAAATTATTTTTCTGAATTAGCACTCCACAGTGCTTTGACCAAAAGGATAGGGATGGGAGGAGCATTGTTTTCCAAGCTTCCTCAGAACCTCATGGACAGTTGGACTCCTGGATGGCCAGGATATCTACAGGTAAATTGTGTTGTAAAAAACTCAGTTTTCTAGCCCAGGATGGGGAGGCCTTGAGTCCTGTGATATTCAACATCCCTAAAGTGAAGGTTTCCCCCTTGCACCTTAGGTGCAAGGGGGGACCCAGGCCCACCAGCCTCTTCTAGATCCCCACGGGCCTTCACAGCAGCATGGTGTTAGCAGCAACGCTATCAGAGTTTTTGTTGATTTTTGCGGAAAGAGTCGCGTTGCTTTGGCCTTTGCTTTTTGTTTTCCCAATGTCAGATGAATTTTTTGTGGTGCAGATGAGTTTGGTGCACCGTTGAGCGGGTCAAAAAAAATTTTTCAGTTGGGATGGGTCCCAAGTCAGTTTCAACTGGAGCTTGGGTGCAACGATTGGGTGAGATCAAATCTCCCATTGGATCCTTAGATTGAGTGGCCCACTCAGCATGGGCTTCCCAATCTGATTAGTTGATGGATTCCCGAGTTGCTTCCGCCGCAAAGGTTTCCATGTCCTTCTGGCGTTGTGAGTGTGGGATAGCGGTGGTGGCTTTGGCCGCTTCCTTGGCCGTGGCCCTATGAGCCTGCATGGCCTTCTTCCGCTCTTGTGGGGAGATAGGCTTTACCAGTAAGTAGCAGCCTTGTGCTCCCCACGGGAAGGCCTCCTTGGTGCTTGCAGTTGGTTTGTAGTGCACCTCTCTGCTAGCCATGGCCATCGAGGGGTGCTCTTGGAATGTGACACCCTCCTTGATGGGGCATTCGTGCGCCTTATAGCCAAATGCGTCACAGTGGGTGCAAATGGGGGGCGCGCTGTCCACAGTCACCCAGAATGGGTGGGTGGTATGCCCTGTGATATCAATAAGAGTGGAGTGTGGGATCTGGGTTAGGTCCTTCATGATCTCCTCAGTTGGGGTTAGAACTGCAATGGCTTTGCCAGTGCACAGGTGTGGCATCAGCGTGAAGCGTTGCATTTCGAAAGATTGTATTTCGCCATATACAGTGAGACCATCTTTCCGGTATTGTTCCAAAATGTCACATTTTACCGTAGTAGGCAAAAAGTTGAACATGAGGAAAATTTGGTTTGATTTTGTCCATCTGGTGCATTTAGTTTCTATGACCCATTGCCCTTCAGGGGAGGTTGATCACTACTGCACTGCAGCAGCTTTGTCTGCTGCCTCCTTGTTTTTGAAACTGAGGTCCAGCCAACCATGTGACATGGAGTGAGGTGTGATGTACACCGCGGTTGGGAAAAAGTGTGCACATCCCCACAAAATTTTTCCCATAAGGCTGTTTTTTGGATGTCCAGAAACATGCAGACTCTGAATTCCACCGACAAAAGTGGCTGGGAGTGTGGCGTGTTGATGTACTGGTTGCATTGTGCTTGCCATGTGAGTATCTCCAGGGAAATAGTGACCGCCAGTTTCTTAAAATTTTTGTCAATTCCGCCAGATTATCTGGGGCGTATTTAAATGTTGGAGGCCGCGGGCCTTCCATCTGCTCCTCTTACCTTGCTTGCCCAACTGCTCCCTGACATGGGCGCAGACTAATATCCTCTGTGAGATTATCAAACTAGATTCAGTCTTGAATTGAATAGGTTGCAATAGTGATTGCAACGAGAAAGAAAAGTGTGTTTTAAAAACATGTTAAACATAATAGAACCCATATGTCTTCATTGTATCCTGAGGCGTTTTCTCTTTTTATGATTTAAAAATATGGTACTATGATGTCACATGATTACTATTGTTGAAATATAGAATATCACTTAATATGCGAGGCCATGACAAAATATTTCTGGGGTGGTATAAAAGTATGTATGGAATATGTATTCAATTTACATTTTATTTTGTGAGATAGAAGCTGATAAAATTGGAAAACTTAGGATTATTAGATATTTAGTATGTAAAACAAAACTAGTTGTGAGGTTCAAAAGCTAGAAGTTTCACTCTATATATGATCTCATAACATCTTCAAGTATGCCTATTTAATCAGAAGATTAATTACCCTTTTAGACCTGAGTTCAAACTATTATATGAAGTTAGTTTATTTATGTCAAATTATTGGAGGGTGGTTAGCCTGGAAGGTTAAAGATTTTCTCGCAAACCTCAATTTGATTCAAAAGTAACAAGAACAAGTTTTGAGGGATCATCCACCTTCCAGTAAGTACTTCACCTATTGAGCAGTACACCACAGACAAACCATCCAGCATAAGTAAGTCATTCCGCCCATTTATGCTAAGCATGAAGAAACGGATAGCTTGCTTGCACCATATAGGATATAATTAAGAAGTATGTCAATATGGACGAACTGTCTGGACGACTTCCCGCCGACCAAGACACCCATACAATTAACAATGGAGAAGGACAAAATAATAAGTGCATGCCAAATAACAAATCAGCAGCACAAATTCCTTCCAACCAAGGCCCCTGTATGATTAATAATGGAGAAGGCCTGAACAATGAATGTACACCAAATAATGAATTGGCAGAACAAAAGATGAAGAAACGCTCAAATGCAACTAAGGGCCACAAAAAAACCCTTGCGATAGGCACAGATAATGGAACCAACTCCCCAGGATTGGTGTCTGCTGAAACTAGACAATAGGAGAAACTTTTGGGGAGCGAAAAGCAATGCTGAGAACAGCAGTACCAGGGATGTTCCCCTTTAGACCTCAATCATTATAGAGGATTGGGTCTTTGCAGGATAAAAACGATTTTTTTGAAAAACCAAAAAATCTGGACGAAATATTGGTTGGATCTGAAACTGAATCAGATTTGACCAGCATATATCAGCAGATCAAACCAGCAGGGCAATGACAAAAAAGTTTTCTGCCAATATGGAGAAACTTACCAATGACACTCAGAATAATCGCTCAAAGGATAAGTCAGGGACCAGTCCTGACAAAGACCAGTCAGAGAGTAGAAAGGTACCTGACAAAATTTGATCTGAAGAACTGAGTAAATTGTCAGGCCTGATCCCCAATGAACCATTGGTCGCAATATCCAACAAATTAAAGTTGAAAGTGGGGGCTAAATCAGCCCAGAAAATGTTTGCCGCTTCTGAATGGACCATCAGGGACAATCCCTGACAATTTTAAGTCAACAGAAGGGGCTAAAATAGCACAGAATCAATCACCAAAGCAATACGAATCATTAGGGACCAACCCCAATGGGGACGAAGTAATATTGTGGGACCACTTCTGAAGGATTGGACACCCAGGAAAGTTCAGTTAAAAAAAAAAAAGTGCTACTGGAAGGGGCCAAAACCCCAACAGCGGTCAAGTTGGTAGCTGGGGCTTTAGTGAAATACATACCCATTCAGATGGACATGCCTGCATGCTGCGGCATTTGCGCTCACAAATTCAAGCAATGGGAGGCCCTTCAGTTCCTGTATTTAATAATGACTCAATGGGTCTCCAAAAACATCAAACTGGCCATCATGGCTATTTGGATAGACACAAGTTTTCTGCTGGGGAAGCCAAACGCTGGCTTGACACCCAAATATCACTCAACATGGCGGTGCTCTTCAATGTGTCGCGGATTTTTGCAGACGCCCTTGAATGGATGAAAATCCACTCGGAGAATAAGTTGATCAAAGCTGCAATTTGAGAAGACTTGAAACTGGCAGATGCAAAGTCTTGGAGGATGCAGGCATCGGCATTCTAAATGTAATGGAATATAACAAGGCCGGTATATCAGCGCGATATACTCAAGCCATTGGGAGCTCAGTCCTCAACCTAATGGAACTAGCTGAGTACGTGAAATGATTTCCAAATGTTTTGACCACCCTTGAATGGGCCCAAAACACTATTCCAGTAGACACTGCACTGGAATGGTATAATACCACATTCTCCTCAGAGGAGATGCTGCCATGAATTATGGCCGGTTACAAGGCCACCAAGGCCTTACACTGGTCATACACCAGAATCCTGCCAGCCACAGCATCAGACCTGATGAAGGCAGGCTGGACAAAGGGAAAGGCGGTGGAGTGGGGACCCTTCCAGGATTGGTCGCTAGAAGAGGCCATTAACTGGTTTTCCAACAACTAAACCCCAATGGAAATGAAATACTTGTTCTGAGTGGGAGCCAGTATTGAACTAGTATGTGAATGGGCAGATCTAGGAGTGACGAAACTGATTCACAAAACCCTTCAAGACTGACTTTTCCCACTCAAAAAGTGGAAAATCTGGTGAAACACCGCAACAATTGCCAAAGCTGAAGACTGATACACTCGGGGTTCACCCCATTGTCATCCCAACTGTGAATGGAACATGAGTTTTTAACCACAGGCATCAACGGCGATGAAAGGGATCATGACCCCAGACTTGGGCCAAGGATGGCTCAAAGTGAGGATCTACATCGAAACTATCCAGGATTGGAAACAATCCTTCCCAGAACTGACGTTAGCTGCCCTATACGCCGCCAAAGGTTTCACCCCTCCAAAGCTTTCCAATGGAGTTAGGTGAGTTCCAGCTGCCATGGCATGGATTTTTACAGATGGGGGTTGTAACAGTATCATGGTAAGGGACTGGTGCCAGCGTAGTTTGGTTACGCTGGAGGTCCTCCAGAAATACCTACACCCAATGTGCATCCCAGAATCCGCTCTCAAGTGGTACCAACTGGGTTTTTCACTGACGGATACCATCAAGTGGCAGCAACTCAATATCAGAGTGCAAATGGCTAGGAGCATCAATCACCGATGTATCAGCATTCACCAAATCAAAGCATTCCTTAAACAGGGATTTAGCCTCGTTGAATCAGTAAGATGGATATTGAAGGGGAAGACCCCCACTGAAGTGCCCAAACCCAGTGTGAAAACCAAGTTGTAAAGCATAGCGGCAGCACATAATGATGACAAGACATGGAATGGTGCAGAAAGCCATATCAATTACATCTTCCAATTAATCAGCGGAGGCTTTACAGACTGCCAAGTGCCGAAATCCTGCCTAAAGGACGCTATACAAATCACATGCAACTAGTGGAGGAGGAGGAGTGGTCTGACCTGATAATGTTGATTTATTAGAGCCTAACAAAAATCTAATAGGAGGGGACTTTGACCCTCACTGGAAATTTGAACGAGGGTATATCAATATAGCAATCCCAATCGAATTGGACTGTAAAAACTCCTCAAGATTGGGATCAAATATAAAGGATTAATCTGTGAATGGAGCCGACCAGATATGCCAACCAAACAGCAAGGTGGGTGACATTCAAAACCTCCCAACCGATTGAGAAAGGGAGTGGGCACACAAAGTGATCCAGACCGTATTGTCATACTATGGGGAAGTATGAGAATTTTGGTAAGCTGGTGGCAATTACATCGCAAAGTGCCTCTGCACCCAGATGGTAGAAGCGCTTTAAAACTGGAAACTTGGATGAAGCCAAACAAAATAGCATTGTCCTGATTCATCTGCCTGCTCAGCCTAAACAGGGTAGTGTATATCAAGCAAGAAGAAGCCACGCAAGTGTGCTGGTTCTGCTACCAGACGGGCCACACAATGGCTCAATGCCATCACCACAAAGGAAAAACCACTCAGGATTATGTTATGACCCTGTTGGTGGGGTCACCAAGGTAGGAAACAAGACTTTCCTTTGATTGAAAGCCAATGAATAGATCCCATGTAACCTAATTGAGGTCGCGGACATGAAATGCCAACAACAAGAGTTGGTTTTTGGCCCATAGGGAAGCATGGGAGCGAGAAGCGGCCAAGTGACCTGAGGTGGATGATGAGCCATTCATAAATTCAAACCCCAAATTGTGTGTAATGGACAAAGAAATGGGTCCTTAACCGTTGGAGCCACGTCCATCCCAAGAAGAATGGAAGATCTGCGAGGAGGAATGATGGCAAAAGGAGACCCCGAAGAAATCCCCCAAGAAGGGATGGGTGCAAGATGCTGATAAATAAAAACCAAAACCTGACAAGTCAAATGCGAATGCAAAATTAACTAGAAAATTTTCAGCAAAGCAACCTGAGGAGACTGGCAAAAAATCATTAAAGTAATGAAATTGGCAAAATCAACTGGATGGACACCAACTAAAAAATCGAGAGCAGCTGACAAATTGAATGAAGGGGTGAGAATCTGATTAATGGATGAGGGGGAATCTGCCGCTCCATTAATAGGGAACACAGAGTACCTGGAGCCAATTATAAAACCATCCCCATTATCCATCGACATGTAGATGAATGGGGACCAAATTCATGGTGCACAGAATGCCCAGTAATAAAATCCCAGTTCTGTTCAACTGGCCCCAAAAGCTGAGCAATAACCCCCGCCCACCCTCAGTGACATCATCTGTCAACAAAAAAACTCAGTATGCAACTCGATCCATAACCCAGAAAATGCTAATTCTCATAAATGTGGGTCGGGCATCCAGAAATGAGGATTGTGACCAGATCTGCTCAGGGGATGGCGAGCATACAAATGAGGAGAAAGATGAACTAGTTAAAAACTAATAATAATATCAGCTTGATTTTTATCTCAGAAATGCAAGCTGGTAACCATAAGGAAATGGTGCCAAACTCAAACCCTGATGTGATGAACCACCCGTGGTCCCACCAAATAGGCTACCAAGCCCTCTGGATGGATCATGTGGTGATCGTCGCAATGAACAAGAAAATGGACCTGGAATTTGTGGAGGAAACTCATACCAGTAGGATCTTGATAGGGATCACTACAAACAGGGAACCAGCAAGAGTATTTCAGCAGTGGTGGTCTACGCTCTGCCAAAGCTCCGCAAAAACTGTATTTTTTGGAATTTTTATTGGTTGTGCTATCTGAAGCAATTAAAGTAATAGGAGGAGACCTGAGTTATTGGATGAATTAGAGTTGGGATACTTTTCTGACTAGATAATGTCCCAACAGAAAGGCTGAATAGATGCTGGAATATCTAGTCAAATCAGGGATGTGTCTATCATTTGCAAAGAGGATAATGACCTGGCCAACTTGACACAATGGTCATATGACTCTGACGTATCCCCACAGTCTGGCTCATTCCTAGAATACATCCTAGTGTCATTAGATCTCAAGCCGCTGACGTCCAACAATGAGATCAGTATAAACGTCATCTGTGACCACATGGTCATCCGCATGGATATCAATCTGGACAAACCCCTGAGGAATCGTGATTGGCAGTTGACACCAGCCATGCTGAGGGATGGGGAATGGCGCCGAATGATCAACACTGGACTGGATCATCTAGTCACATATCTGGATAGCCACCTGGAGATAGACCCTCTGGAATGATGGATTTGGATCAAAGCAGAAAATGAAACATGATAGAATGAAGTTCAAAAAAGAGACCACCTACAAGCAAACTGCCACTTCAAACAGCCGAAGTCTAAATTAGAGACGTTGAAGCTCACTAGGCGGGACAGCAAAGATTGGTGGAGCAAATACTGAACAATGCACAAAAAGTTTTGGGCCCTAATGATGAATTAAGATTCAGAGAGATGTACCAAATTGACATACCGGTATTAGAGCTTAGTGGGGATGATGACCAAAGTGAACCTGGCGCACCTCAAGGAAATCTGAATCAAGGCTAGGATATGGGAAGTGGAGACAGCAGAAGGGGAAGTATCAACAAACCCAGAAATGATTAAGCGCAAGATAAAACAATTCTATGGCGAACTTTTCTGACAATGAGAAACAAGCAAATCAGTGTCAAATGCCCTAATTGACCTGGCCAAGCTGGCTTGGGGGCTGTATGCCAGAAGATGTTGCCAAATTATCCGCCGAAATCTCTACTGATGAAGTTCTTTGGGTGCTAAAGGGGTCTCCAAGAATGAAAGCACCAGGCACTGACAATATGTGTGCAGAAATATACAGTGCATTCCATGACTGCATTATGCTTGAGCTCAAAGCCTTCTTTAACCACTACTTGCAAATCAGACAGCAAATTCTGGGGGGCAGGAGACCCAAATTGTACTCTTGTACAAAAAGGTACTCCAATTCCAATTTTGGAACTGGCGCCTGATTGCACTATCAAATGCTGATTATAAGCTGCTCATGTGCATATTATCAATTTGGCCGATGGAACTGGCACTGAACAAGATCCATAAGGCCCAGAACAGATTCATCAAGGGCTGAAGTATTTGGAATAGCATTGGTGCAGTCCAAAATGTACTCCAGGATGTGCAGGGAACCAAGCTGGGGTATCTTATGTTCCTCAACATGGAAAAGGTATAAGACTGAGTAGTGTGGTCATTCCTACATGAAGTGTTAAAGGCAGTTTATATCCATGACACTTTTCGAGCATGGATAAAAACACTGTACTTGGTCCTGGTAACCAAGGCGATTGTCATAGATGGCGTAACCAACGAAATTACAGTTGGGCAGTGTCTCTGACAAGGTGAAACTATGTCACCAATACTGCTTAACTTTGCAGCCAACATTTTGTTGGAGGCAGTGGATGCAAAACTCTGGGCCTAGTCCACCCAAACCAAACGCCACTGAAAATGCTGGCATTCACCAACAGCATGGTAGTAGGCATAAGCTCACTGACTGATTTCCAGGGCGCTGAGGAACTACTAGACCTATACCAGCTATCTTTGAACACAAAAGTCCTTTGGCAAAATCCTCAGTAATGAGGATTGGCATCCTGAACTTCAGCCTCCAACTGACACAATGCCAATCATGAACTCCCAGAAGATCCAATACCTTGGGATACTATTCAACAATAAAGGACCTGCGGTACTGGAAACTGAACAAGAGGTATTGTAAAGCTTATTGATCTAAAGGGCATGTTGAAAGAACGCCAGGCTATTCCTCAAAGAGAAAGTGCGGGTAATCAACATCATCATTTTCTCAAAGTTGTGGTACATTGCCCATGGGCTGCCAATGAGCCTTAACCTATAGAAGAAAATCAGGACAATGCTCCACACCTTACTGTAATTCAAGTTGAAGGTGGCACCAATACCACTGGAAGCCCTGTCAAAACCAAAGAATGAATGAGGCATGGGCCTCCTGGACTTTGAATCTCATGCCCAGCGCATATGTGGAAAGTCATTTCTGAAGCTAACACAGATGCACAAGCGTTGACTGACCCTAGCATGGGACGTGAACTGGGCAAAAGTCCAAGGTCTCCAAGAGCTGGTCTCTCCCCACTCAAAACATGAATGGATGGCACGCCACCTGTGAATACCCTCCTGAAAGGGTACCCCACACTACTGGAAACTATGCAATCGGGCTGTGCGCCAGAGCGTATGGTCATTCAAGCAGTATGATTGGGAGTCCAAAAAAATCCAAAGGGGCATCAAGACCTGTACTTCTGCAAAGATTTCTGCAACGAGCTGAAAGGAGCATAACTGAATCGCTGACAAATATGCTTCCAGGTTAATCAAAATAAGGTACAAATTGACACTATTGAGTACAGGGATATGCTCCTGAAACCTGGGTGCAACCCACCCACTTAACCACAAATCCTAAAAGACTTGGCTACTGAAGGCTATGATACCAACTACTTGATGAAGGAGTTGATTTCAGGCCTGAACTCCCATTTGGTAATGGCCAAGCAGCAGTTGGTAACCTAGCAGATCCTAAACCGCACATTCAAATTGGCAAACACAGTGGGCCAGATTACCCACACAATGAGTGCCCCATATGTGCCAAACTGGAAGCAGATATCGCCCATCAATATTATGAATGCACTGTGTTCAAAAATATTGGTCCACGATTTGACACATCCTATTGGGCAAACAATTGCTGGCAGAAATACATTCATCACAGGATCTATTTTTTACAAAAGACCTTAAGAATGGCTCTGATCTGACTATGAGCCTTCATCTACCATATTGTGTATGGGTGATTCATTGTGCTCTCAATGCCAAGAGTTTGAGCAATGTGATCCCCCATCAAAAGAGTTTGGTGTTGAAGATCATTTGGATTATCTCCAATCTGCTCCGATGGATCTCCAAATTCTACTGCTTAATACCCAGGTGTTACAAAGTCACACATCTGACTTTCCCCACTGGATCGCTTGTCATATGCAACAAGGCAACTAATTGACTAAGAATCAAATGCCTGTAAGCCTGCTGATGCTAGAACCATGGCTAGAGATGGCAATCGCTGATCAGCAATGGTTGGAGGTTCTAAACTCTAGTGGCCTGAACTCCCGGTCCTTTATCATTAACTAAATTGCCTATATTCTACCCTCCCCTCTTACTTTCCATTTATTAGAATCTTAATAAAGTATGGATTTTTATTCAAAAAGCCTGGCAGGTAAAAAATCCACCCTAGTACAGGTTTCGAGTTTGAAACCCATACTGGCTAAAAAATTCTTGTTGTGGTATATTTGTCCCAAGGTCAACCCACCTTAAAAGATTTTATATATCTAATAATTAGATATCCACAAGGCTGTAAAATGTGAAAAGGTTAGAAATCACAATTAACTTAAGGCTTGATACTACATGTGAAGAGTTTATAGAGAAGCCTGATTCATTTTAAAATCAAGTCTACAATTCTAATTTTAATGCTTTACTTAGTACTCAAAAAATTCCAATTTAATCTTATATAAAACCAACTAATATAGCTGAAATCTCCTTTAACAAGTTCATTTTTCTTTCTTCTTGATCACACTTTTGAGAAAATTCTAGTAAAAGTAAAAAGTTTATTTTATCCACTGCCATCTGTCCATGGCTGCTTCCCTCTTGATGTCTTCAGATACACCACCTGCTGCCCCAGTGTGGGGTAGTAGGCTCCACCCCTAGAATTTTCCACCCTGCGAAGAAATGCATGCAAACAGACTTGAATATCTCACCAAACTCTTAGGGCTGATTTGCCCCTAAGGGACTTAGCGCTCCACCTAGCGCGTATCCACCCATCTCACCCCCACCATATCAACCTTCCTCAGTCCAACGTTTGCTTTTGCCTCCATGTCAACTATGGGTGTTATTCCCATATGCCAAAAAATCAATTGTTGATCTTGCCACCACTGCCTTTGCGCCAGCTGGTTTTATAGATTTCCGCCCTTTTAAGGGCTATTTTGACATAGACTTCCATATGGAGGAAGACGCTGCAGCAGCAGCTTTAACTCCACTTATTTTACAGAAACACTCCTAAACCTACTACCTGTACTCACCACCCTTCTGACACCAAACTGGTGGTTTCATGTGCATCCCTCCCTTCCCATCTTCCACACCACTTTTGTGTGATCAGCTGATGGCAGGGCTTATGGCTTATGGCACTCAGCCCAACCTTGTCTTCGATGTTCCCTCTGGTGCAGAGCACCTTGCCGCCCCTCACACAACTGCAAACATAATACTACACCACCCTGCCATAGCCCACCAGATCCCATCATGATCATATTGCAGCAGCACCTGAGCATTTCATTTGGGCTCATGTTGATAATGGTCACCAAATTTTCACCCTCTGCTTTGACCTTGACCATTCAAAAAAACCTTCCCCAAGCCACTTCCTATGATGCAGCTTTGGAGCCCTTTTTCAGTGGGTTTCAAATGGGGCAGTTTGCTGCCCCTCCCACTCAACGATCTAATTCTATAGGCCAGAGTGGGAAATCGGTTCTTACTAAATCAACTACCCACATTAGCCCACCAAATTCTACCCCTGCCAATCAGAGTCTGACTTGGACAACCCTTCGTACCCAAGCAGTCCATTTGACTCATACCCACCCATATTCATCCACTATTATAGCAAACCAAAATCCATGGGGCTTATTGGCCAAGATTGATGAATCATTTAATGATACTATGAGTTAGGAATCCAGTCAACCTCTAATCCAATTTGATTAAGGTTGGGCCAAATTTTTCAACTCTGAAATTAACAATACTACTTCCCCCAAACATTTTACTCCAAAAACCAATGCCATCCCCTACCAAAATGACCATCAGCTCGCCTTTGCAGCGGTGCACTCCCCCATTAGCCCAAACCTATGCAAAGCAGTGGCCCAATCAGTGGCTCAATACCAACTAGGGCTGCCCACACTATACTTCCCCCTGATTTCCCCAAATCAGCCTGCAGGGATATCTCAAAATCATTTAATGATAGTGAAGCCACTGTCATGCATGTGACTAAACTAACGGAAATTACCAAATCTTCTAAAACCACCCACCAAAGTATCTCTAATTTTTCCCAGCTCCCTGATTCCTGCATTCAAGCTGGGCATCATTTAGTGGAATTTGTTAAATCTGTCTACCGTTCTTCTCTCAATGAAGAGGAGGAGAACTCATTCTACACCTCCATCCACCCACACTACGCTGATGCCTCAACGCCCTGGCTATCCACTTTAGTCCATTTCTTCAATCATAATGACATTGTCATGGCAGATATATCTGCAGAAAACCTGCCTGACCCCCTCACCCTCTGCCACGGTGTGTTAGCAGTTTCTGCACCCCTCCTGGTTAAAAGTTTTTGTTTTTTCTTCCCATTTGTTCTTTTGATCAGGTCTTTTTGTTTTGTTTTGATTTGGTACTGTCCATCCCCTGGTCAGTGTGCCTCAAATAAATTCTAAATTATAAAATCCTTTAACAAGTTCATCTCTGTTTAGTTATATGGACTTAATCATTGGATATTTGATAGGGCATAATAATGTAACATATATAATTTATTTCAAGTCATATCAGATATCATTTCTTATGGATCAGGAATATCCTACGCTTATTAGAAGCTTGGGATCCACGGCCTAGCAATTAACTTAATAATATCTGAATATGTGACATGGGCCTGAGGGCTTTGTTAATTAGGTCAGACATAATAATAATATTTGACTTGATGACTTAAGCTCATGGGCTTTGTTAGACTATGTCGAAATTAGCTTTTAATGTTAATTGAGTTTTTGATCAAATTAGTTACTAATTAGTGGTATGTATTTCCTTGGTATGTGCTGCCAATTGCTTGAGAGGATCATCAGTTCAGCTATTTGCAGACACATCATAAATGCGGTCTTGAGAATATTGATGAAATTGATACTGACCCTGAGCCTACGTGAGATGCCCTGAGTTGGAATGATTTGAAAACCTCAAATGAACATTATACGGGTTCCTCTGTCCAAGTGCCATTGATAATGAGGCGTCTTGGGTAAGATGTGGTGAGCATCAATCCCTATAAATTATCTCCAAATTAATACTAATAAAGTACAATCAAATATTACCACAAGTTTATAGTTTAATCTATAAGCTTTTTTGTATCTAGTACTTTACTTTGTATTAATTGAAAATTTACCTGGGATCAGAAAGATCAGGGCGAAATGCCATCATCCAAGTAAATGACAGAAGAATATGACTTTAATTTGTTATTACCAAGGAGTTATATCTTAAATATAGTCACCATCTGGTCTATTGTCGCCATACAATAGACGTTTGAAATTCCACCATACCGCAGAAGAAGAACCAGCCATTTAGAAGTAGGCCAAAAACTTCAACAAGTGATGCTCATGGCTGGGAACACAGATGGTGCCCATGCCGAGCAGGGGAGAAATCCCAATCAATTATTCAGAACCATTACTGGGCCCAATGGGAATAATTAAATGACTGTGCACTGATAACTGGAGTGATGTACCTATTATTAACTACCCCATAAACCCATTTCACTTGAAGAGCTTGAATGTCTTGAACATCACTTTTAAAAGGGTATCTAATGGGACAAGGTCCTGTGGACAATAGTAGCAATCCTTTTTATTACCAATGAAAGCAAGATGTTTTGTGGATGAGATATCTAACTCATCATCAATTAGTGTAGCTCAAATCTAAAAACAATTTAATTGAGATAGAAAATTTTGCCCAATACTTTATTGAATTTGTACATCCAACCTCCAGAAATTCTCAGAATATAATTCCCCCCCCCCCCCCCCCCCCCCCCCCCCCCCCCCCCCCCCCCCCCCCCCCCCCCCCGCTTCACCTTCATTCGGCCATTACTGAGTTGGTAAACTTCTCACGCAACTCCATCAAGGAAGACCAAATTTTGAATGAAAGATTGGAAGCCAACTTCGCTGAGGTCCGTTCTAGTATAGAGGCAAACTATAATCTAGCCACTTAGGCTAATGACTGGGTAGCAGAACTAGCACAAGAGATAAATGACAGATTGCATCCCATCTTTGACAACTTTTTGAAGGAAAGGAGTCACTAAATCTTAAGTTAGCAATATTACTAAGACTTTCATTAATGATTTTGAGTTTATGAGGCTTAATCATGAAGCCCAAGAGGCGCAAATAAACCATAACGATGAATTTTGTGATCAGTATTGATGACTGAGCACTAAATCTCGCAGATGAAAGATGATTAACAGAAAAAATCAGCTACTGGCACACACAATCTGAAGGCCAACTGGCGGAGAATGAAAAATCAAGACTCTATTGATCATCTTAATTGATAAATCAATAAATCTAATAAGGATGTTACCTTTATTAATGAGTCAAACAATATTCTTTATAAGATGTAAACCAGTGCAAGAAGGCAATTAAGGAAAAGGACCAAGTGATTTTAACCTTGCAACTACAAACTACTAGCTTGAATGAGGAAATTGTGAAATTATAGCTAAAATCGAAATCATGTCAATTGGGAAAATAAAATCAATGATCAAATCTGAGTTTTGGATGATGTGTGTTGTCAGTGTGTCACAAACCACTCAACTGGAAACTCTTCCAAATATTATTAGGACGAAGCATTGGAAGTAGCTACTGAAAGAGACGCTGGGCCTTGTTGACAAATGCCTAGCAATATGGTTGCTACGACCAACCCCAACATCTCAACCCATGGTGCAGTGCCTCAGCATCCTGTACGCCTGGCTCAAGTCAACAAAAAAGTAATCGTGATAACCATGGATGGGAAAGTGGTAAAAACAAACCTGAAAACCTGCCTGCTTTTGACAAGAACTGAAGTATAACCAAATTTGTCAAATACTTTTAAATGGCCATGTATAAGGCCAGTGACTATAACAAAGCAGCCATTATGATCAACTGCTTAGATGTGTGGAGCATTGAGTTGATTATGCCTCACATTGATGAAAATTCAACCTACTCCAAAGTCAAAGAGGCTGTGCTTTCTAAATTTGGAGGTCCATAATGAGTGTCAACTAGAAAATCTAAATTTAAAAACATTTTCTATAATAAAGATGAAGCAATTGATGAATTTGTGGATTGATTCTATTACAAAGCTCAAGTTCTTTTTTTGCAAAGGTTATGGTCATTTTGACACTAAGATTGCACTAGAACATGCTTTTATACCTTATCAAAATTTGTCAAACACTTTATTGCCTGCTTTTGTGCAAAACCTTATAAACATCTGAATTGATTGATTATTTGTGCAAATGCTCACAAAATTATGGCCCTCCTAATATCAGGTACAAATCAGGTCCTGCTGCCTCTGCTGGAAAACCCTTTAAAGCCTATAAGAAGTTTGACAGTGATCCGCCTGTTGAGCTGAGCAAAACTCAAATAAAAGGGCCCCATGCGAATGAATGAAATTACTTGCTATAATTGCAACCTTAAAGGACACTTTGCTTCCTGATGCCATCAGCATAATGCCAAAGTAGTCCTTTCCAATAATGTGCAGGAAGATGGAAAAGAACAAGAACAATATATTTAGGACACTCTATTGTGCCAGAAAAACCATTCCCACCTGATTGACAAGAATACATAGGCCATGGGGCCTTGTTTAACAATGAAACAAATTCTATTCTAGTATCAAATGAAGATTCTACAAACGTACATCCAGTAACTTGCTCTCGGAGTAAGGTTGTCATAGCTGAAGCCTCTGAAGTAGTGTTAAACTGTATGTGCAACAAATACAAGAGAATATTTCAGCTGAAGGGCAGAGCAATGCAGCAGATATCCTAAGTTCGAAATGGGTGAATATAGCTATGCCAATTGACACATTCACCAATGAATGTCCCAGCACTGGAAATACTCTGAAGCACACTCTTAGCTCCCTAATTTTTCCCATATTCACTTAATAGCTCTATTGATTCTTATGACTCTGAGTGCAATTACATGGATATTCTGTTTAATAAGATTAAAGATGTAGCTATTGTTTATAGTTGAGCACCTGTAAACATTGTTTCCAAAATAAGGTAAAGAAATTGAAAATAGCTCTGAACATTGACCATCATTGGGAGTATGGGAACACTGGTTTTACATCACTAAGAGTGAAGGAGTTTACAGAGCCTTGCCACTGCGATTTAGAGTTTTGGTAGTAGCTGCACACCAATAGTGCCTCCAAATGCCAATTAGATATATTAATTGGAACTAGTTTTCTAAGGATTTATTTGATCTCATGCAATTTTAAAGAAAACATATTGATGATATTGGGCCAATCACTTATAATCTATTACTATTGTGACAATACAAAGCCAACTAGCCATCAAAAAATCTTTACAATATAACTTATGTTGATTGGATAATACCATTAGGATATAATCATTAGGGAAATCAAAGCTTCCACATGTTAACTGCCATAAACAAAAATTGAGGAATACCTCTATGTGTGAATAAGGATGCAACAATAGCTCCAGGCCATCAACGGTTATGAGGACTGGACCAAGCTGGACATTCCAGAAGGACTATTTGGGGAGGTTTTATCCCTGTGACATCATCTTTGGTTGGAACCTAGTGTGGCGCTTGGAATACTTGTACCAGGGCGTGAAGAAATTGATGTTCTTAATGCAAATTTGACTATATGAAGTATTAAGGTCAAGGAATATCAAGTAGTTGCATTCATGCATCTGTATCTTAGGACAAGTTAAAATCAGCTGTCAAATTTGGTGACTTATATGAGTTTGGCTTACTAACAAAAACCTTTGGGGAACATACTATAATTCCTCAAGAATCATTTACTGGATTTATCAGAACAACAGAAGAATGAAACACTAGAGTTGTTGAACAATACTCTTAAATTTTCACCAAAGATGACAAATATTTAGGTTGTGCAAAAGGAGAACAGCATTTTGTTGACACTGAAGACCATGTGCCTATTAGAATGAAGCAAATCTAGCGCCCCAGGGCTAGCAATGGAATAGTCGGAGTAGATCTAGACAAATTTCTGAAAAGTGGAATGATTGTGCCCTCTAAACCCGTGGGCCAGTCCAGTTTTAATTGTAAAAAATGGCAGCAATCAAGTTGTGATTGATTCTCAACACCTCAATGCCATTACAAAAAAAGATTTTTAAACATTGCCCAGAATTGATGATGCTCTGGACCGTCTTGGAGGGGCGAAGTATTTTACCACACGGACCTTATCTCAGGATATTGGCAAATTGAACTGCCTCAAGAGGAGCAGGAAAAGTGCGCGATGATTGCTGCTCAAGGGCTGTTCCAAATGACTCATATGACACAGGGGCTGTGAAATGCTCCAGCTATTTTTCAGTGCGCAATAAACACAATTTTGGGGGACCTTAATTTATTCTGCATATTAGTTTAACTGAATGATATCAATGTATTTTTGCAAACATTTTCCAAACATCTGGAGCACCTTGAAAAAAGTGTTTGAATGGCTATTGAAGGCCAATCTGAAGATAAAACCTAGAAAATGTCAATTCTTTAAATAAAATTGGAATACCTTGGGTTCATCATTGATTCCAAAGGCTTGAAGACTTAACCTCAAAAGGTAGAGGGTATTACCAAAATGCAGCCTCTGATGATTATAAGGGATGTTCAAGTATTCTTAGGCATGGTAGGATATTATCAAAGATTCATAGAAGGGTTCATGAGGATTGCTGAGCGCCTTTTCCATTTATTACAAGGAGAAGTTCGGTTTTTCTGGGCAGAGGAGTGCCAACAAGCCTTTAAGGCTTTGAAAACCAAAATGAGCATAGCGACTATCCTCTGATATCCAGATTTTTTCAGGCCTTTTATCATAGAGACTGACGCCTCATTTGCTGCAATTTGTGTTGTGCTATCTCAGATTGGGGATGATGGTGAGGAGCATCTGGTCGCTCATTGCAACAGGACGCTGAATAGGCATGAGTGTGATTATATGTTGACCGAATGGGAATATTTGGTTGTCATCTATGCTTGCAAACAAATTAAGGTTTCCATCCCAAGCACCAAGTTTCTTGTAGTGATAGATCACAGCTTATTACAATGGCTCCACAATCTCAAGGAACCTGAGGGACAAAATAGCCTGCTGGGCTCTGAAATAACAAGTTTACAATTATGAAATTATTCATAGAGCTGGAGTGGTCCTACAAAATGCAGATGGACTATTGTGACTTCTTATTGTAGCTGTCATGAGAAGTTTGGCTGATGAGCTTTCATGAAAAAATTATTACTCAAAAGTATAGAGATAACTCACCTGAAGTACAATAGCAATCAAAAAGTTTTAACCAACACCAAATATTGGAATGGAGTTCTATAAAAGCTAAAGCCCAAGTGGCAGCATCAAATTTTCTTAAAACCTTCCAACTGAATGGAGATTATTACACAAGCACACAAGGCCATCATGCACGGAGGATTGACCAAAGCACTATAAAATTAATTTGATTTGAGTTACTATTAGGATTCCATGCAATTTGATATCTAAGATGTGCTCAATAAATGTCAATTATGCAAAAATTGCAAAGCCTATGAAGTTTGATTTGAAATACCATTTGATCAAACCTGACTTGGACGGGATACCATGTTGATTGATGTAGTTGACACTTTACCTGTGATTAGCCTAGGCAACAAATACATAATTGTTGCTATCAACCATCTGACAAAATGAGTGGAAGCAAAAGCAATTTAAAATGGAGCTCTAACTGCTTCCAAGTTCATTATGGGTAATATTAATTATAAGCATGATTACCCCCAGAAGATCTTGATGGACAATGGCACAAATTTCACTGCCCAGATGGTACAATGGCCAAATGAGTT
Organism: Massospora cicadina; assembly: GCA_022478985.1. NCBI lineage: Eukaryota > Fungi > Entomophthoromycota > Entomophthoromycetes > Entomophthorales > Entomophthoraceae > Massospora > Massospora cicadina. Next base: position 329,790 of record JAKSZP010017075.1, on the reverse strand, counting down.
GATGTCTATTAAAGGAGTGTTGTCAACAACGTACCATCCTGAGACTAATGACATGGTAGAACGAGTGAATGGCACTTTAGTTGGCATATTACACAAAAATGCAGCCTCAGCGCCTTTACAATGGGCTACAACAATTAGTGCTACCTTGTTTGCATACAATATTTGACACCAAAGCAGCACAGGCCACCCTCCAATTTAACTTCTGTATGGTAGACAGCCCGCTCTACCTTCATTATTATATTCGATACTCAGTTCAACTGAAACAAACAGCCCAAATAATCATGTTGAGAAACTAGCAAAGACCATAATCAAGTTGCAATCTGAAGCCTATAAAATGTGTTTAATCATAAACTAGTCAGAAGAGCTATGACAACACTCTATGAGCTACAGTGACTAAGTTCAAAAAAGGAGACTTAGTAGTATATTGTGACACTCATATTGCAGGCTGCGCGCACAAGCTGGCCTTGCTTTAGAAAGGTCCATTTATTATATCGGAGAAATTGTCTAAAGACATAAATACCATTAAGGATCAGGCGGCTGGGTTGTAAATAGAGTACACACTAAGTTCCTTCATCCATATCATAAAGAATAATAATTTTAAATTTTAAATTTATTGCGGGGAAGGCTGACCATGGGACGTACACTTCTGAATATGACTCAGACGAGACAAAACTTAGTACCAGGGGAGGCACCCCAGAGAAGCGATGCTATCTCTTGTTGCCAGTGGGAACGCCACTTATGGGAAGGGGGAGGGAACGTGTGTAGGGGACGTAGCCACTATTGAGCACGTGTGGAGGAAGGGGTCTGATTTGATGAACCAGACTGGGAACCAGGAGGAGACCAGCTGTCGGCGACGCGGTGGGAGATATCCAAACATCCACGCTTAAAAGTGATCCACCAAATGAGACCGGAATCTGTGGACAGCTTCAGGGAGGGTGGGGATGGATCCAGCGATGGCATCCAAGACAATCGTGTGGATAGTCCACATGGCGATTGCAACCACCAGAGCATGGAGGGAGGGTGGGAGGGGGAGGCCATTGATGAAGCAACATTTCTCTTGACAGACTGAAGGGATGTGTTTGATCCTGGCCTAGCAGACGTTGGACTTCGCGCCATATTACTTTAGAGGTGGGGCACTTCTCCAGGCAGTGAAACAGCGTTCCATACTGGCCACACACGACAAAGGATGAGTGTAAAGCATTAGAGCGCTCAGCTGTACGATACACCCGCCTCAGGCAGCGCCACACATGGGAGCGGACTTGAGGCTGCAACAGAGGATGGTGTGCGTATTTCCAGATAGTCTTTTGGGTCTCAGTGGAATAAGGGATGTCCATCATGTCCAGGTAGTCCACCCTGGATAGGACTTGGGATCGCATGGGGATCACGCCATCATGGATGGGTAGCCCCTGTACCTCTTGTGTGAACTGAGGAGAGGGGCGGCCTCTTTGGGTTGTATGTCCACTAATACGAATTCTCCACTCTGCGCTTTGCATGGAGAGTAGGATTCATTTGTAGTGGGTTTTAGTCCCGTGAGGACCTGTGGCTGATGTGTGTGATACGAGGTATATCATCAGGGAGCGGGGGTTTGATGGATTGTTGAGGCCCAAGGCTCAGGAGAAGTTGGAGCGGGCTGCGCGGGACCAGTGTTGGGATGGGAGTGTAGGAGTAGTGACGGCCGCAATCCAGGTGCCCAGGATCTTGGCGGCATGGGCTTTGAAGTCAAGTAGGCCCATGCCACCATGATGATGAGGGCCAAACATGACCTCTAGCCGTACTGGTGGAGGGCGGCCTGACAAAGCCAACCTTGTAGCAAAGCATACAGGGATTTGAAGAAGCTTGGGGAGAAGGGGATGGCGTGGGCTCTGAACCAGACTTTGGATAGGAGCATAGAGTTGGCAAGAACAACCCTGCCAGTGAGGGTAGTAGGGTGGGCTCTGAGAGAGGCGATTCGCTTCGTCACGTTGTCCAGTATATGGCACTCCATTACTGCTGACACGTATCCACCTGCCTCCAACCACATGCCCAGATGGCGTACCGGTCCTATGGTAGGTCGTGGCACAAAGGGGAGCACCAGTGGAGCGGTGTGTTTTGAGTTAGTAAGGCGTGGACGTGGGCGAGCAGATGGGCCGGGTTGGGAACTACTTGCTGGGGCCCAGAAGTTCTAAAACTGACCAAGGAGGATAATTTCGGTTTTGGAGGCGTTCAGTGCCGCGTTGCTTACCCGGGAATAACCCTGGATGAGGGCTTTAAGCGCGCGCGCATCTTTGTTATTAGATACCCCCACCACGCAATCATCTGCAAATGCCATCATCTTGACTGGGGTTTGGCCTGGCACATGGACCCCAGTGAGTTGGGCATTCACATTTTGCAGTAGTGGGTCAAGGCTGAAGTTGTATAAGAGTGGGCTCAGGGGGTCCCCTTGTCGCAGGCCCCTTTGAGGACGGACTTTTTCCATTAGTTAACCTGGGCCTCGCACTGCCATTGTTGCAGATTCCGTGAGCAGCATCACCCAGTTAATGAAGCGGGGAGGTAGGCGGAATTGTTGGAGGCAGGCCCTAAGTATTCCCAGTTTAATCTATCATAGGCCTTTTGTTGGTCCAAGAATACAAGTGCCCCAGAGGCTGTGGACTGACACACATTAGCAACAGAGTTCACGTTATCCCAAATCGACCTTCTGGAGATGAAACTGAATTATTCTGGGGAGATGGTGGCAGATGCTACAGTCCCTAAACGGTTAGCCATGATTTTTGTTAAAAATTTTGGTGTCTGTATTTGTTAGAGAAATGGGGTGCCAGTTGGCTAAGTCTAACCTATCCTTTTTCTTTAAGAGTGTGACTGTAAAGGCCTCATGTCCTCCTGGTAGGAGGCGCGTTTCCAACAGGCTTTAAGTGAGTGAGGCTAGCAGCAATGGGGATATATATTTAAAATATTTTTCGTAGAACTCATATGGAATGCCATCTGGGCCTGGGCATTTTTGGTTTGGCACACCGCGAATGGTAGTCCATAATTTGTTTGGAGTAGTTAAATTCATTATTTCCGGGTACTGGAAAATGGTGCAGATATGAGCTCTGTCAAGAAATTCCGCCATTTCAGCCAGCTGAATTGGTTCGGCTCAGTATAACTTGGAGTAATATCTTTGCATTTCGATTGCCACTCTGGCTGGTGTGTCCACAATAGAATTATCCGATCTTCACACCTGTGTGCAGGCCACGCTCTGGCATGGTGCAAAAATTTTTTTGAAGAAGTATGCGATGCACTTATCGCCTTTTAGTGATGCGTGTGGCCCTGTATTGGACACAAACCCAATGTTTGTGTTGCCTTTCAAATGCGTTGAGGTGGGCGGCTGCCTCTGCCCACTTCTGGCCCCATGCAGGGCTATATCCTAAGGCTGGAATGTTGGACTCCAAGTGGGCCAATTCCGCCAGCGTGCGCGATATAACTGCCAATGTGGCTCTTGAGCGTCTGGATGAGAGATGGCGATAGTGGTGGATGGTGTCTTCTTTGAAAGTTGCACATGTGGAAATGGGGTCCGCGCAAAACGGTGCAACAAACAATTTTGCCAAAGTTGCCTCTTCCACCCACATGGAAAATCCTGGCGACGCGAGCTCTGGGGGCGGATTTTGCACCAATGTGGGGCCTTTGCAACTGTGACGTGTAAGTGGTATGTTATCGAGACCAGTTGGTGGTTGGAGAATTCCATTTTTGTTGTTTTGAAGTGGGTGATGTAGGGTTGGAATTTCGCCGGTACTAAAATAAGGTCGATGCAGGTCATGGACCTTAATTGGCCGTTGTGGACGTGGGGAAGCGTCATGTTTTTGAGCAGTGGGGCATGTCATGGCAGCGCATCCATTAACCCAAGGGTGGCTTTTAGAACGCGTAGTTCTACATGACCCTGTGGGGCGTGGGGTGAGGGCAGCCACCAGTCCGTTGGTGTGGTTAGCCAACAGTTCATGTCACCAATAGGAAAGAATTGGGGGGTAGCGGGAGGAATTTGACCAATGAGAAAAATTCCTGATGCTCTTGTGCACCATTTGGGGTGTAAATGTTGACGATTGTGTGTGCAACATCGGCCCATGAGAAGGTGACAACGAGCACTTGGCCATTTAGGAATGTTTCTGAGGATAAAAATTTGAAAAAATTATTTTTCTGAATTACCACTCCACAGTGCTTCGACCAAAAGGATAGGGATGGTAGGAGCATTGTTTTCCAAGCTTCCTTGGAACCTCGTGGACAGTGGGTTTCCTGGATGGCCAGGATATCCACGGGTAAATTGTTTTGTAAAAAACTCAGTTTCCTAGCCCAGGACAGGGAGGCCTTGAGTCCGGCGATATTCAGCATCCCTAGAGTGAAGGTTTCCCCCTTCACACCTTAGGTATGAGGGGGTGGGCCCCCAGGCCCACCAGCCTCTTCCAGGTCCCCACGGGCTAGCACAGCAGCGCGGGTATTAGCAGCAACACTATTGAGGTTTTTGTTAATTTTTGTGGAAAGAGTCACATTGGCTTTGGCCTTCGCTTTTTGTTTTCCTGACGTCAGACGAATTTTTTGCGGTGCGGATAAGTTCAGTGCACTGTCGAGTGGGGCATTAAAAAATTTTCAAGTTGGGATAGGTCCCAAGTCAGCTTTGACTGGGGCTTGGGTGCAGCGATTGGGTGAGATCAAATCTCCCATCAGATCCTCAGATTGAGTGGCCCGTTTGGCATGGGCCTCCCAATCTGATTGGGTGATGGATTCCCAAGTTGCTTCCACTGCGAAGGTCTCCATGTCCTCCTGGCGTTGTGAGTGTGGGATGGTGGTGGTGACCTTGGCCGCTTCCTTGGCTGCGGTCCTATGGGCCTGCTTGGCCTTCTTCTGCTCCTGCGGGGAGATGGGCTTTACCAATAGGTAGCAGCCTTGTGCTCCCCATGGGAAAACCTCCTTGGTGCTTGCTGTTGGTTTGTAGTGCGCCTCTCTGCTGGCCATAGCTGCTGAGGGGTGCTCTTGGAATGTGACGCCCTCTTTGATGGGGCATGCGTGTGCCTTATGGCTTAATGAGTCACAGTGGGTGCAAATGGGGGCGCACTGTCCATGGTTTCCCAGAATGGGTGGGTGGTGAGCCCTGCGATGTCAATAAAGGTGGAGTGTGGGATCTGGGTTAGGTCCTTCGCGATCTCCTCAGTTGGGGTCAGAACTGCGATGGCTTTGCTGGTGCACAGGTGTGGCATCAGCGTGAAACGTTGCATTTTGAAAGATTGTATTTCGCCATATATGACGAGACCATCTTTCAGGTGTTGCTCCAAAATGTCACGTTTTACTATAGTAGGCAAAAAGTCAAATGTGAGGAAAATTTGGTTTGATTTTGTCCATCTGGTGCATTTAGTTTCGACGACCCATTGCCCTTCGGGGAGTTCAACCACTATGCGCACCGCTGCAGCCTCATCTGCTGCTATTTTGCTTTCAAAACCTAGGTCCAGCCAACCGCATGACATGGAGTGAGGTGCAACGTACACCGCGGTCAGGAAATTTTGTGTACATCTTCACAAAATTTTTCCCATAGGGCTATTTTTTGGATGTCCAGATACACACGGACTCCGAATTCCACCGATGAAAGTGGCTGGGAATGTGGCGTGTTGATGTACTGGTTGCATCGTGCTTGCCATGCGAGTATCTCTGGGGAAATTGTGACCGCCAGTTTTTTTGGATTTTTTTCTATTCTGCCAGATTCTCCAGGGCGTTTTCAAATGTTAGAGGCTGCGGGCCTTCCGCCTGCTCCTCTTGCCTTGCTTACCCAACTGCTCCCAGACATGGGTGCAGACTAATCCCCACTATGAGATTATCAAACTAGATTTACTCTTGAATTGAATGGGTTGCAAAATGTTTGCAACAAGAAAGAAAAGTCCATAAATAATAATAATAATACAAAAAAATAATGAATAAAATAAAATAAAAAAATGTAATTATATGATAATAAAAATAAAAAAAGAATAAAAATAAAAATAAAAAATAATAATTAAAAAATTTAAAGGTTTAATTTAAAGATTTGATGCCTCGCCACCACTGGAACCAGGTAACCCTTCTTCAGGAGGGGGAGGAGAGTGTGATCAAACCATGGAAGCCTGTACCAGAGTTAGAGAAATGTGAATCTCATATAAGTCTTGACTATTAAGACCCTGTCAGAGATGTTCTAAACCCAAGAAAGCTCAGCACCAGGAACACTGGCCCTGTTGGCCTAAGAAAGGCAATGTTTCTAAAGGGAAAGACCATTGGAAGGGAATTCAGAACAGGCAAGAAAGGTTTGACTTAGAAATAAATGCTGAAGAAAGAAAGATACAGTTGGCAATAAGTCTCTCAAGGCAGAGGTAAACTGGGGGAGGAACACTTTCATGCAAAACATCTGCAAATGGGCCTCGTCTAATACCCTGTGCATGTTGGGCATGGTATCAGTGGTGGGTGAGGAAGGAGGGAAGCAAACGCACGTTCCCAGAAGAGCCATCTGCGGGACATACTTTTTGGGAAGCCCTTTTGCCAAGATTTTGCAAAGGGCTTGGTATGACACCAGAATGCACCAATTTTTTTTGAAATTAAGTTTTGAAGCCCAACAGGACATGTAAATCATTACGTACCAAAGTGGGTTCACACCAAAGCCTAGAAACTGAGTTAGCAAAAGAAGAGCTTGGTTGGCCTCAAAAATATCATATTTGGTGTTAATTCTCGGTGTACCATCTTGTTTCTGCCAAGTCAGTCTACACAGGGTATTAGCCACTGAGCAACTAAATAAGACAATATGAAGATCACCAATTCTTTTAATAAAACTTAATAACTTTTTGCACGGAGCTAATGCCCCTTATTTCAACCTTTATTTTTGTACTAATATGCAGACCATTCGGCAACAACCTATTTTATTAATGAACCTTTATCAAATCACTCTGTAAACCTTATATTTTGATTCCCCAAGCTGGATGCATCCTTGGCTTGGTGTCTTCCATTTGTTTCTCCCATTTTATTCAAAACTCTCATTTATCCTAGTCTTGGTGTAATCTCCTGTTCTTGTCAATTAATTGACATTTCAATCAATTATTATTCATATACTTCTCTTTTGTTGATCTTGAGACACATCCCGATTACCTCTCCAATCCGCTGATATGGGTAGCATTTTGTACAGTCATATTAACTTCCTGACATTACCCCCCTTTGACTGGATGATATGCTCTTACTGTTTGTATGCTTGAAGGAACTCTGCATGGACTCACTTGATAATACGACCCCCCGCAGGTTCCTTGATGGTGTATACATCTGTGCCACTTTTTTCATTTATCTCAAATGGACCAATACAGATGTTAGCAAGTTTGTTTTTCCTTCCAAAACCGTGCTGATAATGGAATAAAACAAGGTCTCCTATGGAGTACAGCAGAAGTCCGTTTTGTCGCTTCTGATCTGTGGCCTGATTGCAAATCTTCTTAGCCAAACTGGTGGAATATGCTTCCAATTGTAGCTTGATCAACGTATCCAAAAGGGTCTTCAAATAACGGTGGGGGTCCACTCCACCAGTATCTTCTACACACTAATAAATCAAGGCAGGTCAAGCCATATGTCAGCCATACAGCAGTTGGAACAGACTCTTACCAGTAGAAGAATGATAGCTAATATTATAAAGTACAGCCATAGATAGGAGGGCGCTCCATTCTGAGGTCAATCATTTACCAATTTGTGGAGGATTTTCACCAAAGTTCCGTTAACCTGCTCCACCATTCCATTAGATTCTGGATGATATGGGGTGGTCAAAACCCCATGGATCGCCATCAGATTGTTCAATTTTGGCAGAATGTGAGAAGTGAAATTTGTTCCATTATCTGTTAAAATGAATTGCGGGCAGCTGTGTCGCTGTACAACACACTCCATGATGAATTTGGCAGTAGTGACCGCGCTAAATTGTTGTGGGCCCTGGCCTCCACCCATCGAGTCAGATGATATATTGTGACAATAATATATTTTGGACCAATTTGGTACTAGTTGGCAGAGGTCCTACTACATCAAAAGAAACGGTGTGCCAGGTGAACTGGGGTTTGACCAGCTGATATGTGGTTCTCTTATGGAATGGTTTTTCACTTGACACTGATGATACAACTAATCATTTTGATTCGATTTAATTGAGGTACGCCGACCAGGGGACGGACAGTACCGATCACAACACTCAAAACAGCAAAACAAACTACTAACCAGGTGGGAAGCAGAAACTGCTTAACCCACCATGGCAGAGGGTGAGGAGGGGTCGGGGGTTGGTTTTCAGAAAGACCCACCTCAATCAAGGGGTGTTGTGTTACAGTACCAGATCAGAGCAGAGAGCCAGGGCGTTGGGGCATCTGCATAGTGGGGGCTGAGGTCAGCGTAGTAGGAGTTTTCCACCTCTGCATCAAGATAATGATAGGAAAGAGTTTCAACAAAAGCTGCGAGGAGAACTTCAGCTTCTTTGCGGGCGTCAGGAAGTTTGGTGAAAAGGAAGATACTGTGGCGGGTGATTTTGGCTGAGGGGTTGAATCAAGAAAGCGTTGCGACATTCATAACAGCGATTTCAGCATCATCAAATAGTTTTGAGATCTCACTGCAGGGAGATTCAGGGAAGTTGGGGGGAAGAAGATGGTGGGCAGGCCATGCTGGAGCAGAGCCACTGGCTGGGCCACTGCGGTGCATAGTTTTGGGCAATGAGGAGAGGCCACCGCAGCTAAGGCGAGCTGGTGGTCACTTTGGAAGGGGGCTGTATTGGGTAGAGGAGCAAAATGGCGAGGGGTAGGGGTTTCATCGAAGTCAGGAAGGAAAAATTCTGCCTGACCATAATCGCCATGGCAGAGAGGTTGACCTGTATGCTTACTAATGAGGATATTACCTGATTCGTCAGTTTCAGCCAATAGACCCCATGGATTTTGGTTCACTGGAATAGTGGCGTTTAAATTTGAGTGGGTAGGATTGGGCAAATGGGCAGCTGCTTGGGTGCAAATGTTGGTCCAAGCATTGCTCTGATTGGCTGGGGTAGATTTAGGTGGGAGAGTGAGGATGGAGGTTTTAGGTGGGGCTGAATTCCATGTGGGCCCACTGAAAGAGATTATAGGGTGGGAGGGGGCAGCAAAGCGCCCCATACTGAACCTCCAGAGGGGGCTCAGAAGCTGCATCAGCGGATTTGGCCTTAGGGCACGCTCTTTTTGCATGGTCGAGGCCAAAGCAGAGGGAACAAAACTGCCTACCATTATCAACCTGAGCCCAAAAGAAATGATCAGGCGCTGCAGCCACATTAGCGCGGGGTGGGATTTGTTGGGCTATGGTAGGGTGGTGTGGTATGATGGTGGCTGTTGCACGAGGAGCAGCAAGGCATTCTGCACCAGATGGAATGGCAAAGATGAGGTTGGGCTGAGTGCCATAAGCCATGAGCCCCGCGACCAACTGGTCATACAAAACCTGGGGTGGAAGGTGGGATGGGAGATTTGCAAAGGATACCACTAGCGTGGTGTCTGAAGGGGAGGCGAGTACGGGTTGTGGGAATGGGGGTTTTTTTTATAAATTAGAGGAGCTTTTGCTGCCGCTTCAGCATCCTCCTCAGATTGAAACCAACGTCAAAGTAGCCCTTAAAAGGGCGGAAGTCTATAAAGCCAGCTGGCGCAAAGGCTGTAGTGGCTAGGTCAATAATTGCCTTATTGGCATATGGGAACAAACGCCCATAGTCCACTCTGAGGCAATAGCGAATAGCAGAGCGAGAGAGGGCGAGAGGATGAGGCGAGAAGGGTGGACGCGCGCCAGGTGGAGCGCTAAGTCTCGTGGGGACAAAACGGTTGGAAGCAGTGGGCGGGCTGTTTGAACCCGTCCAAACGCGCTTGCCTGCAGGGCGGAAAACGCTAGGTGGGGGTGCACTGCTGCCCCACACTGGGGTGGCAGGCGGCAGAGCCAAGGATATCAAAGAATAGGTTTGGGCAGATGGCTGTGGATAAATAAACTTAAAATTTAAAATCGCTCAAAAGTGACTTCGAGCGGTTAAAGAGAGTTAACAACTAATCATTTCCAATATGTCATAATGCATGCTCTCCTAGTAGTATCAGGGTCGCAACATCTCCAGTGTTTTCCGCAATCCTCCGTGGCCTACAGCCCAATGAGCATCCATAATTATTGCAAGTTGGGCTAGGGCTAAGGGAAACTCAACTTCTGGTTGACATCTGCTTATGTAGTTCTCCCTCACATACAAAGGTAACCGCCCCAAGTCCGTCTAGTAACTTAATCACATGCGGCGGCTCATCCTGGTATTTATTTACCACCATCTTCTCATACATTACGTCATCTAGATCCGCTGTAATTGCGACTGTTAGCAGCCTAGAGGGACAATCTTCATTTTGGTGTTTAGCTTCAGGGTGGTGTACAATCTCAAAATCATATGCTTGGAGCTTTAATGCCCAACATACAAGTCGCCCTTCTGGCTCACGCAGATTCTGCAACTAACGCAAGGAATCATGGTCCGTTGTGACTTGGAATCATACCCCATGCAAGTACACACAGAACTGTTTATAAGCATAAATTACCGCTAAACATTCTCACTCAGTAATAATGTAGTTCTGTTCATGACAGCTCAAACTTTGACTACAGAAGGTGACAGGATGCTCCATACCATCATCGTCCTTATGAGATAATACTGCCCTATAGTGGAGAGAGGCAACTGTTTGCACTATAAACTGTTTGTCAAAGTTGGGATATTGCAATATGTATGCGCTTGCTAATGCTGTGCACAATACATCAAAAGCGTTCTGGCATCGTTCTGTTCAATTGAAGGAAGCGTTTTTTTCAGCAACTCAAAAAGTGGGGCCCCTGATGCAACTGAAATTGGTAATGGGTTGGTGGTAATACCCAACCATCCCCAGAAACACTTGAATGTCCCGCATACTACCTGGGTGGCTCATCTTTATTATTGCTTCCACTTTAGCCAGCTGCGGTTTAAGCCCATTTGAATCCACAACAAACCCTAGGTATTCCAATCACACTTTAAAGAAATGGCACTTTTGAGGCTTGATTTTGATATTAATGGCAGCGAGGCATCAGAACACTTGTTCCAAATGGCCAAGGTCTTTAGTAAACGTCCGTGAGAAACCATTGATATCATCACGATAGACTAAAACACAGGACAACTAAAAATCACTTAGAATTGTATTCATGGCACGCTGGAAGGTAGCCAGTGCATTGCACAACCCTTGTGGCATGCGAGTAAGTTGGAATACTCCTTTCAACATGATGATAGCACATTTTTCCCTTTCTGATGAGTGCAATTCAATCTGCCAGTAGTCTGAGATCAGATCCATGGTCAAGAAATAGTACGCTCCTCCTAATTGATCTAACGCTTTGTCAATCTGCAGAAGAGGGTAGGAATCCTTCTTCGTTATGTTATTGAGTTTGCAATAGTTGATAACCACCTGATTTGAGCCATCTTTTTTCTTCACTATGAGCACCAGTGATGCCCACAGACTATTTGACGGCTCTAATATTCTTTGCAGTATGAGTTTATTCATCTCATCGGAAAAAGTTTACTCCGCTGCTTTAGAACGTTTAATAGTTCGCAAACAAATGGGAGGGTGATCCACGGTATCTATCCGATGTACCACCCCTTGAGTGCACCCCAGATCGTGATCATCAGATGCAGAAATGTCTCAATACTTTTCAAATAACGCCATAGCCTGTTCTTGTTGTTCCGTTGATAATTCAGTCAGCGTTTCCCGCGGAACCATGGTCAATACGCTGAGTGGAGAGCTTGTTGGCAATCCGAGATCCTCCCAAGAGCCAAAATTATGAATACAGCGGACTTCTTCTGTAGGGGAAAAGTGTAAGTAAGCCACCACTTGGTGCCGCTGGATTGTTATGGTTTCTTATTGTAAATTTGCTAGCAGCACTTTCACTTCTCCATTCCCAGTTAGCAGAAGCCCTGGAGCCACATGTGGCTCAAGCTGAGAGTGTTGGTAAGGCGCCATGATTTCACCATAAAGCCTTTTTGGACATCAATTGCGATCTCAATTCCTACTATTCATTGGTGTCCAGATGATATACTCCAATCTCTAGCCACTCAATGCGGAATCCCTTTGTATTCATAGATCTGGTTGGGAAGGACCCTAGTCTGTCACTTCAGTTGTCAATAGCGCACAGGGATTACTCTATTGCTGTAGGCTAGGTTGATTTGACTAGAAAGGAATGAGTCCATTGGGATTCCACACGAGGTAAAATAAACAAGAATTTATTGTCCTAAAATGTAAAGTGTTTCCTCCGCCATTTTTATTACAACACCAAATTTCCTCATAAATGCTGCACTGATTAGCATATCATAATTGTTGTTTGGCAGAACCATTGCTGGGGTGGAAGCCTGGATGGATATGAATCGTAAGGGCAATGCACTATAAGCACCTTCAGATACAGTGTTATGTGTCCCCGCGGTTCTGTATACTACTTGATGATCCACATCCGGTTTAAGCAGGAGCTTATCCACCAACTGGGTAGAGACTATGTTCACAGGGGCTCCAGTATCAATGATAGCCTGGATTTTTGTATTTTGGACAAAAATGTCACAATAAGTACATTCTGAGTAGGAGGGACTATTAGTGTTTATTGCGTGTACATCCAAGAGCTTATTGTTACTTAATAAAGAGGAGATGCTCTTGCTGACTTTTGGGTACTCATTAATGATTTTTTCCACCAGAATGGCATTGTGAACTCCTACCAAAGAAGTAGCAGCCATTAACAGATCCTTGATATTTGTGCCGTCATGTTCCAGGATCTGCCACGCATATGACTTCAGCGCTTCCTGGAGAAACACAGAGTTTGAGGGTGAATCTATACAGCTGGACCTGGAAGCAGAGATTCCTAACAAAAGCTGTTGGTATAGTGATTCATCCTTTTGAGTTTTGGATTCTTCCCAATTAGAAGTGAGGGATTCATAGGGACAAGTGGATTAGATCTAGCAAAGGTAGAGCATCCCATCTATACTCTGCTTGAGCTTTTCCCTGCGGGGTCTCCTCGGTCAGTATCACACCAATTGTGTTTTATTAGGGCAGTTTGCCACATAGTGACCCCTCTGGTTGCATTGGAAGCAAGTATTCATGAAGGGTTTGCATATATAACCTGCAGCTGAAGGACCAGTGCAATGATTAACAGTATGTTTCCAAGGTCAGGAACAAGCCAGCAGATCATATCTAGGTCAGGAATAATTTGTAGATTGGTATGGCAAACAAATATGTTCCATCGGATGATAGCATAGCTGCTGTAGTTCATACTCTGAAGTCTTTGGTGCGGGGGTAATAGAGGGTTGCCAGGCTATATTAGGGGCGTTGTTCATGGCAGAGAGTTGGTGTAAAGTATTTATGATTTGAATAAGTCCTGCTTTTTCTTTCAACACGTGAGACATAGCATTAGATAGTTCCTGATATGGTTTGACGGCTTCCATCATTGCTATACCCAAATCCTCAGCGGATAAAAGGTTGGCTATGATTAGTACATGTGCTTCTGCTGGGAACCGTTCAGTAAAATCTGATAGGGTATCATATTGGTGAAATTGTATAGTCAGAAGATCAGCTTTTTGTTGAGCCATTTTGGTCGCACCCCTGAACAGCTGAAAAGTTATTGCCTTAATTTCTTCATAAGATGATGAACTGTTTGGGAGGTAGCAAATAACTTGATTGGCGCTATCTACATCAAGAGCAGAAAGCAATAGTTCGCTTTCCATCGCTCAGAAACTCCTTCTGCAGCAAATTTGAATCGCTTGAAATACCCGTTTAGGTTTCCATCACAACTAAAAGGAGGTAAGTTCTCAATTCGCATGGCTTCGCCATGCTTCACACTTCTGCAGCAGGGACCAGGCGCATTGGTTTGCCAGCCGGTTGAGCTCAAATCTGACATGATGAACTCAAAGAAGTAGAGTTGCGCAGGGTATACATATCATCACTTGAAGAATATTCATTAGTGGAGTCATAACGTTCATTCTCCAAGTTGCCACTGACTGCACTGTTCCCCCCAGTTCCGGCATACTCCACCAATTGCTCATTGATCATATGTTCTGCTTTAATTGATTGAAATCTATACCGCCCATCTTATACTTCCCGTTGCAGTGTCACATATTGATTTTTCAGCTCCTGACGATATTCCCTTTCTTCATGCAACTGCAGTTCCACTGCTTGTAGGCGCAAGAGGACACTTCCAATTGTACTTTGTATAAGGCCGTGCTGTCAGCTAGCATAACCCGCTTGTTGGTTAGACTCATCCATTTGGATCAGGAGAGCGACTTGTTCCCATATCAACCTTTCATTGGACCAACTAAGGTTATTAAGTCGTTTTTGTATGTCAGTATACTCCCGTGTCTCATAGAATGGAAGAGGGAAAACTTGACGCCGCTCATCCTGACTATATGCTTCCAATTGGGTAACCTGGAGGACTAGGTGCAGGAACTCAGGGGATGTTGACCACAGGTTCAGCTCATAATCAGTCATTTGATGACTACTCCATTCAATACAAAGTTGGTTTACTTTGGCTGATAAAAAGCTGACTTGATCCACCACTTGCATTTTCCACTGCTGATATCTTTTCTTTAAGCTGGGCTACCACATCTTTGAGTACTTCCCCCATTCAGCTAAACCCATCATAAATCGCTCAGTATTGTGGCCAAGCGTCATGACATCCCAAATCCATTCTGTTGATAAACCATGTCAATCCAACAATTTGTCAATTACCTGAGACAACTCAAGATGCAACTGTGATACCACTAAGTCTAACCGGTGGCGGATGTTCTCAACACGGTGGTCCACTTGTCCAAGGGCCCCTTGTACCTTCAAAAAGAGCAATTAAATACAGTTGAGTAAGAGGCAAATATCATTTTGTTGTGCTCGAGCAATTGCACCACATCTCTAATTTCTATATTATGGCAAACCAATATTAATAGTAGTTGTCAAATAGACAGTTGCATATACGCAACTAGATATTCCTTGATTCCATGAGTACCAAGGTGGTGAGTCAACCCCGATGTTGTTGCATCCAAATAAGATATGTACATGGCGTAATGACCTTCATGATCGCATTGGTTATAAAATAGACTTAAGGCATACTCCACCGCCTCATTTTTCATATAAACAATACCCTTGTAACAACCATTCCATAATATTTGGCAGCTGCTGAGGGGTCACATTAGTGGAGCACCCTAGTTGGTCGGCTGTCAGCTCAGGGCTGTTTTCCAGTTGCAGATAGATCACAACTTCATCATTCCCCAGTTCAGTTACAGTAAATAATATTGGATTATTATTCGATGCCTCTTGTATTTCTTCTGCATGATGCGCATGGAACCCAATAGACCGGTGAAATAACAAATGATGGATTGTCATTGTTTTCACAGTGTTTAATACTTACAGCTGACCAATGGCCCCCTGTAGTGAGCACCACTGTTAATTCTTGGCGTACCATCTTGATTCCGCTGAGTCAGTCTACACAACGTATTAGCTACTGGGCAACCAAATCAGACAATATGAAGATCGCAGATTCTTTTATAAAACTAATTAACTTTTTGCACGGAGCTATTGCCCCTTTTTCAACCTTTATTTTTGTACTAATATGCAGACCTTTCTGCAACAACCTATTTTATGAATAACCTTCATCAATTCACTCTGTAACTCCTTATATCTCGATTCCCCAAGCTGGATGCATCCTCAGCTTGATGTCTTCCATTCATTTCTCCCATTTGATTTAAAACACTCATTTATTCTATCTTGGCGTAATCTCCCATTATCGCCGATTGGTTGACATTTCAATCAATTATCTGTATACTTCTCTTTTGTTAATCTCAATACTTGTCCCAATCTCCTCTCCAATCCTCAATATGGGTAGCATATTGTCCAGTCATATCAACTTCCCAACATGTGGTAACCTCAGGGCTGGTAGAAAGTGCAGATGACAAGTAGGCATTTACAAGCTCCAACAATAAATTGAGCTCAAGACCCAATGAAGCCATACTGCCCACATGTAAGGAGGAAGCCAGATTGTTGGAAGGTAAGACACAAAAAAAAGTGGAAACAAGAAGTCAGGAAAGAGATCCCCATTTGAAACGAATCAATGCTGGGTAAGGGTTTCTTGGGGCTGACCAGCTTCATAAGCCCAAAGATGTAAAGAATAAGTCAAAAGAGGATCCCGCTCAACCATTAGGGTGTTCAATGGACAGTACTCGAAACCAAGGGGGCCTTCTGGGTTCATCAATTGGTGAAGTCACAGTAAGATGTGAAGCTAAACTCTCAGGTACCATGGAAGCATAACTAGTCGATCCAGAATAAGAAATTGTGAGCAACATGCCTGAGTTGACCATAGTGTGCTGCATGTACTTGCCCAGTATTAAGGGACTCATCTGTCTGAGGCCAAAAGGCTATCAAAATATTGTTCATATTTTGATGAGCGTAAAAAGTTAGACATTGTGACCCAGAAAGAAGGATACCACCCGCTTATATTTAGTCAAGGTGGGGGAAGTGTTGAGTAGTTGACTGGAACTAATCATCAGATATTTGTTAGAGACATATTAACGTTAACATGCTTAATTTATTATGTATCATATTGGTTATCAGTGATTATGGATCAGAATATCCTATGCTTATGTGAAGCTTGGGATCTGTGGCCTAGCGATTCCACTTAATATTTGACTTTGATGACATGGGCCTAAGGGCTTTGTTGGTTAGGTCAACATTAATAATGTTAGTTGATTTGATGACTTGGGCACGTGGGCTTTGTTGGTATATGTATAAATTATTTTTAATGTCAATTGAGATTTCAGTCAAATTAAATACTAATTAGTGTATAAATCGCCTTTGTATGTGCTGCCAACTGCTTAAGAAGAGCATCAGTTCAGCTATTTGCAGACTTGTCAGAAATGCTGTCTTGAAAATATTAACGAAATTGACACTGACCCTGTTTCTGTGTGAGATGCCCTGAGTCAGAAGGATTGTAGACCCTCAAACAAACATTATATGTGTTACTCTGGCCAAGTAACATTGAAAATGAGGCGTCATGGGTAAGATGTGGTGAACATCAAAATCTAAAACTTTTTCCAAGTTGATAATATAAAAATCAATTAACTATTATCACAACATTAAAGTATAATCTTTAAGCTTTTTTGTAGTTAGTACTCTACATTGTATTAAGTTGAGAATTTACTTGGGTTCAGAAAGATCAGGGCAGAGTTTTATCATCCAAGTAAATGACAGAATCTTATGACTTTAAGGTGCTATTATCAAGGAGTTATATCTTAACTATAGTCATCATCTGGTCAATTGTCACCATACAATAGATTTTCAAAACTCCACCATACCGCAGAAGAAGAGCCAGCCATCCAAAGTAGGACAAAAATTTCAACAAGCTCTATATAATCAAGTTACTTCTTAATGTAGTTATTTATGTAAATGAATATTTTATTGGGATACTTTAGTTTTTATCTGGTATAAGTTTTTTCTTAGTAGGGTGATGCTAAAAAGTAATTTATCACCTAGGTTGATATTTAAATTTTATTTTAGGGCTTTTTAAGGTCTATACAAATGCTAAGTATTTATCTTAACCTACAACAAAAGGTAAACATCCCTTCAATGGGTTTAAGTTTCATAATCAAGCAGATGGTTCTAGTATTGCATGGTAAAGCTTGTTTTTGGTTCTACTTAATACATTTTGTGAGATGTGAGAAACATTATCATAGCCATTGATTTCTGAGTAAAATTAGTGGTCTATAGTAGAAATGCTGGGCGTATTTAGCAGCCTTCCTGACTTAATAGAATTACATAATTTTTTCATCTATATTAATTAAAGATTATTGTTGGATATTCTGATATCAGACATGATAGGAGTATTTTGATCACTTGACTAACTCAGCTAATTTGACGCATAGAACCAAGAAGGGGGTAAAAGGGATCATCTCAATAAATTGCCTAGAGAAAATATAGTTAGAGCAGCTTAAATTGGACCCAGGAAAATTTTAATGGACCAAAATGAGCCAAGATACCTCAAGATGAAATTTTAGTCATATCAAAATGACAAATTATCTAAAGTTTAGGCGACTACTACTCAATGTGACACTTGATGCAAAAAAGTAAGATAAACCTGCAAAAGGGCAAGAATCAAGAATCTTCCAAGTGATTAACCTAAGTGATACCAAGTTTCATCTAGTTTGGTGAATTCATCATACAACTATGCCCTAACAGATATATGATCAAAAGTTATTATATCATTTGGCATGCATTGCCTGACTAAGAGTTTTCCTTCTGGATGCCACCCCCATTTTTTATTAATCCTTAACCTTTATGGATTTTATATTGGTTAATGTGACTTATAAAAACCCCTATTTATACTTATAAAAAGTAAAATTATATTTCTATATCTCATTTTATATTAGACCACAATAAATCCATTTCACCATACCTACCATAGGACGGATACTCTAGATAATGGGACATAAGCGGCGACTTGGAACTTTAACAAGAAATATACTTATCTTGTACTTAGTGGCTTCAAGTATTGACTGTTAGGCTTCTTGGGAATAAAACCATCAAGCTTATAAATGGAAGCCCTACAGGCTGTTGCTCACTACAGGCGGCTCATTCAACACTTAATAATACCTGATTTAATTGATTGCATTACAGTAGATAGCATGATTGATAGTATCACCCGCTGTGTGCCCAATGGAAACAGTGAGGAGATGATTAAATGGCAAATCCACCCATTGGCAGCTGGAAGAAGTTCAAGCAAAACTTTTAAGGATCCAAGTCTCGTCGACTAACTTTGATTTCAAATGAAGGTATTAAAGAGTTAATTCATGGAATCACTAACCCAGGAAAAAGAGGAAGCCAGGGAAGGGAATCTGCATGTACATTTCGCTTATTAACCTAAATGAAATTAGTGCTCTCAGAGAGTTAATGAATCAAATGTAAATTTATCTCTATATTTTACACCTTTTACACCCAGCACCTTATCATATCCTGTATTTACTAAGTTCCATAACGAGAGCTCCAACATTATATAGCTACCCAAGGTCCTTAAGGACGGCCTATGATCATATATATAAAATTAACATCACTAATTATAGTAGATGTCCGCCATTTTATTGAAGCAAATCTTTCATATAGTAACAGCTCCATGATCAAATGGTGAATATTGATTCAATGTTAACAAGTATGTAGAGTAGCATAAAGTCAAAAAAAGGTATCTCAGAGTTAAAAAAATTACTTGAGGCTTTCTCTGAAGATATATTATGACATGATAGAAAAGCTCATATTGAAATGCAGCTCAAGCTTCCACTAGCCATCATCAGGAGGAAGAACAGTTATCCATCCTTACAGCAAAGCTAGAGCAAGCCCATACGACGAAAAGATGAGCTGGAGGACTATCAAACCTCTGAGACTTCATCAGTCTCCCAAATTAATATTTCTCAATAGCACAAGTCAAACAAATCATAGCAAACAATGTAACTCAAGTGTCTACTTTTTCCATTTACCAAGTGAATCAAAAGATTGGAGAGCGACTTAGAAATAATACCTCAGTTGAGAGGAGATTAACCAATTCTATCGTTATCTCATTGCATATGATAAATTCTGGATTACTTTTATAAAATAGGTATAAGCCAAGTATGACAAGTCTCCTCAAAGCACAGAATGCTAAGATACGTAGGAGAACTTGAATTAGTACATTAGAGTATTAGAGGATTAGAACAGCTTTTTTGTAGATGTACCGCTCATCTAATCACCAACAAATTCATTATTTGGACATTCATGTTATAAACTTGGAGAAAGATAAAGTTAATAATGTTAAGAGAATCAATATATTGGATGTTGTTCTCTCTCGTTGCAATCACTTTTGCAACTTATTCAATTCAAGTCCGATTCTAGTTTGATAATCTCACAGAGGAGATTAGTCTGCGCCCATGTCAGGGAGCAGTTCAGCAAGTAAGGTAAGAGTAGCAGGTGGTAGGCCTGCGGCCTCAAATGTTCAAAAACGCCCCGGAGAAACTGGCAGAATAGAAAAAAATTTAAAAAAACCAGCGGTCACTATTTCCCCAGAAATCCTCACTTGGCAAGCGCGATGCAACTAGTACATCAACATGCTGCACTCCCAACCACTTTTGTTAAAGGAATTCGGAGTCCGTGTGTATCTGGACATCCAACAAACAGCTCTATGTGAAAAATTTTGTGGGGATGTGCACACTTTTTTCCAGACCGCAGTGTACGTCACACCTCACTCCATTTCACGCATTTGGCTGGACCTTGGTTTTAAAACAAGGAGGCAGCAGACAAAGCTGCTGCAGTGCATGTAGTGATTGACCTCCCCAAAGGGCAATGGGTCATCAAAACCAAACGCACCAGATGGACAAAATATATTCAAATTTTCCTCACGTTTGACTTTTTGCCTACTATGGTAAAACGTGCCTTTTTGGAGCAACACCTGAAAGATGGTCTCACCGTTTACAGAAAAATACAATCTTACAAGATGCAACGCTTTACTCTGATGCCACAACTGTGTACCAGCAAAGCCATCGCAGTTCTGACCCCAACCGAGGAGAAATGTGAAGGACCTAACCCAGATCCCGCACTCCACACATATCAATATTGAAGGGCATACCAACCACCCTTTCTGGGTAACTGTGGACATCGCGCCCCCCATCTGCACCCACTGTGATGCGTTTGGTCATAAGGCACATGCATGCCCCACCAAGGAGGGCATTACATTCCAAGAGCACCCCTTGGCGGCCATGGCCAGTGGAGAGGCGCACTACAAACCAACTGCAAGCACCAAAGAGGCTTTCCCGTGGGGAGCACAAGGCTGCTACTTATTAGTAAAACCTATTTCCCCGCAAGAGTGGAAGAAGGCCAAGCAGGCCCGCAGGGCTGCAGCCAAGGAAGTGGCCAAAGTCGCCACCGCTATCCCACACTCCCAACGCCAGGAGGACATCGAAACCTTCGCGGTGGAAGCAACTCAGGATTCCCTCAACCAATCAGATTGGGAAGCCCATGCTAAATTGGGCCACCCAACCTGAGGATCTGATGGGTGACTCTATCTCACCTGATCTTTGCAAATAAGCTCCAGTTCAAACTGACTTGGGGTCCAACCTACCTGAAAATTTTTTTCAACCCAATTGTTGGTGTACCAAACTCATCCACACTGCAAAAAATTTGTTTGACGTCGGGGAAACAAAAAGTGAAGGAAAAAGCCAACGCGAACCTTTCTGCTAAAATTAACAAAACTACTGATAGCGTTGCTGCAAACACCCATGCTGCTGTGAAGGCCCATGGGAATCTAGAGGAGGCTAGTGGGCCTGGGTGTCCACCCCCTTGCACCTAAGGTGCGATGGGGGAAACCTTCACTTTAGGGATGTTGAATATTGTTGGACTCAAGGCCTCACCATCCTGGGCTAGGAAACTGAGTTTTTTACAAAAAAATTACCCGTGGATATCCTGGCCATCCAGGAGTCCCACTGTCCACGAGGTTCTGAGGATGCTTAGAAACTATGCTCCTCCAATCCCTATCCTTTTGGTCAGAGCACTGTGGGGTGCTAGTTTGTAAAAACAAGTTTTTCAAATTTTTATCCTCAGAAACATTCCTAAATGGCCAAGTCCTTGTTGTCACTTTCTCGTGAGCTGACGTGGCACATGCTATCATCAACATCTATGCCCCAATATGTTCACAAGAGCATCAGAAATTTTTCTCGTTAGCCAAATCCCTCCCATTACCCCCAGACCCTTTCATAGTCGGCGACATGAACTGTTGGCTAAACACACCCATGGGCCGTTGGCCTTCCTCCTCCCACGCCCCACAGGGTCACATAGAACTTCACGTTCTAAAGGCCACCCTTGGGTTAATGGATGCACTGCCGCAGCAAGCCACACTGCTCAAAAACATGATGCGCCCCCACGTACACAGCAGCCAATTAAGGTCCATGACCCGCATTGACCTTATCCTTACGCCAGCGAAATTCCAACCCCACATTTCCCACTTCAAAACAACAAAATTGAATTCTCCGATTACCAGCTGGTCTAAATAACCTACCACCTACCTGTCACAGTGGCTAAGGCCCCACATCGGTGCAAACTCCGCCCTCCCAAGCTTGCGTCACCAGGATTTTCCACTTGGGTGGAATAAGCAACTTTGGTAAAAGAGTTTGTTACACCATTTTGCACGTACCCCATCTCCACATGGTCAACCTTCAGAGAGGATACCATCCGCCACTCTCGCCACCTTTCCTCCTGATGCTCATGAGCCACATCGGCCATTATCTCGCGCGCTCTGGCAGAGTTGGTGCACCTGGAGTCCAACATCCCAGCCACAGGATACGCCCTGCTTGGGGCCAGAAGTGGGCAGAAGCAGCCTCCCACCTCAACGCGCTTGAAAGGCAACACAAACATTGGGTTTGTGTTCAGTATAGGGCCAAACGCATTACAGAGGGTGATAAGTGCACCGCATATTATTTAAAAAAGTTGCACCACGCCAGAGTGTGGCCTGCACACAGGTGCGAAGATCAGATGATTCCATTGCAGATACACCAGCTGAAGTGGCAATCAAAACACAGACGTATTACTCCAAGTTATACCGATCTGATCCAATATAGCTGGCTGAAGTGGCGGAATTTCTTGACTGAACCCACTTCCACACCATTCTCCGATACCCAGAAATAATGAATTTGATTACTCTGAACGAATTATGGACAGCCATCCACGGTGCACCAAACTGGAAATGCCCAGGCCCAGATGTCATTCCATATGAATTCTATAAAAAGTACTTCAAATATACATCCCCACTACTGCTTCCTCACTTAACCTGAGTCTTCTGGAAAAGCGCCTCCTACCAGGAGGACAAGAGGCCTTCACCATCATACTCTTCAAGAAAGGGGACAAGCTAGACATAGCCAACTGGAGCCCCATTTCTTTAACTAACATGGATACAAAAATTTTAACAAAAATCATGGCTAACCGTTTAGGGATTGTAGCATCTGCCACCATCTCCCCAGAACAGTTTGGTTTCATACCCAGAAGGTCAATTTGGGACAACGTGCACTCTGTGGCTAATGCATGCCAGTCCACAGCCTCTGAGGCGCTTGTAACCTTGGACCAACAGAAGGCCTATGATAGAGTAAACTGGGAATACCTCAGGGCCTGCCTCCATCAATTCCGATTACCCCCTCGCTTCATCAACTGGGTGATGCTGCTCACAGAATCTGCAACAATGGCAGTACGTGGCCCTGGCTTCCTAATGGAAGTAGTCCGCCCTCAAAGGGACTTGAGACAAGGGGACCCCCTTAGCCCACTCTTATACAACTTTAGCCTTGACCACTACTTTGAAATGTGAATGACCAACTCACTGGGGTCCATGTGCCAGGCCAAGCCCCAGTCAATATGATGGAGTTTGCAGATGACTGTGTGGTTGGAGTGTCTTGTAATAAAGATGCACGCGCACTTGAAGCTCTCATCCAGGAGTATTCCCGGTTAAGTAACGCTTCACTGAACGCTTCCAAAACAAAAATCATCCTCCTTGGTCAGTATCAAACCTGCTGGGCCCCAGCAACCAGTGCCCAGCCCATCTTCTCGCACACGTGCTCGCCCTCCCAGCTCACCCCACACCGCCCCACTGGTGCTCCCCTTCGTGCCACGCCCTACCATAGGGCCAGTCTGCCATCTGGGCATGTGGGTGGAGGCAGGCGGGTATGCATCAGCAGTAATGGAGAGTCATATTCTAGACAACGTGATGAAGCGCATTGCCTCCCTCAGAGCCCATCCAACTTCCCTTACTGGCAGGGTTGTTTTAGCTAACTCTATGCTCCTATCCAAAGTCTGGTTCGGAGAACACGCCATCCCCTTCTCGCCAAGCTTTTCAAATCCTTGTAAGCCCTGCTGCAAGGATGGCTTTGGTCAGATCACCCACCACCAGTACGGCTAGAGGTCATGTTTGGCCCTCATCATCATGGTGGCATGGGCCTGCTTGACTTCAAAGCCCATGCTGCCAAGATCCTGGGCGCCTGGATTGTGGCCGTCACCGCCCCTATGCTCCCCTCCCAACACTGGTCCCGCGCAGCCCACTCCAACTTCTCCCACACCTTGTGTCTCAACAATCCATTTAACCCTCACTCCCTGATGAAATACCTGGCTTCACACCCATCGGCCACAGGTCTTCACGGGACTAAAACCCACTACAAATGAATCCTCCTCTCCATGCGGAGCACTGAGTGGAGAATTCGTATTAGCAGACACACAGCTCAGAGAGGCCGCCCCTCTCCTCAGTTCACAAAAGAGGTACAGGGGCTACCCATCTATGATGGCGTGATCCCCAAACGGCCCCATGTCCTATCCAGGGTGGACTACCTGGACATAGTGGACATCCCTTATTCCACTGAGACCCAAAATACTATCTGGAAATACGCACGCCATCCTCTGTTGCAGCCTCAAGTCCGCTCCCATGTGTGGCGCTGCTTGAAGTGGGTGTACCGTACAGCTGAGCGCTCTAACGCTTTAGACTCATCCTGCATCATATGTGGCCAGTATGGAACGCCTCCCACCACCTGGAGAAGTGTCCTACCTCTAAAGTGATATGGCGCGAAGTTCAACGTCTGCTGGGCCAAGAACAAATACATCCTTTCAGTCTGTCAAAAAATATGTTTGCTTTATCAATGGCCTCCCACATTCCGCCTTCCCTTTGTGCTTTAGTGGTTGCAATCGCCATGTGGACCATCCACACGATTGTCTTAGATGCCATCGCAGGCTCCACCCCCACCCTCCCAGAAGCTGTCCACAGATTCCGGTCTCATTTGGTGGCTTACTTTCAGGCGTGGATGTTTGGCTACCTCCCACTGCGTTGCCAACAGCTGGTCTCCTCCTGGTTCCCAGTTTGGTTCATCAAATAAGACCCTTTCCTCCACACGTGTTCAATTGTGGCTACGTCCTCACCACACGTTCCCTCCCCTCCCCATAAGTGGCGTTCCCGCTGGCAACAAGAGATAGCATCGTTTCATTGGGGTGCCTTCCCTGTTACTAAGTTTTGTCTCTTTTGGGTCAAATTCAGAAGTGTCCGTCCCATGGTCGGCCTTCCATGCAATAAATTTAAATTTAAATTTATAGGTGCACTCTGGTGCTTGGGCATAGGATTTTAACAATGAATCTGATACAAGTATAGCAAAACCCCTGACATCTGGTTAAAGTCTAATAAGAGGAATGTAGATCATAAGTAGTTTTTGATGTTATATAATTTTGTAAATACAATAAACAGGGATCAGACAGAGAGAATTATCATTAAACTAACGCCTCATGGTATTTATACTAATCTGAGGCTAGTATTGGGATTTAATGTAATTTAGTTAGGCATATGGTATCCTAATTAGCTGTATGATTATTTAGCCTATCTGCACTCTCAAAAAGCTTTTCACATCAGTAGGGCTTAAAATTATAAGTTATATGGACGGCTGGTATAATGTAATCATGGGTACATTTCAATATAATCTCTCCAATCAGCTGCCTTAAAGTTATTTTGAGAATGGCTAATTATTGGAATTCTTGGATGATGATTGCTTATAAAATATTCTTTATTCCCCTGGACCTCATTATATTTTTAAGGTTGACTAAAAAATAAGGCTGTCAATAAAATTGATATGACTGGACAATAAGTCACCTATCCAGCAGATTGGATGTATTAGTCAAGGTGAGCCATAAGAGTAATCAATAGATTATATCAATATGAAGTGAATTGATTAAAGTAATTATGGGTTGGAAAATTGAGAGAATTTCACCAAAGCCTCAATGATAGTATGAAACCCCTAAATTGGTAGCAAATAGAGAACTACTTGGTTGAACAGGCGAAACCAACTAGGAATACCACGGATTAAGAGTTCAACATGTGAATGGAAAGGATGAGTTTTTTTAAGAAGAAATAGAGTAGGGAAGATTTAACAGAAGTAGCCGTTAATTCACTATTGAATAATTTGCATCATCAGGGCAATAGCTCTTTATTAAGTTCTTTGTTATTATTAATTATCAAGGTCCAAAAATCCTCATATTGCTCATCCGTTGCTCAGTGGGTTTTACTCTGTGCAACCAATTTGGAAGAATCAACCAAGTCTGCCAAATGTTGTTAAACAATTAAAAGTCTGATATTGTAATAAGAGTGCTTTGTGTTATAATAAGAAAAAAATTGGTCAACTGACCCTGGCTGATTCTTGGCGGAACCCATCATTGGGGTATTATGATTTCATCTAATTCTCAGCCAAATCGTCTTGCTCTTAAAAAAATCAGGCTGTGTTAAAACTGTGGCCAAATACAAAATAAATGCTGAGGCTTCTCCAAGGCCCCACAATAATTCAGCTTAAATGCTTAAATGGAGACCAACCCCTTTTATAGGGATGGAGGGAACCCACAAGGTGAAGATCTATTCTCACCCATTAATTGGTGTTGAGGAATTGAATGGACCTAATCGTCAGATATTCAATATTATGATTATGGTTCAGGTGTATCCTAAGTATCTGAACTTGGGACTTGCAGCCTAGCAATTTCACTAAATTATATTTGACTATGATGACTTGGGCTCAAGGGTTTTATTAGTTAGGTCAAAATTAAATTTAAGTTTTTTTTAATAACTCAGGCATGTGGTCTTTGTTGGCCTATGTCAAAATTAGTTTTTAATGTCGATCAAGTTTTTGATCAAATTAATTACTAATTAGTGATACAAATTTCCTTGGTATGTGCTGCCAATTGCATGTAAAAGTGAATCAGTTCAGGTATTTATAAGATATGATAAAAAAGCCATCTCAAGGATGATGATGGTGTTTACTCCGACTCTGAGGCTGAGCATGATGCCCTGAGTCAAAGTATTTGTAGACGTCATTACAAACTTTTTATGTGGCCAAGGGCCACTGAAAGTAAGGCGTCATGGGTAAGATGTGGTTAACATCAAACTCTATAAATTACCCTTGCAGTTGCACTAGTAATCATATCCTTTAACTTCTGGATTAAGTTTTGAATTTATCTTATAACCTTTTTGCATTATCACTTTATTTTATATTAAAGTCAATTTTTACTTGGGATCTGTAGGATCAGGGCAGCATGCCATCGTCCAAGTGAAATGACTGGGTATACAATTGAAGTATTACCAAAAAAGCTATATCATAAATTCAAATCACCATCCTGTCTATTGTCCTCACATAATAGATTTTCGAAGCTGCAGTTTCCACCAAACAATGAACCAGCCATCAGGCGAAGCCCAAATAATCAACAATTGGGTTAAAAAATAGTTAACCTTTGCCAAATGGACTAGCCCTACCCAGTATCGACCCTCCATCAATTGTTCCATTGGAACTAATTGAGACTTAAAGGCTCCAATAGGTCAAATTCTATTTTCCTAATTTTGGACATTAGTAGGCTAATCTGAACTTTGAGCCTTGACATTTTAAATACTAGCATCAACTTATTAAGAGAAAACGCTTCTTTACCCCCATGCTCAACTAATAAGAAACAAAAAACCCAGCTTTTTAGTATTAACTTGTAAGTTTATTTTTCTAACTAGTGGTGAAAAGCCCCCTTACTTTACTTCAGCAGTAGAGGCTGAATTTCTACTGCAATATTGTTGAAATTGGGGGCAAATCTAGCACCATTGAGCATACACCCTTCCCTGATTCCAACAAGTGGTGCTCACTATGGGGGTAGTACACAACAATAGACTTAAAATGGAGGCTGTTTGGGGATTAACACCTCTAGCCTAATACGCTTTTTTGAACCAAGAAGAGCTACATTGGAACATCAGCTAGCCAATCACTCTCTTGGCTTGGAAAAATTGAACAGCTATCCATCCTAACAATCTCTAAACCTCCCCTTCTGATACAAGTTTACTCCCAGTGAAGGTAGCATTGCCTCGTTTCTTTTAGTCTATGAGTTGGCGATGAAAGGCATTAATGATCACTATAAAATTAGGTATAACCTTCCAGGATTATGTCAAACGACCCGAGAGATAGTAAATACATACATGGACACCCTTTGTATCTGGAAAGAGGTTAAAGATATGTTTTTTGAATAAGTTCAGCTCTCCGCAGAGTTTGTAATTATAAAATAGGCCTTTATGCGCTTCAGTCTGAAAGAGGGAGAATCAGTTTTATCATTTGTTGATTGGTTCTACAATGAAGCTCAGCCCTTGCTACTTGCAAAAATGCTGCCTCTTGATGATGCGATTGCTGCCATTTTGAGTGGGTTGACTTCTCGCACTCCCCTAGCAAAGCATCTTATCTCAATAAAAAGGAATTTTTGGAGCATAGGGATATAAAGGAGGCTTTATTGGAGGTTGCAGAACTTTATGAAGTTGAGACCCAAGGAGTGAGGTTGAAAACTCAAAACTTAACCATTGAGGATCTCCCCACTATAGCCTAGCAGAAGGAGTCCACGCCTACCTTACTGACCCCTCTGTTGCTGACTACCCTTCCAAAGCCAGTTCATTTTAGGCGTCCCAAGCTATGTTGTCCTCCACCCGTTAAAGGTTGGTTAGAGAGAACCAGGGGTAATAAGGTCGGACTCTCTCTTTAGCTGCACCCCAAAATAAGCCATATGAAACCAGCTGAGTTCTCTTCACATCCCATACTCTCTCTAAGGATTCCATTACTATGGAACCACCCTCACGTCACCCAGAGCCGTACTCCACAACAACCACGGCCTCATCTCTGCCCCTGCATCAAAAGACTTCTCCTCCTCAAATGGACCCAAAAGTTGATGCAGTTACAATGCTCCTAGCAAAAGCCAAAAGGGTAGATGTGCACTAAAAGGCCATCCTTTGTGAGATGAACAAGCCTGTTTCTCAGCCCCCTCTTAGTAACTCGTTGAGGTGCATTTAAAATCCCTCTGATGACGAGTCTGAAGGGGGTAATTTAGACGCGGGCTATTATGTCCTAGGAGCCCCTATGGAAATTCAGATTCTGGATAGGTTGATGCCTGAAAAAATAATATAGCTATGATACCCTGGATGAGCCTATCTCCAGAAGGTGTTGAGGTGTTCAGAGGTGATTGATACCTCCAGTGATGCTAACCAGCTTATCTGTACAGTGATCCAATCAACCCAACAAGTTTATACCCTCCAATTTAAAAGAATAGTTACCCTGCGATGGCTCAACTTCTTGCCTCATCTCTCCATTTGAAGAATGTTCTTTCCCTCCTCCTACTTTTGGTATCACAATAACCAAGGTAGAGGTTTTTATCAACAAGGCGTAAGTTCTAGCCATCCTTGATACAGGTGCGCCAGTGAACGTGGTCTCTTCAAAGATCATCAATAAAATTAAGTTGGCGACTGACATGGACTAATCACAAGAATTGGACTTGCCTGGCCTACCTACATGTGAGTTATTTGAGACTACTCTTCTCTACCCATAGTAATTAGGAAACTCTTACTTATGCTCCCGCTGTGGCATCAAACAATATTGTACATGACCTATTCATTGACACTTAATTCACTATTGAGTATGACGGAATCATAAACATGAAACATGGATTTCTCTCCCTTATAAATATGAAGTTCCCCTAGTACTTACCAACGATGGGCTCAAGAAAAAGAATACACCTGCGTCGTTGAATACCCTTCCTCCGCCTTCACTCTTAAATCATACCACGTCAGGCAGAAACACAAAAAAACTGGCTGACTCCGAAAAATGCTTCATAGGGCATTCTACTATATACGTCAGGGGAAGTAGTAGTCATATTGGGTGAACAAAAGGAGACAGACACCACTATCACTATGCAAATCCCCCGCATCTGCCTTCTGTACTTAATAAGCATTGATGGAATAAAAACCTTTGGAACCTCAGGTGCTGCCAGGTATATAAGACCTGATTAGCAGCGAACTATTAATTTTCTTCTAGGGAATCTCACTAACAAGTTTTGGTTGCAAAGAAGCATCAGGAGATTGGAAAAGCCCTGCTGATTCCAATTGAAGACATCCAACAAGCCCATTATATTGAGTCCATGCTAGAATGAGATTACCCACCGACCAAATTATATGCGCTTTGCCCAACGTTCAATTTTCTGATAATCTAACTCCCACTGAGCCAATTAAACTTCATTCTTACTGGAGTCTTATAGTGACATTTTCTCCAAATCAGATACTGACTATGGGCAATGAAGGACTTGAGCCTCACCACTAGTGTTGGTGATGCCAATCCTATTTGATCTAAGCCTTATCGGAAATAAAAGTTGAGGAGCTCCAAATGTGGATGTGTTATACAATTACTGGATGCGGGGCTACTGGTGCCTTCTCAAAGCCCTTGGTTTCTCCGCTCTTGCTCATAAAAGAAAATAATGGTGGGCATTTAGTAGTAATGGATTAACACAAACTGAATACCCTCACCAAGAAAGACAGCTACACAATCCTCAGGATTGACAATGCTCTGGCCATACTCTCTGGATCCAAGTTCTTTTCCGCCATAGACTTAGCTAAATGATACTGGCAGATGTCTTTTCCCTGCAAGAGTAGGAGAAGTGTGAGCTTATCTGCAGTGAGGGTCTCTTCCAACCTAACCAACTACCACAAGGTTTTGCAATGTGCCCGCATCTTTCCAGCGATCCATGTACCACATCTAGCAGGACCTGAAGCTTAATTGCATAATTGTCTATCTTGATGATATCACCATCTTCTTCCAAACATTCAATGAGCACCTTTCTCATTTTAAAGAAGTTTTCCAATGCTTGCAGGCCTATCACATTTAGCTGAAGACCTCTAAATGTAAATTCTTTCAAAAAGAATTTGGAATTCCTGGGCCACGCCATCTCCTCAGATGGGATCCAGCCTCTCCATGATAAGATTGAGGCAATATCCAAAATGTTGTAACCCAGAACCCCTCCCCAAATATTCAAATGTTTTTGGGCATGATTGAGTACTACCATCAATCTATCCCCAAATTCGCTCAGCTCATTGAGCCCCTCATATGGCCTTTAACTGAAAACACCCATTTTCATTGGGGAGCAGAACAACAGGCTGCTTTTGAAACGCTAAAAAGCTTCTGCAGAGTTGGCCAATCCCACACCACCCTTACTATAGTAAACCCTTTATGCTGTTTACTGATGCCTCCAATTATGCAGTTGGAGAAATCTTGGCTCAACTGGATGAACATGTGGTTGATCACCCCGTTTCATATTTCAGCAAGACGCTTTCAAAGACAGAACGCAACTATAGCGTCACTGAAAAGGAATGCTTTGCCGCCTTGCTCGCTGTTAAATAATACTGTCCTTTCTTATATGGGACACGCTTAAAGTGGTTACTGACCACGCCCCTTTAAAATGGTTACAAAAGATGAAGGATCACACTGGGCGGTTGGAATAAAGGGCTTTGAAGATCCAGAACTATGATATGACCAGAAAACACTGAGCTTAAACGAGCTACATGAATGCGATAGTTGACGCAGCTGCCCATCATTCTCTTAGATAATAGTGAAGCAGAGCGGCAGCATTATCTCCCAATGACCCCTGAGGCTTGGGAGGATGACGACGAACCAGTCCAGAAGATGCTAGATTGACATTTCCATAACACAAAGGTGGATAATGGGATTCTAAAAGAAAGTAGGAGTGAACTGGTTACCATACCTCTGAACCTCAGAGCGAGCACCTGTCATTATGGAGTCTCATGCCCTCCTAGAGCATAGTAGAGTTTAGAAAGCCTATGAGTGGGTGAAAGAACGCTACTAGTGGGGTGGGAATCACGAAAACCATCATCAAAGTTCTGGATGACTGTCTGACATGCAAAAAGAAATC
Organism: Massospora cicadina; assembly: GCA_022478985.1. Classification (NCBI taxonomy): domain Eukaryota; kingdom Fungi; phylum Entomophthoromycota; class Entomophthoromycetes; order Entomophthorales; family Entomophthoraceae; genus Massospora; species Massospora cicadina. Next base: position 298,051 of record JAKSZP010017075.1, on the reverse strand, counting down.
CAGCTTCAAAACTAAGTATTAATATCAACCTACCATTCCGCAAAAGCCTTTCCCAAAATAAGTCTTAATGTGGTTGGCTTCTAACCTAAACTATGTGTGGATATCGATATATCTTGGTATGGATTGAGCACTTTATCAAATGGGTCGAGGCTGTGGCTATCCCAGCTCAGACGGCCAAAGCCACAGCCACTTTCCTCAACCAGTAGATCTTTTTTGACACAGTTGCCCCAAGTTTTGCTCTGTGATAATGGTAAAAACTTCACCTCCTGAGAGGTGAAGATTCTTGCGACTTCCATGGACATGCAATGCTCTTTTCTGCCACCTATAACCCTTTGGCCAATGGTACCAAGGAAAGAGCCAATGGGACCCTGATATTTACTAATGTAAAATGGCCATTTCAGACCCCCTTCACTGGGATCAATACTTAATAAGTGCCCTCTTGGCCTACCATATCAGTTACCACCAGATCCTTAAGAGGTCTCCTTTCCGGGTGTTGTATTGAAGGGAACCTGGGGTGCCAGAATTTTTAGCCAAAGACATTTTAACTGATAAGACTGACTCAGAGCAAGCCATGAAGAAGTTGCCTCAGCACATCATTCAGCTACAATCAGAGTCTATGACTAATTTTACTAAAACTGTCACAAAAGAGGGTCAAGCTGCTAATGAGCTCCAGGCCCCTCTTCCTTCCAAGTATATGACTTGGTGCTTTACTACCACAACCATATCACCCTAGTAGGGAGAAACTTAGGTCTATATGTAGGCCCTTTTTTAATTACATATAAGCGAGGAGAGGAGTACTCCATCAGATATAATGCTGCCAGAGTTACCATCAATCGGGTACAAAGCTTCCTACGGCCCTATTATTCTCCCAACGTTTTTGAGGGCGATGATGTCAGACATTTTACCTCCTGGCTTCAATATAAGAATGTTGTGGGTCCAAATTGGCGAAAAGTGAAATGTTGGACATTTACAGGTCCATGAGACTGATAATATCGAATTAAATACTAATAATGACTTTATTGGCCAAAAGACCCTGGCTAATCCTTGGTAGAACCCTGCAAATAGTGTGACAACATTTCGAATACTCACTGGCAATTAACAATAGTTTAAGCATTTGGATTACTCTGACCACATGGCAAACTCTGGGGCATCCATCAAATGGATCTCCCCCAGCCACTACCAGTTCCATTCAAGAACCTACACGTTGACTATCCTCTTTTATAGCTTGGAGGGGGTCCCCCAAGGTGCAATATTCTTATCTAGCGGGGATTGGCTGATATATTAAGTTATTTACCCATGGGTACAGCTTGTCAAGTAATAACTCCTCATCCATATTTCAGCTTAAGTGAAGCGAGTTTTCAGAGCTTCAATAGGTCAAATTTTCATATTTCAATTATTCAGACCATACTAAGATAATCTAAACTTACCAATGAATTCCCTTTAACCATTAATACAATTTAAAACCTAATTAGTTGGATATTAAGAGGGTTCATTTCTTATCACCATTGGACTTAAAATTTATAAAAACCTTAACTTTCTATTTTTTAAGTTTATTTAATTTTATTTAGCTTTAGTGGATATAATCCACCATTTTTTGGAGTTTAGGACTCAATAGCACCAGAGAGCCTAAGAAAGTCCTAAAATCCAACACCTTTCATGTTATTCATAGATGCCTCCAATTACGCCATTGGATCTACCTTAGCTCATTATGTGAAAATAGGGTCAATAATCTTGTGTTTAATTCAGTGAGATGCTCTCAAAATCTGTACTCAACTACAGCGTCACTGAAAAGGAGTGCCTTGCCATCTTACTTGCTGTAAAATACTATCGCCCTTTTTATACAAGACTTCATTTAAATTCTCCTTACCACGCATCCTTGAAGTGATTACAAAATATGAAGGACTTACTTGGCAGTTGGATGGCTGGGCTCTTAAGCTCCAGCACTACGATATGACCATTACGCATAGAACTGGGACGAGCCATATGAACACTGATGGGTTGACGCGTCTGCCTGTCCTACATCTTGACAATAGCAAAGCATAGAGGTTGCTTGACCGCCTAATGACTACTGATACGTGGGCTGATTAAGATGAACCAGTACAAAAGATGATAGCATGGCACTCCCACAACACTAAGGTGGAAAGTAGGAAGTTATAAAAGAAAGTAGGTGTAAACTGTTTGCCCTATCTCTGGACATCTGAGTGAGTACCTGTGAACATGGAGTATCACATTATCATGGGCCATGGCGGAGTCCAAAAAACACACTAGTGGGTCAAAGAGTGGAATTACTAGAAGGTCATCATAGATACCATAAACGAAGTCTTGGATGCCTGTATAATCTGTAAAAAGCAATCCAGCTATGCGACCCTGTATCAGTATCAACTGATATACCCCAACAACCCTTCCAAACCATTGTTTTGGACGTGGTAGTGCCTCTACCTCAGACCACTGATGAAAATTATTACATTCTGTTTGATTTTTTATTTCAATAAATGGGTTGAAGCTGTTGCTCTCCGCGCTTTGATTGCCAAAGCCACTGCTACCTTTTACATCAAGCATCTTCACACGACATGTCTGCCCACAAGGCCTCCTTTGTAACAATGGGAAATCTTCACCTCCAGAGTGGTAAAGCTCCTCGCCACTTCTATGGGAACACAAATCAATCTTCTCAGCCCCCTACAATTCATCCATAAATGGTTCCATATAAAAAATTAATGGAACCCTGGTCTTGATACTTGGCAAAATGTCATATACAGATCCTCTCCACTGGGATCTTTACTTACCTAGTACCCTCATGACTACTGGATTAGCTACCATCTAATTCTCAAAATGTCCACTTTCTGCGTGATGTATTGGCAGGAACCTGGGGTGCTGATTTTAGTAACCAAATATGTCTTCTCTGACAGGTCTGACCCTGAACAAGACATGAAAAAGTTGGCCCAACACATCATTAATTACAATCAGAGTCCATGACAAATTTGGCAAAGACTGTCACCAAATAAAGCCAAGCCGCTAATGAGCTTCAGGAATGTCTTCCTTCTTTTCGAGTATCCAACTTGATACTGTATTACCACAATTAGATTACTACTAAGAGCGAGAAGCTTGGGTCTATCTGGAAGGGATCATTAATAGTCATATATAAGCGAGGGGATGAACACTCCATAAAAGACTTGCTTCAAGGGTAACCATCAACAAGTTAAATGGAAGTTTTCGCCATTATTCACCCCTAACTTTCTTGAATGGAGTAATGTCAGACAATTGCAAGTCTGATATAGTATGAAGAGAAATTTGAATCAAAATGACAATAAAATCGGCTAAAAGACCCTGGTCAATTCATGGTGGAACCTCTTGAATAACGGTAACACTTCTATTAATACTTGGGAAATTAACAGGATCTTGGGCATTTAGATTGCACCAAATCATCAGACAAATACTGATGGGCTCATTCTGAATTCCCTTACGCTCTTACAGCAAATTTAGTGCAACTGTCAGGGTTAGAAAATGACATCGTCCTTGGGACCAACATTAGAGATAAAGAGGCTTGCAGGGAGGCCAAGAAGGTGAAGTTAGCAGGCCTCCCTGACCTCAAGCACACCATAGACCAACGCTGGGTGAAGGCAAAATATGTACAAGTTGGTCCTGTGGGAGCAAGCAAATTTGGCCCCGTAAGAGAGTAGGGGCATTAATTTAAACTAGCTTCATTATGATGGAAAATGGTTTGCTTCAGTTTTTGGGTGAATGTGGATTCAGAACCTGTTCAGTTTTTGCACTTTCCAGCTCAGGTTGGCCGTTTTTACATTCAATCACCTGAGTTTGGTCTATTACCCAATATAGCATTTTGCCCAATGGAAGCATGCTCCTATTCGCACACCTCAGATTAAAACCGCTTCCCTCAATTGATTGTTTTATCAAAATTCCTTAAATTTTCTATGTTGAGACCAATTACTTTTGTTGGTCGACTTAGCTTAAATTAAATCACTTTTATTAGTATGCTGTTTTAGTTATGTTATCTCAGATATTCCTGTGCGTGGACCTCTTCAAGAAGGTCTCCTGCAACGTTAACAATTAAATTCTATAACAGTAAGTCTATCCGCAAGTGCACTGTTGGGCCAAGGTTCCCTCCAACCTAAAACGCCTAATCCTTACCCCTCTGTGCACCTCGATGCTCACTTTTGGTTAGATATCTTAAGGATAACCCTTTCCTTCCTAAGTTACTTGATCTCAAGCACCCTCTGTGGGGCTTTAGTAACTTTTGTACTATTGGCTAGTTTCCTGGCGTTGTCCCTGTTCACCGTGCACTTCCACACTGGAAAAAATAGAGTTATAGACACTCATCTTAAATTAGTTGACCAACCACTTTATTTTATGTGCACAAACTTTTCCATGTGGGACTTTCACAAAGCAAAAACAGTGTGCGCCAGCTGTGGACTTCAGCTGTGGTCAGTTGCATCACTGTTCCCGCCTTTTCCCAAAAGTTGGAGCCTCTCAGCATTATATTGTCTGCCTATAACTGGAAAGTACCCACCCTTCATGCTCATACCTGGTGGATACAGACGCTTCGTGGTCAGAAAGTAGTGATTTTCTAACTTTCCACCAAAATATACGAAAACAATATAAACAAATGGGTTTACTTCAGCAGCACGTTCAGACAGTGCTGAAGGAATTTACTCATATGGGCCTGAGGTTGATGGCCTTGGATAACGTCATGCAATCCGTTGCTGTTATGGGAATAAGGTCATTCACGTCTAAAAACGCGTTTTATAACAAAAACATCATATATACCTCTGAACCATATATGCTCTCTCATGGCTCGGACATGAAACCTATTCCTGTATATCAAATCACCCAAAAAAATCTCCGTTTGACCTCTTCCATGACTTGCAGCACTAAGGAAGTTGAAAAGGAGCTGCGTTTACAATATAATAATGTTTAAGACTCTGCTGAAGATATGGTGGGACATGTGGCCTCAGTAGTAAGAGTGGTTAAATATCCCTCACCATTCTTTGATTTTAAAGCATACCAGGGTGACATGTTAATGCCAGATGAAGAGTTTGGAGGTGATGTACTGGCGCTTTCTACTTTAAATAAAGACCATTTGGGGTATTTTCTACTAACTGCTACACTTTCATCCCTTTTAGGGAAATTCAGCACCAATATTCTGGTGGATACTGGCGCTTATGAAAACTTTATGGACCAAAGCCTAGCCGACTACCTTGAGCTGAGTTACTTACCAGGTGATATGGTTAGGGGAGGGGCGTGTAAGTCCCAGAGAATGTCCCCTGGGCGTTGATCGGGCCCTTTTCCCATTCCCAAGTAAGAAGGTATCAAAGAAGGTGGCTGTACCCCTCGTTACCCAGGGCAACCTCGCCCACATGGTAAATGAGCGCTGGGTAACAGCCCTCCCACATCAGATCCCTCCCCCAGTGCCCACATTTACCTCAGCAGAGCTAGTATAGTTAGTCTGGGAAATCTGCGCCTACTTCGCTGAAATGAAATTGATCAGCTTAAAATTGAGTGGGAGTCATCCCAATGTTCAGATTCCATGTAGTCAGAAAGGGATGAAGACTGATATATTGGCTGGAATCACTAGCAGTTTTGATTCTGCTAACACTATAATCAAAAAGAAAACCCCCTCCCTAAATCGTTAGGGATCATCCCTGATGGGCAAGTAATAGCATCGGACTCCATTGATAAGGGTTCTAAGTTCCCTTCCAGCAATTCAGGCGTTGCAGCTAATGCAACGCTTTTGACTGAACAAATGGCTAGCAACTGGGCATGGACAAGTTGGGCATCCTGAACCCATTCCCAACCAATTGGGACCTCCCCTACATGGAGTGGCATTGGGGATTCCCGCTGCTCTTTAAGCCAAATGCCATCGCGCCAACCATTGGAAACGTAGCTGAGCTTCAGATTAGACATTCAAGGTCAAACCAACGGCAACTCAGCCTGCCGCTGAATTCTTTGATGTCAGTTCCCAGTGAACTTATCTGCCCCATTCCTGAATAATTCACCGGTTAGACCAAAATTGAGGGTCTTGATCCTGGCTTGTCCCCGCATCAATCAACCACTATTTAATCAGTTGCATTGCACTGATAAAATTGTTGGTCAATTTTCTTCAATTTCCTTTGCAATAAATTTTGCCTCAATAACCAATCAATTTTGATTTTCTTGATTTTCTTCTGGCTGCATTCCCGATGGCTTTTCCTTGGTGGCCTTATTGGTCCATATACCAGATGGGCTCTACCAGTACTCGTAGTCACTATGGCCCCTCACCGTCTTAGAGTTGATTCAGCGAGCTAGATACTTCTGGCAATCTAACCCTATCATTATGATTTTTCGTCAACAATATACTGGGATCTTGCGACCTTATGTCCATCATCTTTAAGCAAGGGTCTGCCCCCTTGTCTCCCCAGTCGAAATAACCCCATATACCAATGAACTTGTTGAAACCATATCTGTGGCTCCGCCCCCTGCAGCAAGTCCTACAGGGTCTGGGGTGGCCTCGATCTGGTTCATTCTCAGGATGATATTCACTATTGTCCTACAACAACGATTTATTGTTTCCCAATGCCTGGCCCCATATAATGTCATTCAGTCAGCAATGCCTCTGGCATTTTGGCTTGCTTTTTGGGTACTTACGCATACTGACTGGCAGGCTGGTCTAAACTTCTTCTGCCATTTCCATGACAGGGCGTCCCATGTATTCCCAAACTGAAGGTCTTTGAGACAGTGGACTATCAGGTTGGCAAGTACCACTTGTCCAAATACAACCAAGCTATCAAAAAACTCTTGTGCCCTATCATTTTGGGTGTGGAGTGGTGGCGGAAATTTGACGTCAGAACCAACTTAAAAAGAGAATACCCTTACCCTCACATTAAATAAATGGCCGCACATTAATTGTTCCTTTGTCTGAGGCTAACGTTTAGGGCGAATTTCCCCACTGGCCCCACCTTCAAAACCTTAGCCTTGCCCCTATGCTGAAGCCCAACAAGGAGTTCCTCTACCTTCTTGTTTGGAGGGTTTGGAATCTTTCTTCGATGCAGCATCAGCTAAAACACTACCTGATCACTATGAGCTCGATTGTGAGTTTAAGCTCACTGTGGATCTGGTGCGTATATCTTCCCCAATTTACCCATTGACTGTCCGGAGGAAGAGGAGTTAGATGTGTGGGTGAAGGAGCAGTTAGCCAAAAGCACGATTTTACAGCGTACCTCCCCTGTATGCTCCCCACTTCTCTTTGTTGAGAAGGCTGATGGTAAACTACGCCCAAGCATAGACTATGGGAACCTCAACAACGTCACTGTAACAGATCTACATCCCATCCCTTTGGATTCTCAGATTGCGTTCTATGTGGAGAAGGCTAAGGTCTTTTCCAATATGGATTGCCTCAATGCGTTCAAACATATTTAGTTTAAATTGGGACAAGAGTGTTAACCACATTCTGTACAAGAAAAGGAAACTTCCAGTTTCAGGTCATGACCTTTGGGCTTAAGAATTCCCCTGCTATCTTTCAACGCCGCATTGATGAAGCGTTGGGGGATTGTTAGGGGTATGCGTGGTTGCCTACATGAACGATATCCTGGTGTTTTCCCCTGATCATGAGTCCCATGCGTCAAACCTTTGGCAATATGTGGAGAGGTTAAGGGCATCCCGCCTTACGCTAAAGATCAGCAAGTGTGAATTCTTCAGGTCCAAGGTCACTTTTCTAGACAACGTCGTGTTTGACCAAGGAAACATGATAACTCCGGACAAGGAGAAGGCTATTAATAAGTGGCTCACCCCCACTTCAGTCAAGAGATTAAAAAGCTTTTTGGTGACGTGTATGTTCCTCAAGAAGTTCACTTCCAATATTTCCAAGGTGGCAGCACCATTATATAAGGCTAGTGGTGCAAATGTGCTTCAGTGGTCCCCCGTTTTGAAGGATGCTTTTCAAGCATTGAAGTGCACCATGTTGTCCACGTCTGTCCTTCGCCATGTCGACCCTTCAAAATAAATCATTGTGTCTACTCATGCCTCCAACTTCACCATAGCGGCTGCCTTGTTACAAGTAGGCGAAGATGGGATAGAGCATCTGGTGGATATTTTTCTAGGAAAATGTCTCTGCCTGAGTTGAATTACACCGTTTATGACAAAGAGTTACTAGAGATGGTGGATGCACTGACTTATTGGCGTCACCACTTTCATGGATCCTCTCAATCATTCCGTGTATGTACAGATTAATGTACCTTGCTGTACTACCGCGCCCCTCATGTCTCAACCCCACATCAGACCCGTTGGCATGAGACCTTTGCCCAATTTTCATTTTCTTATGAGTTCACCAAGGGCAAGGAAAATGAGTTGGCAGATGCTTTAAGCTGCAACCCTGATTTGGCTCCAATCCAAAGGAGGTAGAAATTCATTACACCCAGTTGATGATTCCGCTGGTTAAGATTCTGCCTCAGCTTCCCACTTCCTCAGCCAAAACGCCAGCACTTGCACCACTGGAAAATGCGGAGGAATACATTATGTTCAGAAATATAGTCCTTTCTCAGCCGCTTTCAGCTGAATATACTATGGTACTTGCTAAGAGCGCTTTGAATCAGGAGGATTTTCCAGGGGTTATCACATAAAGGTGAGATGGTTGTGGTTTCAGGGGCGCCTATGGGTTCCTGCTGGACCACTGCGCCTGGAAATCATCTGAAACCATCATGATGGAATGACCTTTGGTCATCCTGGGAAAGCTAGACCTTGGAGTTAATACTATGCACCTACTTTTGAAAGGGCTTGGATGCTTAGGTGTGACGGTATTATATAGAGTGCTTGATCTGCAATTTTTGAAACCAAATCGTCAACCTTTAGCGTGGTTGCTGGTACCAGTCCAGAAGGCTGAAGGGCCCTGGACTTCCCTATCGGTGGATTTCATTATGGAACTACCTGTCTCTGATGGTTATGATGCCATCATGGTGGTGGTGGGCCATTTTACGAATTTCGCCAACTTTATTCCTTGCAGAAAGACAATAACCGTGGCTGAGATGGATAGACTCCTTGTCACTCATGTGTTTGCGCTTCATGGGGTTCCCCAAGAAATTATCAGTGACCGGGGACCCCATTTTACCTTTGTCTTTTGAGAAGAGTTGTGTAAGTCTCTTCAGATTCGCCCCTGCCATTCTTCTGTCTATTACCCCCAATCAGATGGGCAGACTGAACGAGTGAACCAGTGCTTGAAACAGTTTCTGCGGTGCTACACCGCCGCAGATCATGCAGATTGGGTTTCTCACCTTCCTATGGCCCAATACAGCTACAACAACATTTTGCATTCTTTGATCAGATGTTCCCCTTTTTGCCAGCCATGGTTTTAACCCCGCCAATAACATGGAGCCCAGTTGTGTATCTAAGGTTGGAGCGGTGGTGGACTTTGCCAAGACTATCAAGAAGGTCCACCAGGGGGTTTCCACGAGTTTGTAGGCGGCAATGAAAGTTTATAAGGAGAACGCCGATGGTAAGCGCCAAGTGGGTACAGCGTACAAGGATGGGACTCTCACAAAGGTTGATGCTAATAACATCCCTATCAAGCAGCCATGAAAAAATCTGGGACCAAAAAGGATTGGCACTTATCGCGTTGTTTGAAAAGGCGGGCCATGCCTCATATCAGTTGGATCTTCCCTCTTCGTTTAGGATATTCTATGCCTTACATGAGAGAAAATTGACATTGTTCAAGGGCCCCCCACCTGAGACTCCAGAGGCTTATTTCATGTATGAGGCGTCATAGTGGGAAGTGGATGAAATACTAGATTTCCGCTGTGTTAAAAGAAGGCTTGAGTACCTGGTATCCTGGAAGGGTTTTGATGCTGCAGAGACAATTGGGTATCAGAACGTGATTGTGTGCATACCCAAGATCTGTTTGAAGCTTTTCATAAGCGTTTCCCCCAGGCCGCTGGATCTCAACCAAAGCAAACCATTGATGCAATGAAGTTGGCCCCATCCCACAAGAACTTTACCCTGGCGCAAGCCCCTGGAGGGAGGGGTTGAGCTCCGTCAGGAGGAGAGGGTAATGTTATGGTTAAAAAATGACAACATCCTTGGGACCAACGTTAGAGATAAAGATGCTTGTAGGGAGGCCAAAAAGGTGAAGTTATCAGGCATCCCTGACCTCAAGCACACCATAGACCAACGATGGGTGAAGGCAAAATATGTCCAAATTGGTCCTGTGGGAGCAAGCGAAGTTTGGCCCTGTATGGGAGTAGGGGCGTTAAAACAAACTAGATTCATTATGATGGGGAACAGTTTGTTTTTGTTTTTGGGTGAACGGGGCTTTAAAACCCAATCACTTTTCACACTTTCCAGCTCAGGTTGGCCATTTTTACAATCAATCACCTGAGTTTGGTCTATTACCCAATATAGCATTTTGCCCAATGGAAGCGTGCAACTATTGGTGTGCCTCAGCTTGGACCCACTTCCTTCGATTGATTGCCCAAATTTTCTTAGATTTTCTATGTCAAGACCAACCTCCTCTGTTGGTCGACTTCTCCCTTAAACAAAATTTCTTTTTAGTACACCATTTTAATTATGCTATCTTGGATATTCCTGTGCGCAAACCTCTTTGAGGAGGTCTCACGCAACGTTGACCATTTAATGTGTACAACAGTAAGTCTATCTGCCAGTGCACCTATGGGCCCCAGGTTCCCTCCAACCTAGAACGCCTAAACCTTACCCCTCCGTGCACCTCACCGCTCCTATTAGTCAGATATCTTAGGGATGGCCCTTTACTTCCTAAGTTACTTGAGCTCAAGCACCCTCCACAGGGCTTTAGTAGCTTTTGTAAATTGGCTAGTTTCTTGGCGTTGTCCCTGTGCACTGTGCACTTCCATGCTGGAAACGGGAGAGTTATAGACACTCTTCTTACATCAACCAACACCTGGAGATTAGCCCCTTTTATATAGTTGAAAGGGTCTCGCAAGGTGAAAATATTTTTGCTTATAATAGTTTGGTAAAATTTATAGAATTTTTTTTATAAAGATATATCTTGACTGTAATTAACTTTCAATCACTGTTCTATCAAAGTGAGGTGAGTCTCCAGAGATCCAATAGGTCAAATCCCCATGTTCCCTAATTTGGACATTACTAAGCTAATAAACTTTGCATTGATTTTCCTTCTAACCTTAATAGAGTTTACTAAGCTGCTATATATTGAGAGGGTTTACTTCTTAACCCCCTTATAAGAACTAATAAAATCTATAAAAATCAACCCTTTATTTTAGTTAAAGTTTATTTGTTTACCTCTTAGTGGCCATTTAACCCCCTACAAAATAATTTTCCTGCAGTTGAGAATCTTGTTCTCCTTTTTTATATTGTTGCTATTCAGGTGTAAAAATGCACCAGTGAGCTAACAAAAAGCTTTAATTGAACAACAGTAGGTTGTGTTGCCTATTAGGCTAGTCTAAAAGTTGCTGCCAACTACAAAGTTGTCAACACTCAGCAACTGCCAATAAACCAATATTAACCAGTGACAAACACCAAAAATCTAAAAATTATTCTGTTAGTTTAAAAACCTATTTAGTTTAATACTTGCATGAATATTTGGAGATTTCCCTGGTAAAACATCAGTAATCTGGTGAATCAAATCCATTGATTTAATTAATATTCCATAAGGAATTAAAACTAACAATTGTTACCATATTAATGATAACTCCTGACTATGCTATGGGTTTCCAGATAATTTTCACCCTAAACGGATAAAGCAGATTATACCTATAATCTATTTAGCTAAAAATTGTGGGCATTATAAAATCCCAACACCCCCTATTGACCAGATTATTAGCAATGATTGAGTTCAAAGGCAGATGCAACTTCATTACAGGGCCTGAATCATCCAGCATGGTTCTAATTTCATTTAGCAGAGCTAAAGCTTCTTTTTTCTTTACTCATTTTTTTCTTCAGCCATCCTCTTCAGCATATTTCATCTTCATCTTGTTTTCAATGTTGCCTCTTACAAGCTCAGTTTCATGGCATCACTCTCCACAAGGACTATTTCAGCTGATCTCTTTGATCATGTTCTCTTGAACGTCCTTTCTCCCATGATGGGACCCTTATGACTTCACACTATACAAGGCTTTTAGGTCATTCTCACCAAAGAATTTCTCAATGCCTGTATTCCCCCAGTTTGGCTTCATACAGCTTGATGGGCGTGTTATTCAAATTCTAACCTTGTGCCTCTTTATGGCTGACCCAGTTTCAACACAAACTGGTCCTGCCAAGCGTTCATGCTTCTTCTTAATTCTTTAATCATAGTATATCCCCCTTCTCTCTGCAAAACAATCTATATCTGGAACACCGCAAGATACTCTTGATCGTGTTAATAAAATCTGATCTTATTTGGATTTATATCTTTTTTATTTTTTTTCTTTTCAGGTGCTATCTCCTTATGAATAAATATTTTTCTAAATTTTAATTTTTATATTTTTTTCCTCCAAATTTTATCTTATAATAATTTTTCACTTTCTCTCTTTTTAACATTACTCTAAATAATTGCTATGGACCCAAAAGATATACAACCATCAGTAAGGTTTCACAGCTTTTGGGCATATGTCCCATCTTTTTTTTAGTACTAGATGGTCCCAACCTTCCTTTTTTTTAGTGGCATATGCCCCATCTTGGTGATAATATCATAAGGATCTGACCATAGGACATCCAACTTATTTATTCTTTTATAATCCATGGGCTTCGCAATAAGCTACTTAAACTCCATATTGTATTCCTTAAGCACTGGTCAACATTGACCGTTCTGCTTCAATCTAATTCTTCTCTTCAACGTCTTGTCAATTAACTGTGATTCAACTTGATCATGATGTTCTACATTCAGGTTGGTTTGTTCATAGATTATCCATGAAGCTGTTTCATCTGCTGAATAAAAGATTATGTTAGTGGGGCTCTTCATTAATATAAGACCTTAAAGGGCATTTTCTCAGTTGGCACATGATAACTTATACCATACACAAAAGTAACTGAGATTAGATATGACCCCAAAGTATAGGTTTCCTCACTACCATATTTCTCAGCATCACGGCCAGGATTATGTTAACTCTTTCTACCATTCCATTTATTTCTAGACATTATGAAATGGACACCACTTCTTGGATCTTCATTAATTCATTCATACTTAGAATTAGTAGGACGTTTTCAGGCTTTGTGATACAGTTGATGGTTGGGACCTTTGAATGCTACTCAATTATTAGTCAAATTAGCACTGAGAATCCCTTAAAGCTGCAGCTCACCTAAGGCAATCTCCTAACAGAAATACGTCGTTGAGCCTACTATTTTTGTTTTAAACAAGAAAGATCTCTGTAAAATAGACAGGAAAATCTCTAGTATAACATTTTTACAAAATTGAAGGTATTTTTATTAATCAAGTTTCAGGGATATTTATAGGGCCATGTGTGACTCAGAATTTCTTTGGATAAATTTTGTGTTAGAATCAGGATCAAGTGGGGTAGGAGATTTCCTGATTAGTGTGGCAGAATGCAAAGGCTCTCAGAGCACTTGGCCCTTCTGGGTTGTGGCGGCTTTTTCTGTTGGCCTCTTAAAGGCAAGATCTTTACCAAGTGAATCAGCACCTTTGTCAGGTAAATCAGAGGATTCAGAAGGGTTTGAGATTCCAAACACTCATTTGTGACTCATTAGCCTTATTGATTTTTCTATTGCTTGAATAAGCAGAGCTCCACTGGTCATATTATGAATCAATACACATTTGAATCTCGCTCAAATCATTATGATTTCCATTATCCACAACAATTTCCCTTCAAGATCTTAATGAGGAGGGAAAGAAACTTTGTAGAAATCTGTCATGAATTTGATTTATGATAAAGCCCATTTTGACAGAGGCAGTTGAATATCTAGGTCCTCATTAATAGATCATCTAATAAGGGCCTGACCATAGAGTGTCAAGTTTGTGGTACTGTCCTCCAGGTCAGTGATATTAGAATAGGGCGAGGTCTCCCAATTGATATTTGGTCAAAATTATGTTTCCAAGCATTGTTCCATTCAGCTTCTCATCTTATTATAGTTCCCATGGACTTTGTAGCTAAAGCTTGTAGCCAAAACAGTTCATCAGCCATCATTGCAATCATGAGATTAGTATTATCAGGCGTAGAGGTTTCTAATATGGGCTGTACGCTTGAGAGCAAAATCACCTCTCATCTTCAAAGGGATCAAAAAGGGACATCTATATAAATTGAAGGTAACTAACACAGTACAATAGTAAAGCCGAAGTCAGGTATTCATTCCATTGTGAAAGGTCATATTGAGTATATATAGGAGGATGACGATTAGTATGCCATTCGCCAGTTCTACAGCCCCATTGGTAACAGGATGAAGGGTGCTGTAAAAGAGTGAAAAATCTCATATTAGAATTATGATTAGAGACTAATTAAAGATAAAGTTAGTTACAAAATCAGATCAGCTTTGAAATACAGTGGCAAGTGAAGACCTGCTTTAATAAGAAGGAGGTTGTTCCTTAGAGTTGGTGAGTAAAAGAGATGGCCTCTACCCATTTTTTATAACGGTCAACTGCTAAGATTATAGCGATGGCCATACATTGCCATAGGCAATTGGCAAATAACAATGATACTAACCGTGGCAAACGGAATCATGGAACTTGGAACCTATGTTGATATTAAATTTATCTTTCTGGTTACCACACGTGTAGCAGGCATTAATGAAGTTCTGGATAGTTTCAACAATTCCATCCCAAAAACATTGTACTCTCAGCCATTTGTGGTCCTTCTTTACTGCGTCATGGCCTACAGTTATACTTGCCTTTAGGGAGGACTTCTTTCTGGTATAGGTCAGACATACAGTAGTCAAGACGTTCCAACTTGCTTACACAATAGTCCATTCTCAACCTGAGTATGTTTAGTCAATGACTTAATTAGCGTTGGATCCCTGGAGCTTCTTGACTCCAGTCTTACAGTCTCACAATAAATTTAGAGATCTGATCTTCGCCAGAAGCATAGAGATTTATTAATGAAGCTAGGATAAGCATTTGGAATTTTGATATATCATGCCAGCATAGTGATTAATTGAAAAAAGTACCTTTTCAGTTTAAGAGCCCATTGTGCCAACCATCTGACAGGATTAATCTTCTGTTGTAGCCATCATAGGTAGACATGATCTTTCACTACAGTGAAGTGATTCCACAAAAGAGGAGACGAAAGTATTTAATGGCCAGCAAGGCAGCCAGACAATTGTGCATAGTTACACTGTAACTTTTACTGCATGAGTTAAAGTCTCATTGAAGTAAACAATAGGTGATTAACTATATTCATATCATCTTAGCAAGACCAGCCCCCACAGCAATTCCGCTAGATTAGTAAAGAAAACTAAAGGTTTATCAAGCTTGGTTTGCACTAATATAGGAGCGGTAGCAAGAGCATTCCTTGGAACATCAAAGGCCTACTGTTGGGTTTTCTCTCCATTGGAATGAGACCTTTTTATGAAGTAGATAAGTTAGCGGTTTGGAAAGCTCAACAAAATGAGGAATAAATTGTCAATACAAACCAATCATTCATAGAAAGAGCTGTTTATCACTTAAACTGTTTGACTGAGTCATCTTTTCATTAGCAAACAATTTTTGGGCAGTGGAAAGTTTCTCTATCAAGTAACTATATGCTCAAGGATCTCCATGTCAGACTGGAGAAACGGTATTTAGCAGTTTTCAGCTTCCGTTAAGCGATTATAGACGTTCAAGGACATCCTTTAGATGAGCTAGATGCTGATCAAACGTCCAGGAGAATATTGTCACATCATCTAAATAAAGCAGTACAAATGATAACTTCAAGCCCCCACTAGGCAATCCAATGCTCTTTACAATGCGGCTGGAACGTTGCATAGTCCTTAAAGCATGTGAGTAGGCTCAAATAGCCCTTTGCTGGCTATAAGGGCAAATTTAACCATTTCCGCGGTGCAAGCTTATCTTGACAATATCTGCTGGCGAGATCAATTTTGAGAACAACTAAGATCCAGCTAAATGTAGTAAAGAATCATTGATTTGTGGTAGAGGGTTTTGTTCCTTTAAGTGATGCAATCAGTTGATGGTAATCCAATACCCCAAGTATCCACCATCCTTTCTTCTTATAAGCAGCAAATTGAGACCCAGAGACTTTGAGAGGGTTTTAACAAACTGGCGTGCAAGAAATCTTTAGTTCTTTTGTAACCTGAGCTTCTTCAATCTTAGACTTCCAGTAAGGCTGAGCGTATTTTGGATGGACGTCTATGGTAAGTACCCCATGATTCACCCCTTTTCTTTATTCAAAAATTTTCTGGCCCATGAAAAAATACTGACATACTCCTCATTCAAGGCATCCGCCTGTCGTAGTTGCTCATGGGGCATGGTTTCACCTATCTCTAATTAACTCAACTATTGTAGCTCCTTCATCAATGCCTAAGTCAAGCATATTCCACACCTGTTGGTGGACACAACTTGATTGGAAGATTTATGGACATATGCAATAGGTTGTTTTTGAGTTATTACCAAAAGTTGAACAATAAGTTACGTATCAAGATAGTTAAAGGGGCTCATTATGCTGAAATCAACAGCCATAGCAAGTAAAAGGCTCCTGAATAGCCAGATTAGGATTCCATGTATCTCTAATATATGGTCCAGTGATATAATAATTTTATGCCCATTGTCCACCAGATTTGTGAAACAGAGGTATGGTTACACGGGAAATTGTATACACAGGCATCCCTTTCTGGGCTTCTGCGCTGGGAGTTGGTAATTTGACCTTCATTCCAGCCACTCAGTATTATAGGCTCTTGATGCTGTTTAGGTAATTTAGTAAGCAACTCCTATACTTTCTCTTTCCTTTTTCCTTAGAAAGACTTTATGACTAAGATAATGCGTTACTCTAAAATAAAAATATAGGACCTCATGAATTATTTGTGTACAAGTTCAATAAGAAATTAAGTGTCTATGAGAAGTTCATATCCATCATTATCTAGCACAATTTCCAGGGTTGTCACTACAAATATCTATATTAAAGCGGCAGGAATAGTAGTCCTTAAATAGCAAGCTTGATGCGGCTCTGCGGTCCTATAATCTACTGTGTGGTTATGACCCAGAGTGACATTTTCTTTTACTAGTTAGAAAATTATAACAATAACTGGAGATCCATAATCAACTATGGCTAAAATCTTCACTTTATGAACAACTACTTCTACTCAAGTGACATCATTAACAAAAAGAGGGATCAAAATTAATTAAATTTCATTAAAAGAAGGGCCAGAATAAGAATGGTAAGAAAAAGTTAAACCTTTATTTGGAATCAGTGAGTCTGTCACCTCCAAATCAAGCTTGTATAGAATGAAACATTGAGTGAATGGAGTGGCATCAGGCCGAGATTGAGGAATGGCATCGTCAGCAGAGGATGCCTCAGGACTTATGCTGGCTCCGCTTTTCCCGACTCATCAGCATGTTTTTCCAACAGGAGCTTTCCTGATGGCCGAAGGTTCCACAAATATATGCAAGGGTCATGTTGGGGTTTAGATCTCTGTAATTGTCAATTACATGAATGTAGAGTCAGTTTCCAATATTAGATGATTGGCATACATCAGTTTTTGGTCAACTCCATTATAGGTCTTTGATAATGAGGATAGACTTTTACATCCTCTTGGCAAGCTGGAGTTAGAGCACAAGGTTGGTACCGTGCTGATACATTGAGAGAATGGCAGTGATAGCGTCGTCTAGGTTAACTTGGGCACAAGATGTGAGGGCCTGAGCCTCATAATAAAATCTTTCTGCAAATTTGATGTTGGTTTTCCCACATCTGGGGAAGATCTGCATGAATCCTTTTTCAGCTAGAAAGGGAGAAGTAACTTTCAAATTCTTTGTAAGAACATCCTTTATAGCCAACTATGCAGTACATGTCTTGAAATCTGGCATCATTATCTCTCAAGCTTTTACAACCAAACAGGTTTGAATGTTTTGGCATATCTGTCTATCCATAGCCTGTTTATGCACCTTCATACTCAAAAAGATAGGACTGGATGGTTTCATTCCTGGGCACATATTTTTTTTAAAGCTGGTCTTAAAGTATCCAAATGGTTTGGAGAG
This sequence comes from Massospora cicadina, assembly GCA_022478985.1. Classification (NCBI taxonomy): domain Eukaryota; kingdom Fungi; phylum Entomophthoromycota; class Entomophthoromycetes; order Entomophthorales; family Entomophthoraceae; genus Massospora; species Massospora cicadina. Next base: position 279,966 of record JAKSZP010017075.1, on the reverse strand, counting down.
CACATGGATGGCCAGAGAAGTCATTCATTTGGACTCAGTGGGTTCCATGGTACCTAAGTCAGTATGAGGTATAGCCTTATTGAATTGAAGACAGAATTCATCCATCTCATTCTGGAATTCAGTTAACAGTCGTTGACATGCGTAAGTGGGGCCTTGGTATCTAAAAGTTGATAAAGCTTTTCAATATCAGTGTATTAGAGGGCTAATTGGTAGAAAGAGAATCTTGTTTAGCTTCAGTGTTTGGACATAAGCATTCATCGGCTCAATTTGACAATCCACTTGGGCTTGAGAGTAAATCAGGTTTAAATTAATCGATTTGCCTTTGTAAAATTGTTGTACAAGACGATAAAGGTAATATATACACAAGTGATCCCTTAAATATTAACCTCATGGCTCCTTGTGCCACCTGTAGTATTTGTCATTCAAGAGCTTTAATCCGTGTTTCATGGTTTTCATTGAAAGAAGGCTCAAATGGGGAGAAGATCCAGAAGGACCAAGGGCCTTCAGGTCCAGGAGGTCTTTGTCCTTCATCCCCACTAGGTCCAATTTCATTGGTAGGTCCTTTTTGATTAATAATAACTTCATAGATCAGTAGCATAGCGGTTTGTTTGCTCAACTGCTGTGTTTTGAGCGGCCTAGGTGATAATTATAAAAATTAGTGCTATGGAAATTTTCAGAGATTCTGTCAATGAGGGTAGACAAAGCGCTTTCCATTAATTGGTCATGTCAGCGTCTTCATGGATCATCCGTTGAGAAAGTTCATTTTTGTGAATATTGAATAACCACATTGACAATCTGGGCTAAGTGATGTCGAATTTCAGTGATTTCTCATCAGTTGTCCAGTATTGCCTCACTGTTTTCTCATACAAAATTTCGATGCAACTATACACAATTCAAGGAGCAGAGCGTGAGTTTGATGAGCTAGTCCGAGTTACTGTTGAATCTGCAAGTGATAGATCCTAAGTAGCTGCATTTGATGGTATAAAGTGTGGTGTTAAAATAACCAAAGATAAGATTCTGTGTAGGCTACTACTTCCAATACAGGAAGGTAAAATAAGGTCTATAGATGTGTCAAATTTCTAGCAACACGTTCAGTGCGGATACAGCCATATCTTAACCAGTGGTAATAGTTCCACCCAGTAATGCAGTGACAGTGTCAGTGACATTGACAGCCTGCTCTTGATAAAGCGATTTATTTGGAGCAGAGATACTTATGGTCATGGTCGCCTTGAATTTAAGCTCTTGTGTGTGAGTTAAAGGAGTATCTGGATTATTGGCAATGACTTATAAGGTCAGGCTCATATTCTCCTCAATGATAGGATGGCTGTCATCACTGGAATTCTTTTCTTCATCTAGAAGTTAGGTCTTCACCAGGTAGCCTAAGAGGGACCTAGCAGAGAGCACCAGTTTAGGTTTTTGTTGATTTTGTTAAAGGTTAAGACCTTCAAAGGCCACTCAATATTTCGTTGATGTAGCTCCAGCGGAGATCTCTTAAGCCTGAAGTGCTCCTAAGGCAATTTCTCAATGAAATTATATTGTTGATGATACTATGTTTGCTTCAAACAGGCAAGATCTCTGTAAAAATAGGCAGGAAAATCTCTAGTATAACAACTAAGCAAAACTGAAGATATCTTTATAAATCAAAATTTGGGGATATTTATAGGGCCATGCGAGACTCAGGATCACTTAGGATAGACCTTTCAAGAAAATCGGGATTGAGTGGGGTAAGGAGATCTTTTGTTTGGCGTGGTAAAATGCTAAGGCTTTCAGTGTACTTGGCCTTTCTGGGTTGTGGCAAAAGTATCTGGTGGCCTCTGAAAGGCAAGATCTCTACCAAGTGAATCAGCGCCTTTTTCAGGTAAATCTGCGGATTCAGGTTGGGTTTGGGATTAAAAACGCTCATTTGAGAGCTTAATATCCTTATCAATTTTGATATCTCTCGAATTGGCAGAGATTCACTGATCATATTGAAAATCAGTAAGCGTTAAAATCTCTCCCATATAAGCTGTTTTCACTATACCAGACTGACATATAGTTGGTTCCTTATCACTGAGTAATACTTGTGGGCATCCATTTCAGTTAAATACTCGGTCCAGTATGAATATCACAGCGCTCAATACATCTAACTCGCTCCATGACTTGGTGACTTGGTCTCAACTCATTTATTTGTATGGTCTATTGAAATTATAATGTATTCTTTTTCTCAGTACTAAAACTCAAGGGTCATATCACATTTAATGCCTTCGTGCTAAGCAACCATGGAACACTAGCTATTATTCTGTCAAATTCTTGTGGGTATTGTGTAGTGACATTACACAAAACAGGATAGACAATCCACTTGGGCATAATTGATCAAAATCTAGTAGCATAACTGGTGTAGATAATCCATTGTTTTTCTTGGGCCACCTTGTCCTATGATTTTGTGTGTGGCTTGTATAATTTTAGAACATTCTGACATATTAAGGGTATAAGTACCACATCCATCACCTGATCTATACAGATGTCCATTCTTCATCTCTGTACTAAAATTAATTTCAGCAGTGAACTTTGAATCTCCTGAGGTCCATCTCCTATATTTCTTTCAACCATCAGTTAGAATAGTCATCTATTAGCTGGTATACAACTTGAACTGCAGGTAATCTTGACAATCCATAACCATTTTGAAGGGCTTCTCTTACTTAGAGTATAATCTCACAATTGTAGCCATTCAGCTTCAGAGACCATTGATCCAATCACCCCTCTGGTTTTTAGAATTATAAAGCAAGTGTAAAGATGAGTGGTTGGTCAAGTCCTTGAAGTGTTTCTCATTAATTTACACTTGAAATGGCTTATAGACATATATCACCATGAGGCATATGTGCTCCATCACGGTATAATTCCTTTCCGATGGAATCAATATCCAACTCACATATTTCATTGGATGCTTCTCCCTATCATCGTCTAATTTATTAAAAAATCTTAAATTGCCATGTATGAGGCATCCATCTGAATTATAAGCACCCAATTAAAATCTGAGTACTTCATAGCACGACTAGTCATAAGATATCTTCTAAGCTCATCAAAGACTTCTTAGTCCCACCCATTCTTAAAAATACTTTTTGGATCTTTAATAGGTGGAATAATGATTCAGTAATTCTGAGAAAAATCTTTGATAATTGTCAATAGAATCCAACGATTCCAAGAAAGACTTATATGTCTCAAACAATCTTTAGGATCAACATCCATCAAAAAATCATGATATTCTTTAACTGCAGTTATAATCCTATGAATCTTACGCAAACACAATATAAGCTCTTTTTTGAATAAATGGCATTTCAAAAGCTTGACCATCAAATTCGCCATCACTAGGCATTTGAACATTTCCTCCAATTGTTCCAGATGAATGGTTTTTGTCCTATTGAAAACATTGATGTCGTCCAAGTACACCAAAACGGAGGACAACTTCAGATCACTCAAGATGGAATTTATCGCCCGCTGGAAGGAAGCTGGTATGTTACATACTCCCTGTGGCATTCTCATCAGCTGGTATACCCCTTTTTCAGTTATATTTGCACAATTCTCTTGGTCTTCTTTGGAAAGTCTATCTTCCAATACCTTGAGATCAAATCTATCGCCAAAAGGAATTTTGCTTACTCTAGATAGTTAAGTGCATCATCTATCCTCAGCAGAGGATATAAATCCTTTTTAGTAATTTTATTAACTGGCGGTAATTCATACCCACTTGATTTTGATCTATCCTTTTTCTGCACAATAAGGATTAAACGTGCCCATGGACTCAAAAAAGTACTTGGAGCCCATGCCCAAAAAGTTACTAATTGCTTTGCTGACTACTGCTTCACTGGCTTTGGATCAGCAAATGGTTCACATTTGTATAAGTAATTATTCTCCAGGGTCAACCTTATGGATCACATTTTTAGCGCAGTCAAGGTCATGATTGTCCAGGCCAACTATCATTGAATATTTTTAAAATAATTTCAGCACTTCCTCATGCTACTGTTTTGTTAATTCAGCAAACTGTTCAGATCAATCAGTACATTTATGCTTTAGGAAACATCCGCTGGCAATTCCATTTCTGATAAAATTCCAAAGTCATGGACCTCTCTGATCTCATCTGTTAGGATTGAATGTGCAGATGCAATAATTTGTTTTTTTTTCTTTCTAAGAGTTTTTCACTCAGATTGGCCATTAAAACTCAGATTCACTGTGCCTGACATTATAAACCCTAGAGCTACCCAAGGCTCCAATCTTGATCTTTTCCATGGGTGACGACTTTCACATATAATTGTTCCAGGATTTCTAGCGTCACCCTGTGTTATTTTGTTATTTGTGTTCCAACAGAATGACATCCTTCAATTGTATTATCAATAGTATCCCACAGTTATTTGAATCTTCATCGGCATTTCCCTGATGTTTCTTCCAACCAACTTGTATTGGATGGGTAATTGACATCATTCTAAAAAAAGTTTACAAAGTTATTCTTCTTCATCAGCAGATTTTTTAATCTTTGCTGATATGCTAAGGGCAGCATTTGCAAAAAAATTGTCAGGTTATTCTATTCAAAAATCGCATTTTACAACATATTTTCTCAGTAATTCTGTCTAAATGAGGTTTCATAATTTTGATCTGGTAATACTAATATGGGAGCTCATACCTCCAAGTGTTACTAACCAAAAAGGCAGTATTGCATGCCTCACAGGATGTGGTAGTATCTGGTCCAGTGGTTCCATATCTCTTCCAGTGTTCCAAATCTATAAATATTAACTTGTTACAACAACTTTGTTTAGAACAATATTTTTGGCTCACCACTGTTAATTAAAACCCGCAATTTAACTAAAATGATTATTTTATCAACATATATAAAATCAGAGTAATGTAATAAGTGTTTACTGGGTGAATCAAAACTTATTTGCTAAATCTAGAGTATGAAAAAATTGTGTGGATAAATCAGGGAAAATTTCAGGATCACGCTAATGGGGAGTAAAACGTTCACATTGGCAAGTTTTTGTCTTAAGCGAATTTTTGGTGCTTTAAGCGATTCTTATCTTTTCTGCTAATTGGTTGGCATAAGTACAAGTGACTTCTTTTACAATATAGTTTATCCCCTTCGCTTTTTCTCTGGTTAATGCATTTACATCCAAATAAACAACTGCTAAAACAGAAAAGGCGTAACACTTTCTACAATAAATTGGATATATCCAAGTCATCTTTGAATATGTCAGGGGGATAGAATTGATTGCAGTGCTAAATTTTTCCATATCATGACTGTTGCTCTTTCCTAAATTTTTCTTAGTTTTCTTTTTTAACCTGCCCTTAGTTACTTGTTCTTTAGGATCTTGCTTCAACATTAAGCAGCTAAATATCCAGGCTTTCCACATTTGTGCAGTAGATTTTGAGTCTCATCCGCCCATTTCATTTCTTAGGTCTTGTTTCTCATCACAACGTAATCTTTTTTATTTCACTGAAGTATGCCAACCAGGGGATAGACAATAATGATATATGTAATGGTATAGGGGAGGTGAAGTGTAACAAGATTTAGGCACCCCAGAGTAGAAGAGCTACCCCTGTTTCAGCTGGTACTGCCAGGTATAGAAGGTTAGATGCCTTACCTGAAGGGGTTTCCCCTATTATGGAGCAGGTATGGAGGAAGGGTTCATATGCAGAAACCAGACTGAGAACTTATGATCAACGAGTTGTTGTTGCTTCAGCCTCATGTATCCATATATTCAGGCTTAAAAGTGTTCCAGTAGGTGTAGGTGAAAACTGGTGATTGTCCCATGGATGGGTGGCACGGTTCCCTTGAAGGTATCCAGTGATAAGATGTGGATTGTTGACAATGCAATGTCGACTATTGGGGAGAGGAGTTTGGGAGGTATTAAGGATTCAAGTTGGAGTGGGAGGAGGCTTCTTGAGATTGACAGCTCCTGGTCATTTTTTGTTCAACAAATTTACAACTTCCCGCCATATGGTTCTAGATGGGGGACATGTTTTGAGGCGGTGGTGCAGGGTGCCATCCCCTCCACACACAGCGCATGCTGCATAAGAGAGTTGGAGCGAACTTTTTGTTCTGTAGGTTCTTCTGAGGCAACGCCAGGTGTTAGCTCTTACCCTTGGCTGGAGGAGCAGATGATGTATTAGCCTCCATATTGCCTCTGTGTTGTGAGATCGTAGGGGATGTCTAAAGCATCTAGGTAGTCGATTCTTGTTATGAATGGGACACGTCAGTGTGTCCCTCTGGGGGTGGTCATCTGGTTTCCTTATCGTATAGTGATCTCTGAGCCTTCCCCTTACCTGACAAGCGCCTGTGAGAGTGATAGTCCACCCTATGTGATGAATGGTGTGGAGAAGGCGCTTGAAGAGAGGGGGGTCCATGTGGGCCCGCTGCGTTGGGCGGTTTGCAAGGCATATGAGCAGGCTGGACGGGTTGTGTGGGTTGGATAGTTTGAGCGCCTGCGCAAAGTTGGTCCTCGCCGCTCTAGACTAGTGTTGTTTTGGGAGGTCTGGGTCTAGGACTTCCTCTATCCAGGTGCTCAATATGCAGTTGGCATGGACCTCAAAGTCCATTAGGCCCATGCCTCATTTGGAGCATGAGCTGAAGAGTGTTTCCATCTGTACAGGTGGCTGGGACCCAGGCCACAGCCATTCCTGGATAAGTGCGCGGATTGAGGGTATGAATTCAGGTGAGAAGGAGATTGCTTGGGTGGGGAACCACAATACCAAGAAGATGAGTGAGTTGGCAATTTTTGCTTGCCCTGTTAGTCCTGGGGATTTTCCCCTGAGGGAGGCAACGCGGTTGGTCATCCGCTGTAGTAGGTTGTTCTCAATTGTCTCATTGGCATGCCCCCCTGTTTCCAGCCATATCCCAAAGTGGCGGAAAGGGTTGGTTGAAGGAGTTGATGCAAAGGTTAGTATGAGTGGGATGTTCCTTTGTGAGAGGCAGTGAGGTTTGGGTGTTGTGGCCCAGTTGTTAGTGTACTTGCCTAGGAGTATTATTTCCGTTTTCCTTTTGTTGAGCGATGCATTTCTCACGATGGAATATTACTCCAGGGTGCATTCCAGCTGTAGGGCTTCATTGTTGTTATCTATACCTGTCACACAGTCATCCGCAAAGGCTAGTATCTAGACTGTTAGTTGGCCTTGTGCGATTATACACATGAGGCGTGAGTCAGTGACGTGAAGGAGTGGATTAATACTGGAGTTATACAGCAGTGGGCTGAGGGGGTCCCTTATTTGAGCCCTCTGTGTGGTGTATCTTGTTAGTTAGGAATCCAGGGCCGCATATACCCTGGGTGTGGATTCTGTAAGGAGCATTGACAAGTTTATGAACCTGGGTGGGAGTTTTAAGGCGCTTAGGCATTCCTTCAGGAATGGCCAGCTAATGCAGTCATATGCCTTCTCCTGGTCTAGGAATACCAGGGCTCCAGTTGTTTTGGACTGGCATATGTTGGAGACTGAGTGCATATTGGTCCAGATTGAACGCTCTAATATGAGCCTAAACTGATTGGGCGACAGGACTTTGGAGGCTAGTGTGCCTAATCTGGTGGCTAAAATTTTTGTTAGTAGTTTTGTATCAGTGTTAGAGAGTGAAATTTGGTGCCAGTTGACCAGGTCCAGTTTGTTGCCCTTCTTAAACAGGGTTATGACATAGGAGTCCTGGCCACCATTTAAGAGGCGAGTCTCATGCAGGCACTTATTCATTGATTCCAAGTGGAGGGGAGCGATCTGCTTGAAGGTCTTTTTATAAAATTAAAAGGGTATCCCATCAGGCCCTGGGCATTTCCTACGTGATGCTACGTAGACTGTGTCCCAAAGCTCCTCATGCATTATTAGGTTCCGGAGGTTATAGTCCAGCGGTGCACTTTATATTCCAGAAGTATGTATAAACTCTTTGATTTTTTGGGGGTCAGTTGTGGTGTCACAGTATAGCTCGGTGTAATAGTAGTGTAATTTGTCTTGACCTCAGCTGGGTCAGTTGTCATGGTGCCGTCATCTTTGCAGAGCGTACACGCTAGCTGGTTGCCATGGGAGTGGATTTGATAGACGAAGTACATTAGGCAGGTACACCTTCTTTTATGAGCTTACCTTTTCTTGATACTTTTATTATGTGCTGATGTTCAAAGATGAGGGCGTTTAGGTGGGCGAATATTTCCTCCCATTTGCGCCCCAGTTGGGGCTATAGCCAGACTTTGGGATGTTGAGCTAGGGGTGGTCCTGTTCCGCCAAGGCGCTTGATTGTGGCTGTGTCAGCGGTGTACTTACGCGAAGTGAGATGGCGAGTTTTTTTACTAGTTTTTACTTTGAAATTTGCACAGGTTTCGATAGGTCTGATACAAATGGAGTTGTAAATTTTGGATTCGTAGCCTTATATTTGACATAGTCAGATATTTTGTGAAATCTTATGTTTTCTGGGTATAGCATCCTCCAGGTCAACGCCTGTTCAGGAGTTTTGGTTGGTGAAAGCTGCACCAAAACTAATTCGGTGGTCAGAGAATTTGATCTTTTTTGATGAGAAGTTGGAAAAGTTCAAGCGGTGGGTTTTCAGGACAAGGATGAAGTTGATGCAGCTCTTAGATGAGCATTCCCTCGCATATGTTAGGGCGGGTAATATGGTGGAGGAGTGGTGACGTGAGGGAGGAGTCATGACCTGGGGGAGGGTATTGTGTAGGCCAAGGGATGCCTTTATTGCACAGAATTAGATGTGCCCTGGGGGTATCCACTGAGGTTAGGACATCAGCTCATGTTGGGATAGCCCAGCAGTTGAAGTCGCCCAACATGATTGTATCTGGTTGAAGGGTGAGTTTTGGGATGGTTTTGAGGAATTGTTCTCTCTTAGCAGCGGTGAACAGTGTGTAGATGCATGCTATTGAGATTGTGTCCTCTTGGCATGCAATTGTTGCTACCATGATGTGGCTATGCATATATAAAGAGAAGCTAATGGTTTTTTTTATTTTTTTTTGTTGTTTTAGATGACCACCCCACATTGGGACGTCCATATTGATAGGGATGGTGAGACCCTGGCTGACCAGGATCCCTCTTCCCCCTGTAAACAGTGGGTTTCTTGGATGGTCAAGATATTTTCAAGTGGTTTTCGCAAGAAGTCCAGCATTATGGCTAGGGACGCTTGAGCCCTGGCTTCCACAATGTTTATTGTCCCTATTGACACTTAGGTGCCCACGGTGCCTCAGGAATAGTTGGGAGGGCCACCCGGCTTAAACCCAGTGCACTATTGCTTGAGCTTTCTCCGTGTCATTGGTCCTGTCCACTTTGTGTCATCATCTGATCCCTTACCCTGTGCCTATTTAATGTGGATCTTGCAGTTTTTAGGGTTTGAGTCAGATTTTCCTGCTCTTGACTCACGGTGGTTATTGCAGTGTGCTAATTGTTATCTGTAGTTGTGGGGCTCAAATTTGTAGATGTGGGTTCCAGATTCCAGCCCTTAGTGGAGCTGAATTGTCTTGCTAAGTTCTCTTGATTGATACCATGTGGTGACTCAGTTGAATTTTTAAGAAAATTTTAAGCTTAAGCATTCTTCTCTGATTGGTTGGCTTGGTTGATTTCCTTTATGTCCTCCTGAATTTGGCCAGGGTCAATGGAGGAGGCCGCGAGTGATGCAGCCTTAGCTGCTGCCTGCTTGCAAGCCTTCTGTACCATTTTGGGTATTTTGGGTGATACTGGGTCTATGAGAATATATTGCTCATCCTCTCCCCAGAGGAAGGCAAGGTAGGTGTAAACTATTTTTGTGAAGTCTTCATCATCTTCATCCTTGCATCATCACAGAAGTCTGAGCCAATATGCCCTCCTTCACAGGGCATGCGTGTACCTTGTGCCCTAATGCGCTGCAGTGGTTGCATATCGCAGCGTGCTTTCTGGTGTGACATGGAACACTTTGACACTCCCCCATCTGTGAGGTGAAACAACATTTTGTGTGGGATTTATGTGAGGTCTTTGGTCACCTTGAGGATTTGGTTGATCATGTTGATTGCTTTTCTTGTGCACAGGTTTGGCATCAGGTGAAACTGCTGTAGTTCAAATTGTTTAATTTCTCCATAGCTGTAAATTCCAGCACAGAGCTCCTCCTCAATTAACTTGTGGGGAAGGTTGGTAGGGCTTGAATTGAAGGAGATGAACAAAGTTTTCGCTTTGTTCCATTTGGTGTGTGCAGTGCGCACAACTCATTTGCCCTTGTGGAGGGTGATATTGATGCAGACTTTTGTGGTGGCGTCTGTATCTTCTTTGGTTTCGAAGCTGATATCAATCCAGCCATGGTGGATGGTATGGGTGGTAATGTACACCGCATGGGGGAGAAGGGAGGCCTGTGCCTCGACCACTTTCTCCCACAGAGTTGGAGAATTAATTTCTAGGAAAAGTCGGAGCCAGTGTTCCACCTTTGATAGGAGTTGGACATACTGGATTTCCATGTACAAGTTTTGTTTAGTGGTGAACTCCACAAACCCGGATGGCGTCTTAGTTTGTGGTTTATTTGGCGACATTGGTTCCCAGTACCCCTCAAGGTAATTTCTTGCCCTTCAGCGCACCATTTTGCCTATTGCCTGATATGGCTTTCGCCAAATTTTAATTATGATTTGTTGTTATCGCCCATCTCTCCTGTGTGATTATCAGTTTTGCTGTTCATTTTAAATCGTGGTAACTAATGTTTCTGTTATGGGAAAAAATATATGAAAACTTAATCTTGCAATCCTTACTAGGCTCAGAAAAAATCCCATATTATGACTATCTTTAGTGAAATGGCTTTTAAGATTTAACAAGGTGCTTCAAATGTTGTTCTTAAAATGTTGAGTACTACACCTTCTGTGATGTAAAGTTTCGTTTGCAAGCGCTGAGACCATAGCATGATGCAAATCTCTATAGGCCAAAGCGCCATTTTTATTGCTATCTGTGAAATAAAATCTGACAGAACTTTTTCGCCCTCCAGTATTTTGTGCTTCCTAGTAATTTTAGCCGGTAAAAGTGACTGATGCTTCATCCTTCTTTGTAGAATTTCAAATAAACTCCTATGTCTAGTCATATGCTCAGGGCTACCAAACTTGTCATGAATGCTTCTTTGGGGTCTGTATGTCCAATTATCCATGTTGAAATGGGATAACACAAGATTTTAACAATCTGTGTCTAAGCAGTTCATGACCGTTACTGCTTTTTGTTGGTCATCATATCTGAGAATCATTTAAAACAGGTTGAAAAAAGCCGGAGCTTTATCCTAGTGATATGTAGGTAGCTACGGCATTTTCTAAATTTTTTCTGTCACTATTGTGAAAGAAGACACCTAGCTAGCAACCCATTTAATTATGGGGAGTTTTGGGGCCATTCTAAAATTTCAGTAACAGCTCCAGGCATATTTATTGGGGGTGGTACTTTCCCAGTCCTAACTTTCATTTAGATCATAGTCACCTTCATCCACCACCATCAGAGCACAAACATATTTATAATTATTGTGTCTGTAAGCGCATTAATATCTGAGCTATATCCTCTTGAATTCATCTGGAGCATCCTGTACTCGATTCTCCATCAGTGTTCCGGAGCAGGAACTTTTCTAATTGATTTTTCTCTTTCTACCTTAATGAGGTGACATTTCCATATAGATTGTTATTGACCTTTGTGACTTGCTCTATTTCTTTAAACCTTATAAATTCCTTAAGGAATCCTAGTTCAGGAAACTTTGCGGGATGAAGGTTTGGTGTACGTCCCCCACCGCACTAGGGCTGTGCAAATCTGAGCACCATCAAATATGGACCTGATCGCGATTTGGGTGTAGCTTGCACTACCCCAAAACTGTCATATGCGCGCCCTGTTTAAGTACTTGGCAGACCATCTGCACCAGTCAGGATAAGCGATATGCCTCTCATCATATCCTTGCAGGAGACAAGACATGATGCCCTCAGGTTTAAGGCCCCTGATAGTGGAGAAGCTGAAGCCCTCCCCTTTGCCACCTGCTTTTTTAGCGGAGTTGTGCTATTTGAGCCTTTTTTGTCCAGGAAAGCCTTGGAGTCCTTTCAGATCTAATGTAATTTTCTTACATGAACACTTTTGCCACTGACCGCTCATGCTGAATGGACTTGCAGCTATCTGAGATTCAGGCCAACTCAGCAAATTGCAGCATTTATTGTAGGCAGATGCACCAAGGTCAGCCAACCAGGATTGCCCCTCCCTTGTGCTGGGCTCTTCATAAATGCAACCCTAGCTCATGGGGAAGCCGTTTTACATGCACTATGCTTAACTTGTACTCCTCCCTTCCTGCCCATATTCTCCCCTCAGGTAGTAGTAGACACCTGTGAAAACATGTAGGCATAGTCATCACTACCATCCCACAAATTTTTATGACACTACATGACCCGAATAACGTTCCTCTCTAGTTTCTGGCATTTGCTACTCACCAATGTTTCCATGGGCTTTCTCCAGTTGTGCCATGTGGAGGCCTCCGCTAACTTTATCTAACTCCCAATTCTATTTCTTCTTCATCTTAAGTCTCTCGTTCATCTAATATAGTTAGAATGGATTGTAACACCAAGTTCAGCATATAGTTATTCACTGTCCAATTATGTCCACAGTTCTAAAGTTCATTTTTGTATGACTTTCCGCTATAAATTTCTGAATTAATCTTTGGCTTAATTCTTAATTACCCCGGTCGTGAGCACCATTGTTGCAAATTTTGAAAACTGCACATTTGGTACACTTCTAGTGTTCCAGGTCAACAATATGAGAACTTTTGACCCTTGCTCTTTTGCCTTCACTGGCCACCTTTCACTATAAGTTCGTGGCATTAACTCCAAACTTGAATAGTTGACAACTTCACTCTTGAAAGATTGACTACATCACTAGCATTAGATCTGACCTCTAATCCATCTAGCCATAATGACCTGAGAAATACGATAAACCCATCTAGTCATATTGACCTGAGTGATACAGCACACCCATCCAGGCATCTCAGCCTGATTAAAGCGCCACACCCATCTAACCATCTCTGCATGGAAATCTCATCAGCCTTCCTAACTTATCCCAGTCTAAAGGGGTGAATGTTCTTTTGTCTATCGCCATCAGCTAGTTGTCAGGTAAGTCCACGCGGGCTTTATTGTAGCTTCAAGAGTTGTAGTGGTAGCGCCAACCACTCCCTAAATGCTTCAGCTGGCATCTATACTTCAAGGACCTTTTCACCAACTCTTAGATGCAAAGTGTCACTAGAACTCTTAGAGCACAGATAAAAGTAGCTAAATGAAGATACATTCTTAGAATAAAAAAGCCAACCTTAAATAGGGTGCCAGATCATATATATTGTGATCAAATTAGTGTATAATTACCATGAGAATTATAAAGGGTAATAGGGGTGTGGAGGTTATTCAATGCTTGAGGCTGCACCAGTGGCGGTTGGTTTACAAAAGGATATATCATATGGCATTCTTCAATTTAAAGCAACCAATTGATATTCATTTAAATAAAATTATATAATACTGGAGAGGCAATAGCTTATTTGTATCATGTTACCCCTAAGTGGAAAGTGCTTCACTCGATGCTCACCTATAAACCTGTTCTGAGTGTTTTCATATTGGTAATCAGTCAAAAATGAAGATTTATAGCTTTTATGGTCCTGTCAATAAAAGCAATAGTTTGTATCTAAGCAGTTATTTAAATTGGTTAATATATCAATAACAAAATCAGACTAATAACTAAAACCCATTAGCCAATAGATTGGCGTCCCTATTTGTGACATATAGAATGAACAATATTTGACCAATTAGAATTGATTTTTCTAATCAGGCAACCTCTCAACCCTGTAATGCATAAATCCTACAAAACTTAAAAGTTGAGCTATATTCATGAGTGAGCGAGATCTAATCTCTGACTCAGCCATTAGGTTAATGCTGAGCTTAATCCTTAGCCAAGGCTGGCATCAACTATGGATGTAATTTATTTTATTTAGCCAAGGCAAGCTGACCAGAGGATGGACATTACTGAAACAGAAACTTCAAAACTAAAACAACCAAAATATGTGCCCCCCTTGGGTTGGGACCATCTAGTACTAAAAAAAATCAAAATATGAACCAACTGCCCTAAACAGCAGTTGGAAGCACAAAAAGAAACAAGAAAACAACCTACCAGGTGGCACAGCGGCGAGCTGCTTATCCCACCATGGCGGAGGGGGAGGGGGGATCAGCCGGATTATAATCATCATCCTCAGGATTAGCATTAGAAAAAAGGATCAATGCTGATAGTAAGGGGGTTAGGGCATCCGCAGGATGAGGGTTGAGGTGAGATAGATAGCATTTGAGATTGTTGATTTGGGCCTGGATAAAGGACTCTATGAGTTTGGAAAGATGGTGTTCAGCTTGGATGAGGCGTTGGGAAGTTAGGCTAATTTTTGCAATGTTTGCTCTGGTGATATGTGAGTATGGGGAAAATTATGGCAGAGTAATGACACATTTGACAGAGGTGGGGGAAGTTTCATAGAGGCGTTGGATTTCCTCTTGTGCAGTAGGAGGAAAATTGTAGGGGAAAAAGGGGAGTGCAGCTCTTCTTTAGACTCAGCAATGGATATTGCCACAACTTAGCGAAGATGGTGATTTTTGGGTGAGGCCACCATGGCCTCAGCAAGCTGGCGGTTGCTTTGGTATGGGATAGCTTTGGTCTTGGGGACATATTGTTTGGGCGGGAGTGGGACATTAAAGTCTGAATTCATAAAAGGTTTAGATCAATTGGTTTATCAGGAGGTGGGACAATTTCACCATATTTGGTCACTTCATCTAATACATACCAGTTATTTTGATTGACTTTGATTGATTCAGTGAGACGTGGCTTGGGTTTGGTAAGTTTTGGGGTGGATAATAGGTTGGATTTAATTTGGGTCTAAACCTGAGCCCAATTGGTTGGAATGGGTGTAAATTGACAAACTTGGGAATGTGTAGCTAGATTTTGCATTGGATTCAATGGGTGCATGGCCTGTGGGGGTGGGGAAGCCAAAATCCTCATTCAAATGAAGTTGGTATGGTTTCATGGGTGGAATAGGCAGTTTTCACAGGGTTTGAATTGTATCAAAATGCCTTTTTAGTATGGTCCAATTCAAAGCAAAGGGGGCAAACTGTGAGGCCATTATCAGTGTGGGCCCAAAAGAAATAGTCAGGTGCAGATGGGATATAGGTCCACGGTGGGATGTACTGGGCCATGTTTAGCTAGTGGGGCGTAATGGTGGCCATTTCCTGAGGTGCTGCTAGGCGGCTATCACCACATGGGACAAGAAATTGAAAGATGGGGTTTGTGTCATAAATGGACAGCTCTGACATCAACTCCTCATAGAGTGTTTGAGGGGGAAGGTGTGAGTAGAGGTTCACAAAGGTCACCATGAGTGTGGTATCTTCTGGAAAACATGTTTGGGTGGTAGTATGGGGGTGATTTTGCAAAATAAGGGAGTTGCTGCTGTTGCAGCCGCATCCTCTCAGGGGGAATACAATATCAAAAAGCCCTGGTAAGGGTGGAAGTTAATAAATCCTAATGGTGCAAAGGTGGTTGTTGCCAGCTTAATTATTGCTTTTTTGGCATATGGGAAAAGATGTCTGTACTTGAAGCGGAGGCAAAAGCAAATATTGGATTGGGGTAGGGCTAGGGGGTGGGCGGTTTGGTTAATTCATGCGAGGTGCAGTGCTAGGTCCCTTGGAGGGATATGGCGGCTAGATGTATTTGGCGGACTGGATGAGCCATTCTGCACGCGTTTTCCTACTGGGCGTTAAATGCTAGCAGGTGGAGCAATGATGCCCCACACTGGGGAAGCAGGTGGTGGATCCAAGGACATGAATTGGGAAATTGATGCGGTGAGATGGGGGGGGAAGAAACTTGTTTTTAAAATCACTTGAAAGTGATGTCAAGCAGAAAGAATAATCTACTAGGGACGAAATTTAACGCTATATAAAATTAATTAATTAATTTTTTAGTACTAGATGGTCCCAAATTAGTTAATCAATTTTGTAGAGTACAAACTTTTACCTTCATAATGTCACAATTAAATCATTTAACTTGTAATAAGCTCCCCAAATTGATAAAAAAGCTTGTATTAGAATAATCTCAAAACCTTCTTATAAACTCTAATGATATTTTCTCAGATATTTTTGATTTAAGAAGTGGGCAGAAGCCGTCCTGCTGAGCAGTGATTGGGAAGGATCCAGAAGTAATAGGTAGTGAAGCAAAAACATTTCCCCTTAGACCCTACTAGAAAGAGAAATTTGAAATACACAGTGAATTCAAAAAGTTCTGGGACTAACGTTTTATAGACACAACTTTACAATTAAATACACTTTCTTTTATCATAATTTTAACATACAACCTTTCCCTCTCTATACATATTTATATTGCTAAAACAATTGTTAAAAGGTGTGCACATAGTTCCTATTTTGTATAACCATGTCTAAACCAGCTGTCACATTCTTCTGAATTGTCTCTACTTTATCAAAAGGATGAACCTTCAGTGCCACCTTCAGATTAGAGAACAGAAAGAAGTCAGACATAGCCAAATCTGGTGAATAGGGTGGATAATTATAATCTGAAGGTGGCACTGAAGGTTCATCCTTTTGATAAAGTAGAGACAATTCAGAAGAATGTGACAGCTGGTTTAGACATGGTTATACAAAATAGGAACTATGTGCATACCTTTTAAAAATTGTTTTAGCAATATAAATATGTATAGAGAGAAAAAGGTTGTATGTTAAATTATGATAAAAGAAAGTTTATTTATTTGTAAAGTTGTGTCTTTAAAACGTTAGTCCCAGAACTTTTTAATGCACTGCGTATCATACACACTAATGGCCAAATATATTAATAGAGATTAAAATTGGTTGTATAAATTATATAGTTTTAATCCAACTATTACACACTTAGACCATTCCCACACGGACTTAATAACTTGGAACCTTTCAATATTGTTTTAATCCACTTTTATTAAATTTACTAGAATTTAAACAGGTCATAACTCAAAAATGGTCTGTTTTTAAAGAAGTTGATATTATTGTTGCAGTAAATGTATGAAATGATAGACTGGGTTTACGCAAGGTTTAATCCTTTGTGGCACAAATTTTGGAGCTTAAAATCAATGTCTGCATATTTTCTAGAGCCCACGTTTATCATGCTTTTGGTGACTTTTACCAACGTATATTGAAAAACCTATAACTCTGGCATCTAAATATGTATACTATTTTAGATTACTTCCTACCTAGTTTTTCTTTTGAAAGATTTTTAAAGAGTTTAGTTAAAAGCACCTTGTACGTCGTGAAAAATTAACCTTAAACGCCCTGGCTTTTTTTAGCTTTTTTCACAAAAAAGTTGCTTACCATACCCTACAGAATTTTTGTTTACTTTGCATTATATAGAAGTCCTTTGATTCTGTTAAAATCCATTTACTAATGGCTTGTTTCTTGAAAATTGTACTTTTTAACTACACTGGTTTGAGAGCATTTTCTTTCTTATTATAATCCCCACCACCTTCTATATGGATGACTATTTTTTAATTTGGACAGCTGAGAGTCGTTTATGGTTTGTAGAGTTTATAGAGCTTAACTGGCGACTAAGTCCTGCATTTCCACCTTTATAACATGTACCACCATTGAGTTTTCACTCATACAAGAATACATGTGGTTCAAAGATCACCTATTGAGAAAAAACCAATTTTAAGTTCACTAGGCATAAGGACTGAAACCTCAATCATAGGTGGGATCAGCTCTGGTTGGACTCCTACACTCACACTCCATAGAGTACCTCTCACTCTTGATATTAAAAGTAGATGGAGTTATAATTCGCCTAATGTCTCCTCAGATCATTCTAGTATTTTATCCTCATCCCATGAAATCACTCTGTAGGAGCAAAAGTAAGAAGACCTACCTAAATCACGAGTCCTAGACATAAGCAGTTGTTCTACATAGTCCACTATGACTCTCTGATCACTGTACCACTCAGGAGCGATTAGACGGCTTGGAAGCACACCAGGACTGAGCCTTGTCTATGCTAAGAATAGTACAAGTCTAGGTGTTCACCCAGGGGTGTCATAAAGTAACATAACCGTTTACCCGTCCTCAGTCTGCGCTGCATCCTACCCATCTCCACAATATAAGTTTATAAATAATTAAATGGATGAAAGGTGAAAGTATGACCCTCCCTTTCTGAATGTAACTTGCTAATCCTAAACAATGAACCCCATATTGGATGTCTTTCCCCTATTTCATCCATCAGCAGTAAATCTTTTGCTGGATACTTCATGTTTTTAGCTTATTATCTACCCCAAGAGAAAAATGGAAAGCCAAATTTTAAATGAAAAAGATGCAAGAAAATGAATTCATAAAAAGCACAGAGTTATCAGAAATGTTAGGACTTACCATGCTCCCATGGCGCATTGTAAAGGGGGAAGCTTCTTAGAACATCCTTTCTTATCAGTCAGTCCCCTATATCCTTCTAGGGGTAGCGTCCTCTTCACAGAACGTAACGCTGTCAACTTTTAATATACCTTATAGTTATGGAGGTTGAGTGGTAGCGAATGCTTAACTTAAAGACTAATTGATGAATAAGTAGGTAAATCTGTGCTGCTAATGGCATAGAAGTGTGCTATCCTATGCTATCTGACCCATATTGAGATAGAGTGATGTATAACGGTTATCCCAACTCTTGGGGTTACCATTTGCAAACTAATGCACCCCTGATCCTCCGCTAAAACTAGCTGAAAGTATCAAAGGTTCTACTGAGAAATTTGATGCCACAAAAACCAAATATTTATGACATAACTTATATGAATTATAGTATAAAATAGCAGTAGAACTAGTTGTGATATTCTCCAGAATAACTCTTGTCCTTAAATGAGGAAGTTGGCAAAAGATGATTGCTCCGGTGATATTCTCAATAAAAGACAGGTGTTCAAGAGTTATTTGCCAGTATGCTTTTCTTTTTTTTATTGTGGAAAGGTCTTATGGGTCTCTTCGCTCTTGTGTGGGCTATGACAACCACAACAATGCGACAAACCCAGACCTGCATCCAAACCACTAAAGTAACAAATTCACGTTAATTTATGGCAAGAGTCCTTAATCTGGACTGTCTTAATGTCTTCAATCAGATCCTAATCAATGAGGGATCAGAATGGTTAACAGCGTTACGCACCATGAAAGGAATAATTATAAATAGTGTAGTGCCATTTGGGGTAGAAAACGTTTCTTCAAGTTTCCAGAGCTTTGTTTATTCTGTTCTTTTGGCCCTGTTGGGGAGTGACTCGCTGCATATATGGAAAACAGCTTAGCTTTCTTACAAGGTTGCAAAGCTCATAAAAAGAGTCATCTAGATGTTATGGAGCTTATCTCAAGCAGATAATACAATTGAAGTAAACAAATACGATTTCTTTCATGCTTAAGTTACCTCCTGAACAAAATTATTTTCACTAAGGGGCACCTGATCACACCAATTAATGAAACTGCCATTCAGGATTGGGTCACGACTCAATCCCTTTCTGAGTTAAGAAGCTTAATAGGCACCTGCAATCTATAAAGATGTTCACCCCAAAACTACTAGAGGCGGATGAACCACTTTATTTAGCTTATAGGATACAAATTCTACTTAGACATTAAAGCGCAACCCCTCCTTCAATGCTGTAAAAACCATCTGGTTGACTAGACCATGTCAGACTGATGTTGACTCTTCATGGCTTTCATTGTGGCAACGAATTTCACAAATTATTATATAGAAACGGCTCTGTTGCAAGTAGGAGAATATGGATTGGAACGACCCTTAACTTACTTATTCAATAAGATGTTTTTCTCCCATGTTACCAATGCCATCTGTTGGAACCAACGCTCAGAAGTCAAATACTAACTTCACAGGTCGATAGACACAGGTTTAAAAGGTTCTATTTGAGGACAGTGGCCTTAGAAACTAAATAGACTTTATTGCTCCTATACAGGTTTCTATTAACATATAAATAAAGCACCTGTAGTATCAGTTAATGGATGTAATGTGTGGGCTCCTAACTTGTACACTTAAGTCATGTTAGGCTTTCTCTTCTACAGTAGGAACAGATACTCTTCCATAATATGGCAATACTCCTAAATATGCCACCCAATCCTAGAGTTCTCATTGGTGAAACTTTTGATAATAAAGAAGCACTTGAGATTTGTGAATAGTTGCAAATGCTCATATATAAATAAATGGAATATACATCTAGTTCCCATAAATCTACTTAATAGTATCATTCTGATAATTACAAGTGAGATAAAGGTGAATGGCCAAAGAGGATAATTCTTTTCATATTAGTTTACACCTGTTCAAGGGGCAAGATAGTTAGATAGTAAAGCAGAGGATATGAAGCCATGTCGTGAGGTGAGGTAATCATGTATTATGAATTTAAAAGTTATGAGGTAAGGCTTAAAGATTAAATTATGATATTTATCTGAAATTGGAGAGACCACGTAAAGGTAGCATTAGCTTAAAGCTGCATATTGGTAACTACACAAGGATCGTAAGCAAAGGCAATGTAATTCATAGTTACTGGTTCTAAAAGTCAAGATTGATTTAGCAGCAAGCCAATTAAATTTTAGTCTACATATTAGGTATATAGGAATCTAAATAGGTTTTATGTTTATGATGGTAGGTAAAAGCAATTGCAACAAAAAATGATAAGGAGCTATGGAACCAGGGGAGGCAATACAGTACTGTGGTACCACATCTACGGCCCTTAGTGGCCATTCACTGTCCTGAAAGACCACTATGTCCTTTTATATCAAAGTCCATCTCATGTCTGCCCCAATGCCAGTCTCGCTGTCTTGAGGCGCTCTCCATATCAAACTTAAGATATGATTTCATTTTATTCAGCCCAATCCTCTCACTGATGCCCTGTTTAAATACCTATCCTATTTCTAAGACACATCCCTAGTTAAAGCTCACAAAACCATAGCTCTCATACCTCTGGAACAGGCGAAGACAAATCCAGAAACTCTGATCCAAATCATTTTTGAATGCAGTACCTGTAGACCAGACTTATCTTCCTGCGTTTTCATATCAAACATTTAACAGCTGAAGTTATACTATTATGAAAACCTGTGCCAAGAATAAATAATCTATTGAATTTGGTTGCCATGCCTTAAAAAACCATCCTCTACTTTGAAGATTGTGAGTGCCTCATGCCACCTCAGCGGGGAGAAGTTATCTATAAGCATTATGGGGATCACTGGTGCATTACCACATATCCCTTGATAATTTTAGTCCAAGGGACCTGAAGATCAAGGGTGTTAGATAAAACCTTTGTGCTTCTGTTGGTAGATAAATTTATTCCAGATACTTAGTCTGAAAAGGCAATTCCAAATAAATATTAATTTTAACTTGAAAATGAGAAAGAAAGAAAGTAAAGTTTTTAGCTAGTAGCCACAATATAAAGGAAATTGGGGAGGTGACTTGATAAAAATCCAAGCAGTTCAAGCTTAGATTTATAATTTTATATGAATTGAGGATTCTGCGCCAGGCCAATTTTTTGGTCAAATAGGCTTTGCTCACCGCATGGATCAGGTTTGAACCCCAAAATTAGATTGCTAAAAGGAAGCAATAGTCTTCTGCATAAGTTGGGGTTGATCCCTGACTTCAAGAGTCATCAAACTTCATGGGGATTATCCATGACAGAAGTTTGGGCTTTATGGTTGGATTGGGATCAGTTTCCATTAGCTGACACCTCTGAATATATTTTTGGGTAGGAATCCTGACAAGCATAAGGACCCTCCTATAGCGAGTCACCTTGTGAAGGACATGACTATTGACCTCATCTGGTGCTCTTACATCTGGAAAGGCATAACTAAGGATGGGACATAAAAAATCAAACTCAGCTTTCCATGTAACCGCGCCAAAGACAGCCACCAGAAAGGAATCATGGTTCTTGTACCTTTACAAGTAGGGAAGGTTCATGGAGGTTTGTATTATTAGACCTAATTGTGACACTCTTACTATCTAAAGGCTTTGATGTACTAATAATTGCGGTTATTCAATTTACAAAGAAGACCCATTTAATCACCCTGAATACAAAGATCACCTTAGGGAATATGCCGAGTTTTTCATTGAACCGCACTTTCACAACATGGACCTCCTAAGTGGAAGTGAGTGATAAAGGCTACAAATACGGCATAGTTATGTTTGCCCTTGAATCTCTGCTTTAAATTTTTTTACAGTCCACTGCAAACATCCTCAGTCCTATGAACAGAAAGAGAGGGTGAGACAAGGTTGGAAAAGTTGATTTTAGAGCAACAAAATTTTATCAGAAAAATTGGGCGTAATACCTACCTTTAGGCCAGTTTTTTTAAAAACCTGAAGCACTTCTTAACTAGAATCCCAATTTTTCTGTAAACTATATATACAGCTTAAGCCTTTGCTTAGACCCCCGTCATAACACCCATTCATAGTTGCAAATTTGAAATCTGAGGAATTTAGGGTTATGCATCGCTTGGTAAAAGGAGATTTTGTGGATGCTGTGAGAATCTAAAAAGAATTTTGGACAGTAAAACGTAAGAAATGCCTAGGTTACCATCATGGAGATCTATAAATGGCTAAGGCCAAGAACCTCCATCCAAAATAACCAGTCTGGATGCTGGGACTAAAAAGCCTTAGATCTTTCAGGGTGATACAGAAGGTGAGGCCTGAAGGTTTAAGGATTGATCTTTTACCAATCGTCAAGGTTTTTAGCACTTAATATAGATTTATTGACCCTTATGCTGGATAGAATCCAGAATAACCTGAACCTTATCTTGTAGATAAAGCCTAGATATGAGGTGGACGCTATCCTGGAATACTCATTTTCAGAAGCTACAAACAGTAATTAGTATCCAAGAAATGGTACTATAAAAGCGAGAACAGTTAATGGCTCAGAATTGCTTCAAGGCCACAAAGTTGGTCAAAGATTTTCATGAGAAGTTTCATGAGAATTCTGACCCCTATAATCTCCTTTTCAAATACCATGAAGCTTTCTCCTAACCATAATAAAAATTTTTTGGTTTAGATTTCATATAGTGGGTTGGAACCTCACCTAGTAGTGGATGGTGGTGGCACATATAGTTTCATTTTACCTGAGATAGAGCGCATCATGAAAAGCAAGAATAATTGTTCATGAAAATACCAAAAGCTCCACATGTGTATATTATTTATCTATAAAAAGTTATAATTAAGAAGTTTTTAATAGATTGGCCCACTGTCTAGTTTTTGGGAAAGAACATAATTTAAAGGTAAATAAGAAGCATGAAACATCCCACAAAGACACAACTAAGAAGAATAACTTCTCTCCCACCCCAATGCTGTCCCCCATGGTCCGCCAGCTAAAGCGGGCGCCAGACAAATTGTTTCCTCAAAGCTTTCTTACCTTCAAATATGGCTTCCTAGGCTGTTAGCTGAGGTGCCATATTAGGAATTCTTTTATATTAATAATCCCTTTATTTGGCCCATTTGCAAATAAAGATGCGTGGCAACTTTCCCTTTTGGGTTGGGCACTACTAGTGCCAAAAAAGAAGAAAGTCTTCAAATGAAATTCCCTTGAAAAAAACAAAAGTTAAATAATTGAGATCACATTGATTATATAGGCTACAAAGCTCAATCCAAATTTTTGGATCAAATTGCCCACTTCATCTAGTCTGCAATAATTTAAAATTTTAATATTATATTTCTCTAATTTTAAAGGATACTAACAGTAAAAACATATTTTAATTCCTATTAAATTGTTTTTCCTGAATGTTTCTACTTTTATAGCAGTAATAGTGGGGTATAACCAAGATAAGGGCAGCCAAGCACTTTACTTGCAGGTGCCCAATAAAATCTGATAAAAATAACCAATATGGTTTCAAGGTGGGTATCCTATTCGCCATACTGGATGGGGAATGTGGGTCAGGGATATCTTTATTTAGAGGGGACTGAGGGCACACACGAGAACAGACAAGATTGGAGTTGGAACACCAGTGGAATGGGGTAGAAAGTGAATGAGAAAGAAGTAAAATTTGTTGAAATTTCTATATTATTGTTGCAGAAAGTGTCTGTAGTGATAGACTAGATTTTGCATAGTTTCTCATCATTGTCACAAAAAGTAGAGCTTAAATATTAAGTCACCATATTTTGTAAAACCCACGCCTAGTCAAGAATTTGATGACTTTTACCAAAGTTCACCAAAGACAATATAATTTTGAACATCTGCTTCCTCTACTATCCCGTATTAATTCCCATTAATTATCTCTACAAATATAAAGGAACCTATTAGAAACGCCTAGGATGTCGCGTTTTATTAACCTAAACGCTCCGGGATTTTTGGGCTTTGTCTCTTTAAACTTCTTCACATGACTTTCAGAGATTCTGTTTCCCTTCCACTGAGGGTTTGAAAGCCCATACATGAATAAAAGCATCTCAATCATGGGGCTTTTTAGGACGTTATCAAAACAGGCCAATTTGACACTATCCTGCAGAATTGGGAAAAACAAATATAAAGTGGTTGAGATTTTAAAAAATCATATGGTGAGGTGCCAGAGTTTTTTTGTGGTCAAATGGGTTGTTTTCAACTGAAAATGCTACCTTGCAATAAAGAATGGACTGTTATTAATTTTTTTTTCTTATATTCAGTTCTTTCCTTAAAAATGGGGTGTTTATAGTTGTCAAATTAATATTTATTGGGAAAAACCATGACTAGGATTTTTTGATTTGCCTATGTGAAAAATGCCAGATTGGGCTCCCCATTAACTTGGGTAGAGCCTGATCCAAAGTATCAGGGATGGCACAAATTATATTTAATTATTTTTAAATAATTGACACTGGCAATTAATGCTAAGTATGTCAAAACATCAATTGGGTCATGGTGTAATCCCATCTTGGTGCTTGCACCCCAATCAACTACCCTTTCAAGATTCATTGGCTAATTATGCAAAGGATGGTCCCACTCCCCTTGTATTAATGTTTTATATATCTTTTAAATTTTAAATTTATTGCGGGGAAGGCTGACCATGGGATGGACACTTCCGAATATGACTCAGACGAGACAAAACTTAGTACCAGGGAGGCACCCCAGAGAAGCGATGCTATCTCTTGTTGCCAGCGGGAACGCCACTTATGGGAAGGGGAGGGAACGTGTGTAGGGGACGTAGCCACTATTGAGCACGTGTGGAGGAAGGGGTCTGATTTGATGAACCAGACTGGGAACCAGGAGGAGACCAGCTGTTGGCGACGCGGTGGGAGATATCCAAACATCCATGCTTGAAAGTGATCCGCCAAATGAGACCAGAATCTGTGGACAGCTTCAGGGAGGGTGGGGAAGGATCCAGCGATGGCATCCAAGACAATCGTGTGGATAGTCCACATGGCGATTGCAACCACCAGAGCACGGAGGGATGGTGGGAGGGGGAGGCCATTGATGAAGCAAACATATCTCTTGACAGACTGAAGGGATGTGTTTGATCCTGGCCTAGCAGACGTTGGACTTCGCGCCATATTACTTTAGAGGTGGGGCACTTCTCCAGGCGGTGGAACAGCGTTCCATATTGGCTGCACATGACTCAGGATGAGTGTAAAGCGTTAGAGCGCTCAGCTGTATGATACACCCGCCTTAGGCAGCGCCACATGGGAGCGGACTTGAGGCTGCAACAGAGGATGGTGTGCGTATTTCCAGATAGTCTTTTGGGTCTCAGTGGAATAAGGGATGTCCATCATGTCCAGGTAGTCCACCCTGGATAGGACTTGGGGTCGAATGGGGATCACGCCATCATGGATGGGTAGCCCCTGTACCTCTTGTGTGAACTGAGGAGAGGGGCGGCCTCTTTGGGTTGTATGTCCACTAATACGAATTCTCCACTCTGCGCTTCGCATGGAGAGTAGGATTCGTTTGTAGTGGGTTTTGGTCCTGTGAGGACCTGTGGCCGATGTGTGTGATGCGAGGTATTTCGTCAGGGAGTGGGGTTTGATGGATTGTTGAGGCCCAAGGCTCGGGAGAAGTTGGAGTGGGCCACGCGGGACCAGTGTTGGGATGGGAGTGTAGGAGCAGTGACAGCCGCAATCCAGGTGCCCAGGATCTTGGTGGCATGGGCTTTGAAGTCAAGTAGGCCCATGCCACCATGATGATGAGGGCCAAACATGACCTCTAGCCGTACTGGTGGAGGGCGGCCTGACTAAAGCCAACCTTGTAGCAAAGCATACAGGGATTTGAAGAAGCTTGGGGAGAAGGGGATGGCGTAGCTCTGAACCAGACTTTGGATAGGAGCATAGAGGTGGCAAGAACAACCCTGCCAGTGAGGGTAGTAGGGTGAGCTCTGAGAGAGGCGATTCGCTTCGTCACGTTGGCCAGTATATGGCACTCCATTACTGCTGACGCGTATCCACCTGCCTCCATCCACACGCCCAGATGGCGTACCGGTCCTATGGTAGGTCGTGGCTCAAAGGGGAGCACCAGTGGAGCGGTGTGTTTTGAGTTAGTAAGGCGTGAACGTGGGCGAGCAGATGGGCCGGGTTGGGAACTACTTTCTGGGGCCCAGCAGTTCTGAAACCGACCAAGGAGGATGATTTCGGTTTTGGAGGCATTCAGTGCCGCGTTGCTTACCCGGGAATATTCCTGGATGAGGGCTTCAAGCGCGTGCATCTTTTGTTATTGAACACCCCCACCACGCAATCATCTGCAAATGCCATCATCTTGACTGGGGTTTGGCCTGGCACATGGACTTCATTGAGTTGGGCATTCACATTTCGCAGTATTAGGTCAAGGCTGAAGTTGTATAAGAGTGGGCTGAGGGGGTCCCCTTGTCGCAGGCCCCTTTGAGGACGGACTACTTCCGTTAGGAAACCTGGGCCGCGCACTGCCATTGTTGCAGATTCCGTGAGCAGCATCACCCAGTTAATGAAGCGGGGAGATAGGCGGAATTGTTGGAGGCTGGCCCTAAGGTATTCCCAGTTTACTCTATCATAGGCCTTTTGTTGGTCCAAGAATACAAGTGCCCCAGAGGCTGTGGACTGACACACATTAGCCACAGAGTGCACGTTATCCCAAATTGACCTTCTGGGGATGAAACCAAATTGTTCTTGGGAGATGGTGGCAGATGCTACAGTCCCTAAACGGTTAGCCATGATTTTGGTTAAAATTTTGGTGTCTGTGTTTGTTAGAGAAATGGGGCGCCAGTTGGCTAAGTCAAGCTTACTTCCTTTCTTGAAGAGTGTGACTGTAAAGGCCTCATGTCCTCCTGGTAGGAGGCGTGTTTCCAACAGGCCTTGGTTGAGTGAGGCTAGCAGCAATGGGGATATATATTTAAAATATTTTTTGTAAAACTCATATGGAATGCCATCTGAGCCTGGGCATTTTTGGTTTGGCGCACCGCTAATGGTAGTCCATAATTTGTTCGGAGTAATTAAATTCATTATTTCCAGGTATCGGAAAATGGTGCAGATATGAGCTTGGTTGAGAAATTCTGCCACTTCAGCCAGCTGAATTGGTTTGGCTTGGTCAACTTGGAGTAATATTTTTGCATTTTGATTGCCACTTCAGCTGGTGTAGCTGTAATAGAATTATCTAATCTTTGCACCCGTGTGCAGGCCACGCTCTGGCATGGTGCGAAATTTTTTGAAGAAGTATGCGGTGCACTTGTCGCCTTTAGTGATGCATGTGGCCCTGTATTGGACACAAACCCAATGTTTGTGTTGCCTTTCAAGTGCGTTGAGGTGGGCGGCTGCCTCTGCCCTCTTCTGGCCCCATGCAGGGCTATATCCTGAGGCTGGAATGTTGGACTCCAAGTGGGCAATTCCACCAGCGCGCACGATATAACCGCCAATGTGGCTCATGAGCATCTGGATGAGAGATGGCGATAGTGGCGGATGGTGTCTTCTTTGAAAGTTGCCCATGTGGAAATGGGGTCCGCGCAAAACGGTGCAACAAATGATTTTGCCAAAGTTGCCTCTTCCACCCACATGGAAAATCATGGCGACGCGAGCTCTGGGGGGCAGATTTTGCACCAATGTGGGGCCTTTGCAACTGTGATGGGTAAGTGGTATGTTATCAAGACCAGTCGGTGGACGGAGAATTCCATTTTCGTTGTTTTGAAGTGGGAGATGTGGGGTTGAAATTTCGCTGGTGCTAGAATAAGGTCGATGCGGGTCATGGACCTTAATTGGCCGTTGTGGACATGGGGACGCATCATGTTTTTGAGCAGTGGGGCATGTTGCGGCAGCACATCCATTAACCTAAGTATGTCTTTTAGAACGCGTAGTTCTACGTGACCCTGTGGGGCATGGGGTGAGGGCGGCCACAGGTCCATTGGTGAGGTTAGCCAACAGTTCATGTCGCCAATTAGGAAAGAATTGGGGGGTAGCAGGAGGGATTTGACTTACAAGAAAAATTCCTGATGCTCATGTGCACCGTTTGGGGCATAAATGTTGATGATGTGTGTGCAACATCGGCCCATGAGAAGGTGACAATGAGCACTCAGCCATTTAGGAATGTTTCTGAAGATGTAAATTTGAAAAAATTGTTTTTCCAAATTAGCACCCCACAGTACTTCGACCAAAAGGATAGGGATGGTAGGAGCATTGTTTTCCAAGCTTCCTCAGAACCTCGTGGACAGTGGGTTTCCTGGATGGCCAGGATATCCACGGGTAAATTGTTTTGTAAAAAACTCAGTTTCCTAGCCCAGGACAGGGAGGCCTTGAGTCCAGCGATATTAGGCATCCCTAGAGTGAAGGTTTCCCCCATCACACCTTAGGTGTGAGGGGGTGGGCCCCAGGGCCCACCAGCCTCTTCCAGGTCCCCACGGGCTAGCACAGCAGCGTGGGTGTTAGCAGCAATGCTATTGGGGTTTTTGTTAGTTTTTGCAGAAAGAGTTGCA
This sequence comes from Massospora cicadina, assembly GCA_022478985.1. Classification (NCBI taxonomy): domain Eukaryota; kingdom Fungi; phylum Entomophthoromycota; class Entomophthoromycetes; order Entomophthorales; family Entomophthoraceae; genus Massospora; species Massospora cicadina. The sequence continues at coordinate 251,143 of JAKSZP010017075.1, read as the reverse complement.
TTGGCTTTGGCCTTCACTTTTTGTTTTCCCGACGTCGGACAAATTTTTTGTGGTGCGGATAAGTTCGGTGCACTGTCAAGTGGGGCAAAAAAAAATTTTCAGTTGGGATAGGTCCCAAGTCAGTTTTGACTGGGGCTTAGGTGCAGCAATTGGGTGAGATCGAATCTCCCATCAGATCCTCGGATTGAGTGGCCCATTTGGCATGGGCCTCCCAATCTGATTGGGTGATGGATTCCCAAGTTGCTTCCGCCGTGAAGGTCTCCATGTCCTCCTGGCGTTGTGAGTGTGGGATGGTGGTGGTGGCCATGGCCGCTTCCTTGGCTGCGGTCCTATGGGCCTTCTTGGCCTTCTTCCGCTCCTGCGGGGAGATGGGCTTTACCAATAGGTAGCAGCCTTGTGCTCCCCATGGGAAAGCCTCCTTGGTGCTTGCGGTTGGTTTGTAGTGCGCCTCTCCGCTGGCCATGGCCACTGAGGGGTGCTCTTGGAATGTGACACCCTCTTTAATGGGGCACGCGTGCGCCTTATGGCCGAACGCATCACATTGGGTGCAAATGGGGGGCGCACTGTCCATGGTTTCCCAGAATGGGTGGGTGGTGTGCCCTGCGATGTCAATAAAGGTGGAGTGCGGGATTGGGTTAGGTCCTTCGCAATCCCCTCAGTTGGGGTCAGAACTGCGATTGCTTTGCCGGTGCACTGGTGTGGCATCAGCATGAAATGTTGCATTTCAAAAGATTGTATTTCACCATAAATGGCGAGACCATCTTTCAGGTGTTGCTCCAAAATGTCACATTTTACCGTAGTAGGCAAAAAGTCAAACGTGAGGAAAATTTGGTTTGATTTTGTCCTTCTGGTGCATTTAGTTTCGATGACCCGTTGCCCTTTGGGGAGGTCGACCACTATGCGCACCATTGCAGCCTCATCTGCTGCTATTTTGCTTTCAAAACCTAGGTCCAGCCAACCATGTGACATGGAGTGAGGTGCAACGTACACCACGGTCGGGAAAAGTTTGTGTACATCTTCACAAAATTTTTCCCATAGGGCCATTTTTTGGATGTCCAGATACACACAGACTCCAAATTCCACCGATGAAAGTGGCTGGGAATGTGGCGTGTTGATGTACTGGTTGCATCGTGCTTGCCACGCAAGTATCTCTGGGGAAATTGTGACCGTCAGTTTTTTTAGATTTTTTTCTATTCTGCCAGATTCTCCGGGGCGTTTTGAACGTTAGAGGCCGCGGGCCTTCCACCTGCTCCTCTTGCCTTGCTTGCCCAACTGCTCCCAGACATGGGCGCAGACTAATCCCTCTATGAGATTATCAAACTAGATTTAGTCTTGAATTGAATGGGTTGCAAAAAGAGTTTGCAATGAGAAAGAAAAGTTATTAATGTTTTATATATCTTGATTGGAAATGGATGCATAATTATCCCCATCCCAATCCCTTCCCTTCCTGATCCCACTTTTAGCCTTAAAGTCATATAAATACCTTACAGATTATTCTAATAAACCTACCATTTCTTGCTAAAAAGTGGGATCAGGAAGGGAAGGATTTGGGATAGGGAGATCTCGGCATCCATAGTTGATCAAGATAAAAAAAAGAATATTAGTAAAGGGAGTAAAACCATCCTTGACAATATTCTCTGGTGATTCTCAAAAGTGTAGAAGATTTGGGTGCGAGCGCCAAGATGGGATTCTGCTGCAACCCAATTGATGTTTTGACATCCTTAGCATTACTCGCCAATGACAAGTAAATAAATATAATTAAATAATATTAGGGGCCATCTGATACTTTGGATCAGCTCTACTCAATTTAATAAAGAGCCTGATCCAGCATTTACCCATAGGTGAGTCACAACCCCTAGTTGTGGCTTCCCCCAATAAAGGGAGAATCCTGACAGAACCCCCTCTAAGCCTCAGCTAGGGTTCAGAGTCATGGTGGGATAATTGGCATAATAGCTGGCATTAAGGATGGGACCCAGCATCAGCGCTGGAGCTAGCATTGCGAAGTGGTCCCAGCATTGGGGTGACACCCAGTATTGGTGCTGAATTTGGCATTGGAAAGAGGTCCTTGAATTTGGGATGACACCCTGAATTGGCACTGGAGCCAGCACCATAAAGAGGTCCCAGAATTTGCATTGGAGCTGGCATCAGCATGAGAGCCAGCATTAGGGATTGACCCTGGAGATTTAGATCAACGGTGTGGGCCCACCAGATCCTACTAAGCTTTTGAGGGCCCTTATTCCCACCTCAACCTGGCTTTCCCGCTTTTGGAATGGGCCAGGGTAACCTGGGCTTGGCTGCCCAGGATTAAGAATTAGACCAGCTGAAAGGCCCACCTGATCCTACTTCTTCCATCCTGGTTTGTCCGCCATTATGGCAGATCAGGTGCCAGGACAGGTCGTACCTCCTAGGTTGTTTAGTCCCAGGGTAGGCTCCAGGCCTAAGGCCCTCAGCAGTGACAGCCCCTCCTCCTTACTTGGAATTAGCTCTCATGCTAACTTATGTCACCTGGTCGATAGCACCAATTTTTTGGGACCGTTTCTCAAAATCTCCTTTCCTATTTTAGCTTTAATGCCTTGAAGGCCTATTAAGTCGTTGGGGGCTTTGGGGCCCTGATATAATATGGGCTGGTTCAGAGTTGCTCCCCATGTCCCAACAACAGTTATAGTACATAATAAATGACAGCTTGTTGAGATTTTATATATGAAAAGGTTTAGAAAGTTTATTATAATCTAATTTTTTTCTGTTTGTTGGACATATATTCCCTCAAGGCTTCAAAATAAGAATGTTTTGGGGAAAATTTGACCAAAAAAGGTAATGTTGGACATTTACAAGTCCTTGATGATAATAAGGTCGATTTAAATATAAATAAAGATTTTATTTGGCCAAAAGACCCTGGCCAATTCTCGGTGGAACCCCACAAATCAAGGCAAAAAAATTATAGATACTAACTGGGCATATAACAATAAGTTAGGAAGTTAAATTTCTCTGACTCCATAGGTAAACCTGGGGGGTCATCAAAGGTTCTCCCCTGTTACAACTAGTTCAAAGCCAGCACCAAAGTGGGTACCACCCTCTTTTTATAAACTTGGCGGGGTCCCCCAGGGTGCATTAAATTTTTACTAAAGGGGATTAACTGAAATTTATTAAATTGTTACCCCATGGGTACATATTGCCAAAGATTAACACCACAACAGTCATTCAGCCATAATGACGTGAGTTTCCAAGTTTTGATAGGCTAAAATCCCACACTACTTAATTTGGAAATTCCTAAGCTATCCAAACATTGAGTCTCATCGTTTTAAATACTTTAAACAATTTATTAAGTGTATTCTCTCTTTTACCCCCACAAGGCATATATTAAAATTTCATTAAATCAAAAACCTCTTCAGTATTTATTTATCTCCCTTATTTTCATATAACTGGTGAGACAAGCCCCTCACTTATATTGTTGTATTCAAGGCGAAAAGCATCAGAAAGCCTATTTACAGCCCCAAATCCAACCCCGTTTTAATAATAAGTAAGCTTTAAAAATCTTGGTCCTAGTCTTCAAGATAGGTCTTGAAAATTTGATTCCAACAAAACCATTTGCTCTGCGTCTAATTCTGCGCCTAAGTTCTCAGAAGCTATGATAGATGAATCTAAAAAAGGTAGGCAAGTTTTAAAGCTAAATCTATAGTAAGTTGAAAATGCATATATGAGGAAAGCCAAAACTATTGATATCTTAATTTTTATCTTCTAAAAACTCTCTTTCCGCTCAGCATAACTTTCTGAGCAAATCTTACAGAAAAAGTAAATTTCAATCGCCCGCCGTAGTTTCACTTTGTTGTCCTCAAACTCCCCACTGGCTGCTCCAGTGTGGGGCAGCGGCGAAACTCACCCTGCTGTTTTCTGTCCAGCGGGAAAATGTGCTCAGACTGGCTCGTCAAGTCATACCAAACCGCTGAGACAATTCATTCCTCCAAAGGATCCTGACGCCCACCTTGCTCATACCCAAGTGGTACCTAATTGCCCCCTGGTGCTCCCCCAGAGCAACATGCATTTCAGCCTTAGGGTCAATTATGGGGAACTTTTCCCTTACCACGACCAAACCATTTTTGAAATGGCTCAGGAGTTGATGACTCCCGCTGGTTTTATTGATTTCTGCCCCTATAAGGGATATTTCAACTTGGGCTTCACATTTGAAGCTGATGCTGTCACTGCGGCAACTGTGCCCCTGGTTTTCCAGGGTACCTCTCTCACCACAATTCAGACCCAGACCACAGTGGATACCACTTTGGTGGTTCAGTTCGCTGGTTTGCTCACCTACCTCCCCCTGAAATGCTCCACCAGGAGCTGATGGACAGTTTGGCAGCCTATGGCTCCAACCCCTCTTACAATTTGTGGTTCAAATGGGGCCACACGCCTCTCTGGGCCTCGGGCATATGCCTCAATCAGCCCTTAATTTAGTAAAATCGCCTTGTTAATTCCCCCTTGCGCTTTCATTCCTTCTGTACCTGACCGTCCACTCTGGACCTACATCGAGGGTGGGCAGATGATCTGCCCATCCTGTTTTGAGTTGGACTACTCGAGGTGCAAGTGCCCTTCCTTAGCTGCTTCTAACAGCTCTGATTTTTTGCCTGCTGGCTTCCAATCTGCTGCCCACCCCATGCCAGTTTCAGAGTGGGGTATGATCCTACCTTCCCCTCCCCCAAAGCCTGTTACTGCAGCAGCGCCTGCAGCCACCAATCAGCTTCCTCCTCACTATAGTGCCACAAACGCTCCCTCCAATCAAGCACTGGCTTAGACCCCAGTTTGCTCCCATGATTCATCCAATGAACCAACCAAAACTCAACTATATGCTGATTTCCCAATTTAATTCAACCAGAACCCATGGAAGTTATTGGCTGAAATTGATGAATCAGGTAATCTCATTTAAGAACCATCTCTACAAATCAAATGGTTCATTAATTCAGAATGGGATGTTAAATACCCCCTCGTTTATATGCCCCACAGACAAATGCCAAACCATTTTTTCAGTGACCGCCAGCTGGCAGTCAAAGCAGCTGCCATGCCAGATTGTCATCACCTCCGTAAAGCTGTTGCCAAATTAGTGGCGATGCTCACAGGAGGTATTCCCCTTCCTGGTATCCCCTCAACCCCCATCCCACAAAGTAATTAAACAATAAATCAATTACACAAAAATATAAATAATGCTATCCAAAACATGGTAACTGTAGCACGGAATCCTAAAGCTAAGATTACCCAAACCAAACACCAATTTTATTGAACTCCCTGACGCCCTCATTTCTAGCTGAAAAAGCTTTAGCCAAATATATAAGCACCATTTTTTAGCTGTCAATTTTTATGAGATACCAATCATTAGTGAAATACCACATTCCGCCTATTCCCCGACGTCCTTGCTCACCACCTTGACATGTGCCCTAATCTGAGATGAGGAAGCTTCTTCCAAAGATGAGCCCCCTGTTCCCCCTCCCCTTCCACCATGGTTGGATAAGCGTTTTTCTGCTGCCCCACATGGTTAGTTGTTTTTGTTTGGTGTGTATCATTCAATCCTCTCATTTTGGGCGTTTTGTTTGAATTGATTTGATTTATTGTGAGGAAGGCCGACCATGGGATGGACACTTCCAAATTTGACCCAAAAAAGAAACAAAACTTAGTACCAGGGGAGGCACCCCAGAGAAGCGATACTATCTCTTATTGCCAGAGGGAACGCCACTATGGGGAGGAGGAGGGAACGTATGAAGGGGCCGTAGCCACAATTGAACACGTGTGGAGGAAAGGGTCTGATTTGATGAACCAAACTGGGAACCAGGAGGAGACTAGCTGTCGGCGACGCGGTGGGAGGTGGCCAAACATCCACACCTGAAAGTGGTCCACCAAATGAGACCGGAATCTGTGGACAGCTTCTGGGAGGGTGGGGGTGGAGCCTGCGATGGCATCCAAGACAATCGTGTGGATAGTCCACATGGCGATTGCAACCACCAGAGCATGGAGAGAGGGTGGAAGGGGGAGGCCATTGATAAAGCAAACATATCTCTTGACAGACTGAAAAATGTGGTTGATCCTGGCCAAGCAGACGTTGAACTTCGCGCCATATCACTCTAGAGGTAGGACACTTCTCCATACAGTGGAACAGCGTTCCATACTGGCCACACACGATGCAGGATGAGTGTAAAGCGTTAGAGCGCTCAGCCATATGGTACACCTGCCTCAGGCAGCGCCAGACATGGGAGCAGACTTGAGGCTGCAACAGAGGGTGGTGTGCGTATTTCCAAATAGTCTTCTGAGTCTCAATGGAGTAAGAGATTTCCATCATGTCCAGTTAGTCCACCCTGGATAGGACATGGGGCCATGTGGGGATCACGCCATCTTGAATGGGTAGCCCAAGTACTTCTTGTGTGAACTGAGGAAAGGGGCAGCCTCTCTGGGCTGTGTGTCAGCTAATACGAATTCTCCACTCAGCGCTTCACATGGAGAGTAGGATTCGTTTGTAGTGGGTTTTAGTCCCGTGAGGACCTGAGGCCGATGGGTATGAAGCCAGGTATCTCATCAAGGAGTAAGGGTTTGACGGATTGTTAAGGACCAAGGCGCGGGAGAAATTGGAGCAGTTCGCATGGGACCAGTGTTGGGAGGGGAGTGTAGGGGCGGTGATGGCCACAATCCAGATGCCCAGATCTTGGCAGCATGGGCTTTGAAGTCAAGAAGGCCCATGCCACCATGATGATGAGGGCCAAACATGACCTCTAGCCATACTGGTGGTGGGTGGCCTGACCAAAGCCATCCTTGCAGAATGGCCTACAGGGATTTGAAAAAGCCTGAGGAGAAGAAGATGGCGTGGGCTCCAGACCAGACTTTAGAGAGGAGCATAGTTTGGTTAAAACAACCCTGCCAGTAAGGGAAGTAGGGTGGGCTCTGAGGGAGGCGATGCGATTCATTACATTGTCTAGAATATGACTTTCCATTACTGCTGATGCGTACCCACCTGCCTCCACCCACACGCCCAGGTGGCGGACCGGCTCTATGGTAAGGCGTGGCACAAAGGGGAGCACTAATGGGGCAGTGTGGGGTGAGCTGGAAGGGCGAGCACGTGTGCGAGAAGATGGGCTGGGCTGGGCACTGGTCGCTGGGGCCCAGCAGGTTTGATACCAACCAAGGAGGATGATTTTTGTTTTGGAAGCATTCAGTGCAGCATTACTTACCCAGGAATACTTCTGGATGAGAGCTTCAAGTGCACGTGCATCTTTATTACTAGAAACCCCTACCACACAGTCATCTGCAAACGCCATCATCTTGACTGGGGCTTGGCCTGGTACATGGACCCCAGTGAGTTGGGCATTCACATTTCGAAGTAGTGGGTTAAGGCTGAAGTTGTATAAGAGCGGGCTAAGGAAGTACCCTTGTCGCAAGCCCCTTTGAGGGCGGACTACTTCCATTAGGAAGTCAGGGCCACGCACTGCTATTGTTTCAGATTCTGTGAGCAGCATTACCCAGTTGATGAAGCAAGGGGGTAAGCGGAATTGATGGAGGCAGGCCCTGAGGTATTCCAAGTTTACCCTATCATAGGCCTTCTGTTGGTCCAAGAATACAAGTGCCCCAGAGGCTGTGGACTGGCATGTGTTAGCCACAGAGTGCACGTTGTCCCGAATTGACCTTCTGGGTATGAAACTGAATTGTTCTGGGGAGATGGTGGCAGATGCTACAATGCCTAAACGCTTAGCCATGATTTTTGTTTCAATTTTTGTATCCGTGTTAGTTAAAGAAATGGGGCGCCAGTTGCCTAAGTCTAGCTTGTCCCCTTTCTTGAAGAGTGTGACAGTGAAGTCCTCTTGTCCTCCTGGTAGGAGGCGCGTTTCCAAAAGGCTCTGGTTAAGTGAGGCAAGCAGAAGTGGGGATATAAATTTGAAGTACTTTTTATAGAATTCATATGGAATGCCATCTGGGCCTGGGCATTTTCGATTTGGTGCACCGCGGATGGCTGTCCATAGTTCATTCAGAGTAATTAAATTCATTAATTCTGGGTATTGGGAAATGGTGCAGATGTGGGTTCAGTCAAAAAATTTTGCCACTTCAGCTGGCTAAATTGGATCGGATTGGTAAAACTTGGAGTAATACTTTTATAATTAGATTGCCACTTCAGCTGGCATATCCGTGACAGAATCATCCGATCTTTGCACCTGTGTGCAGGCCACACTCTGGCGTGAGCGAAATTTTTTTAAAAAAATATGTGGTGCACTTGTCGCCCTCTGTAATGCGTTTGGACTTGTACTGAACATAAACCTGATGTTTGCGTTGCATTTTGAGCGCGTTGAGGTGGGCAGCGCTTCAACCCACTTCCAGCCCCATGCAGGGCTGTAGCCTGTAGCTGGGATGTTGGACTCCAGGTGTGCCAACTCTGCCAGAGCGCGCGAAATGATGGCCGATGTGGCTTGTGAGCATCAGGAGGAAAGGTGGCGAGAGTGGCGGATGGTATCCTCTTTGAAAGTTGACCATGTGGAGATGGGGTACGTGCAAAATGGTGAAACAAACTCTTTTGCCAAAGTTGCTTATTCCACCCAACTGTAAAATCCTGGCAACGCAAGTTCAGGAGAGAGGAGTAACACCAATGTGGGGCCTTAAGCACTGTGACAGGTAGGTGGTAGGTTATTGAGACCAGCCGGTGGTCAGAGAATTCAATTTTGTTGTTTAAAAAGTGGAAATGTGAGGTTGGAATTTCGCTGGCACAAGGATAAGGTTGATGCGGGTCATGGACCTTAATTGGCCGTTGTGGAAATGGGGGCGCATCAAGTTTTCAAGTAGCGGGTCTTTCTGCGGCAGCGCATCCATTAACCCAAGGGTGGCCTTTAGAACGTGAAGTTCTATGTGACCCTGAGGGGTGTGGGAGGAGGAAGGCCAACAGTCCGTGGGTGTGTTTAGCCAACAGTTCATGTCACCGACTATGGAAGGGTCTAGGGGTAATGAGAAAATTTGACTGATGAGAAAAAGTTTCCTGACGCTCTCGTGCACAGGTTGGGGAATAGATGTTGATGATAGCATGTGCCACGTCAGCCCACAAGAAAGTGACAACAAGGACTCAGTTACTGAGGAAGGATTCTGACAATAAAAATTTGAAAAAATTGTTTTTCTGAACTAGCACCCCACAGTGCTCTGACCAAAAGGATAGGGATGGGAGGATCATGGTTTTCCAAGCATCCTCAGAACCTTGCGGACAGTGGGACTCCTGGATGGCCAGGATATCCGCGGGTAAATTTTTTATAAAAACTCAGTTTCCTAGCCTGGGATGGCGAGGCCTTGAGTCCAGCGATATTCAACGTCCCTAGAGTGAAGGTTTCCCCCATTGCACCTTAGGTGTGAGGGGGTGGGCATCTGGGCCCACTAGCCTCCTCTAGATCCCCATGGGTCTTTCCGGCAGTGCGGGTGTTTGCAGCAACACTATTGGTAGTTTTGTTAATTTTAGCAGAAAGGTTCGCGTTGGCTTTTGCCTTCACTTTTTGTTTCCCCAACGTCAAATGAATTTTTGCGGTGCAGATGAGTTTGGTGCACCAACGATCAGGTTGAAAAAAAATTTTTCAGGTAGGTTGGACCCCAAGTCAGTTTCAACCAGAGCTTATTGCAAAGATTGGGTGATATTGAGTCACCCATTGGATCCTCAGATTGGGTGGCCCAATTGGCATGGGCTTCCCAATCTTGTTGGTTGAGGGATTCCCAAGTTACTTCCACCATGAAGGTTTTAATGTCATCCTGGCGTTGGGAGTGTGGGATAGTGGTGGTGATCTTGGCCACTTCCTTGGCTGTGGCCCTGTAGGCCTGCTTGGCCTTCTTCCGCTCTTGTGGGGAAATAAGTTTTACCAGTAGGTAGCAGCCCTGTGCTCCCCATGGGAAAGCCTCTTTGGTGCTTGCGGTTGGTTCATAGTGCACCTCTCCGCTGGCCATGGCTGCTGAGGGGTGTTCTTGGAATGTTATGCCCTCCTTGGTGGGGCATGCATGCGCCTTATGGCCAAACGCATCACAGTGGGTGCAGATGGGGGTGCGCTGTCCACGGTTACCCAGAAAGGGTGGGTGGTATGCCCTTCAGTATTGATATATGTAGAGTGTGGGATCTGGGTTAGGTCCTTTGTAATCTCCTCAGTTGGGCAGAACTGCGATGGCTTTGCCGGTGCACAGATGTGGCATCAGCGTAAAGCATTGCATCTCAAAAGATTGTATTTCGCCGTATATGGTGAGACCATCTTTCAGGTGCTGCTCTAAAATGGCACGTTTTACTGTAGTAGGCATAAAGTCAAATGTGAGGAAAATTTAGTTGGAATTTGTCCATCTGGTGCATTTGGTTTTGACAACCCATTGCCCTCAAAGAGGTTGATCACTATGCGCACCGCAGCAGCTTTGTCTGCTGCCTACTTGTTTTTGAAACTGAGGTCCAGCCAACCACGTGACATGGAGTGAGGTGTGACGTACACCGCAGTCAAGCAAAAAGTGTGCACATTCCCACAAAATTTTTCCCATAAAGCTGTTTGTTGGATGTCCAGAAACACATGGACTCCATATTCCACTGACGAGAGTGGTTAAGAGTGCGGTGTATTAATGTACTGGTTGCATTGGGCTTGTCAAGCGAGGATTTCCAGGGAAATAGTGGCCGCTAGTTTTTTATTTTTTTCTATTCCGCCAGTTTCTCCAGGGCATTTTTGAACGTTTGAGGCCGTGGGCCTACCACCTGCTCCTCTTACCTTACTTGCCCAACTGCTCCCTGACATGGGCGCAGACTAGTATCCTCTGTGTGATTATCAAACTAGAATCAGACTTGAATTGAATAAGGTGCAAAAGTGATTGCAACGAGAGAGAAAAGTTATGTTATTGTTCTGTCTAAATTGATTAGTTAGATTAGGTTTTAGTTTTTTAGCTTTTATAATGTCTGTCCCCTAGTTGGCTTTCCTTAAATAAATCAAGCTTCATCTTCTAAAACAATTATAAGCACAATCAAGAGCCCTACTATATTCATATAATTGCAGATATTATCTTAAACCTCTAAAAAAATCAAAAATAGATTCACAAAGTGTATTCTATTAAGTGATTTACTTATTTCATACTCTTAATATGACAGAATTTGCTTCTTGGGTCCAGATATACCAATATACTTTTAGAGGTTTGTAGTGACTTTAATATAGATCCAATCATCAAAGGATGGTTGTCTGGTATGGTATCGCTGCTTTAGTTTATGACCTGAAATCTTACTGAATTTGGTTGTGTTATATTGACACAAATCAGTATTTTACATCATTGATACTAAAGTGTCTATTCTTTAATACTAAAGACAAGAGCATCATATCTTCTTTTTAGCTGAAAGTATCCATTACTGAATTTGTATCTATTTAAGTTTTTATATAATGCTTTGTTTATAAAAACAAAAAAATTATAATTTTATTCAAAGGTAAAGGGGTTTTTCTATTTATTGCTATTATATATATAGTAAAATGATTTAGACTTCCTGAATATGTACTTTAAATCTTTTACTATAGAAACAATGTAGAATTTTATAACTTTATTAAGATTATTAGTAGAAGTGGTCTATATTTTATTAAATATAATTCTATAACACTAGATATAGTGACCAGTTTTCACAAATGATTAGACTCAATACAAAACTTTTCTTTCTCGTTGCAATCACTTTTGCAACCTATTCAATTCAAGACTAAATTTAGTTTGATAATCTCATAGAGGGGATTAGTCTGCGCCCATGTCTGGGAGCAGTTGGGCAAGCAAGGCAAGAGGAGCAGGCGGAAGGCCCGCGGCCTCTAATGTTCGAAAATGCCCTGGAGAATCTGGCGGAATAGAAAAAAATCTAAAAAAACTGGCAGTCACAATTTCCCGGAGATACTCACGTGGCAAGACCGATGCAACCAGTACATCAAAACGCCACATTCCCAGCCACTTTCATCGGTGGAATTCGGAGTCCATGTGTATCTGGACATCCAAAAAATGGCCCTATGGGAAAAATTTTGTGAAGATGTACACAAAATTTTCCTGACTGCATTGTACGTTGCACCTGACTCCATGTCACGCGGTTGGCTGGACCTAGGTTTTGAAAGCAAAATAGCAGCAGATGAGGCTGCAGTGGTGCGCATAATGGTTGACCTCCCCAAAGGGCAATGGGTCATCAAAACTAAATGCACCAGATGGACAAAATCAAACCAAATTTTCCTCACGTTTGACTTTTTGCCTACTACGATAAAATGTGACATTTTGGAGCAACACCTGAAAGATGGTCTCGCCATTTTATGGCGAAATACAATCTTTCAAAATGCAACGTTTCACGCTGATGCCACACCTGTGCACCGGCAAAGCCATTGCAGTTCTGACCCCAACCAAGGAGATTGTGAAGGACCTAACCCAGATCCCGCACTCCACCTTTATTGACATCGCAGGGCACACCACCCACCCATTCTGGGTAACCGTGGACAGCGCGCCCCCCATTTGCACCCACTGTGATGTGTTTGGCCATAAGGCGCATGCATGCCCCATCAAAGAGGGTGTCACATTCCAAGAGCACCCCTCGGCGGCCATGGCCAGTGGAGAGGCGCACTATGAACCAACTGCAAGCACCAAGGAGGCTTTCCGTGGGGAGCACAAGGCTGCTACCTATTGGTAAAGCCCATCTCCCCGCAGGAGTGGAAGAAGGCCAAGCAGGCCCGTAGGACCGCGGCCAAGGAAGCGGCCAAGGCCACCACCACCATCCCACACTCACAACGCCAGGAGGACATGGAGACCTTCGCAGCAGAAGCAACTCAGGAATCCATCACCCAATCAGATTGGGAGGCCCATGCTGAACGGGCCACTCAATCTGAGGATCTGATGGGAGATTTGATCTCACCCAATCGCTGTACCCAAGCCCCAGTCGAAACTGACTTGGGACCTATCCCAACCAAAAAAATTTTTTTTGCCCCACTCGACGGTGCACTGAACTTATCCGCACCGCAAAAAATTTGTCTGACGTCAGGAAAACAAAAGCAAAGGCCAAAGCCAACGCGACTCTTTCCGCAAAAATTAACAAAAACCCTGATAGCGTTGCTGCTAATACCCACGCTGCTGTGAAAGCCCGTGGGACCTGGAAGAGGCTGGTGGGCCCAGAGGCCCACCCCCTCGCACCTAAGGTGCAAAGGGGAAACCTTCACTCTAGGGGATGCTGAATATTGCCAGACTCAAGGCCTCCCCTCCTGGGCTAGGAAACTGAGTTTTTTACAAAACAATTTACCCATAATATCCTGGCCATCCAGGAGTCCCACTGTCCACGAGGTTCTGAGGAAGCTTGGAAAACAATGCTCTTACCATCCCTATCCTTTTGGTCGAAGCACTGTGGGGTGCTAATTTGGAAAAACAAATTTTTTAAATTTACATCTTTAGAAACATTCCTAAATGGCTGAGTGCTCATTGTCACCTTCTTATGGGCTGATTTTGCACACACAATCATCAACATTTATGCCCCAAACCGTGCACAAGAGCGTCAGGAATTTTTCTCGTCAGTCAAATCCCTCCCACTACCCCCAATTCTTTCCTAATTGGCGACATGAACTGTTGGCTAACCTCACCAACGGACTGGTGGCCAACCTCACCCCACACCCCACAGGGTCACGTAGAACTACGCTTTTCAAAAGCCACCCTTGGGTTAATGGATGAGCTGCTGAGACATGCCCCACGCTCGAAAACATAATGCATCCCCACATCCACAACAGCCAATTAAGGTCCATGACCCACATCGACCTTATTATAGTGCCGGCGAAAATCCAACCCCACATCTCCCACTTCAAAACAACAAAAATGGAATTCTCTTACCACCAACTGGTCTTGATAACATACCACTTACCCATCACAGTTGCAAAGGCCCCACATTGGTGCAAAATTTGCCCCCCAGAGCTCGCGTCACCAGGATTTTCCACGTGGGTGGAAGAGGCAACTTTGGAAAAATTGTTTGTTGCACCGTTTTGCGTGGACCCCATTTCCACATGGGCAACTTTCAAAGAAGACACCATCCGCCACTATCGCCATCTCTCATCCAGACGCTCACGAGCCACATTGGCAGTTATATCGCGCACGCTGGTGGAATTGGCCCAATTGAAGTCCAACATTCCAGCCTCAGGATATAGCCCTGCATAGGGCCAGAAGTGGGCGGAGGCAGCCGCCATCCTCAACGCACTTGAAAGGCAACACAAACATCAGGTTTGTGTCCAATACAGGGCCACACGCATCACTAAAGGCGACAAGTGCACCGCATACTTCTTCAAAAAAATTTTTGCACCACGCCAGAGCGTGGCCTACACACAGGTGCGAAGATCAGATAATTCTATTGCAGCTACACCGGCTGAAGTGGCAATCAAAATGCAAAGATATTACTCCAAGTTATACCAAGCTGAACCAATTCAGCCAGCCAAAATGGCAGAATTTCTTGACAGAGCTCATATCCGCACCATTTTCTGATAATTTGAAATAATGAATTTAATTACTCTGAACAAATTATGGACCACCATTCGTGGTGCGCCAAACCAAAAATGCCCAGGCCCAGATGGCATTCCATATGAGTTCTACAAAAAATATTTTAAATATATATCCCCAATGCTGCGAGCCTCACTCAACCAAAGCCTGTTGGAAACGCACCTCCTACCAGGAGGACATGAGGCCTTTACGGTCACACTCTTCAAGAAAGGGGATAGGCTAGACTTAGCCAACTGGCGCCCCATTTCTCTAACAAACACAGACACCAAAATTTTAACAAAATCATGGCTAACCGTTTAGGGACTGTAGCATCTGCCACCATCTCCCCAGAACAATTCGGTTTCATCCCCAGAAGGTCGATTTGGGATAACGTGCACTCTGTGGCTAATGTGTGTCAGTCCACAGCCTCTGGGGCACTTGTATTCTTGGACCAACAAAAGGCCTATGATAGACTAAACTGGGAATACCTTAGGGCCTGCCTCCAACAATTCCGCCTACCTCCCCACTTCATTAACTGGGTGATGCTGCTCACGGAATCTGCAACAATGGCAGTGCGCGGCCCAGGTTTCCTAACGGAAGTAGTCCGTCCTCAAAGGGGCCTGCGACAAGGGGACCCCCTCAGCCCACTCTTATACAGCTTCAGCCTTGACCCACTACTGCGAAATGTGAATGCCCAACTCACTGGGGTCCATGTGCCAGGCCAAACCCCAGTTAAGATGATGGCATTTGCAGATGATTGCGTGGTGGGGGTGTCTAATAACAAAGATGCACGCGCGCTTGAAGCCCTCATCCAGGAATATTCCTGGGTAAGCAACGCGGCACTGAACGCCTCCAAAACCGAAATCATCCTCCTTGGTCAGTTTCAGAAATGCTGGGCCCTAGCAAGTAGTTCCCAAACCAGCCCACCTGCTCGCCCACGTCCACGCCTTACTAACTCAAAACACACCGCTCCACTGGTGCTCCCCTTTGTGCCACGACCTACCATAGGACCGGTACGCCATCTGGGCATGTGGTTGGAGGCAGGTGGATACGTGTCAGCAGTAATGGAGTGCCATATACTGGACAACGTGACGAAGCGAATCGCCTCTCTCAGAGCCCACCCTACTACCCTCACTGGCAGGGTTGTTCTAGCCAACTATATGCTCCTATCCAAAGTCTGGTTCGGAGCCCACGCCATCCCCTTCTCCCCAAGCTTCTTCAAATCCCTGTATGCTTTGCTACAAGGTTGGCTTTAGTCAGGCCGCCCTCCACCAGTACGGCTAGAGGTCATGTTTGGCCCTCATCATCATGGTGGCATGGGCCTACTTGACTTCAAAGCCCATGCCACCAAGATCCTGGGCACCTGGATTGCGGCCGTCACTGCTCCTACACTCCCATCCCAACACTGGTCCCGCGCGGCCCACTCCAACTTCTTCTGAGCCTTGGGCATCAACAATCCATCAAACCCCCACTCCCTGATGAAATACCTCGCATCACACACATCAGCCACAGGTCCTCACGGGACCAAAATCCACTACAAACGAATCCTACTCTCCATGCGAAGCGCAGAGTGGAGAATTCGTATTAGTGGACATACAACCCAAAGAGGCCGCCCCTCCCTCAGTTCACACAAGAGGTACAGGGGCTACCCATCCATGATGGCGTGATCCCCATTCGACCCCAAGTCCTATCCAGGGTGGACTACCTGAAAATGATGGACATCCCTTATTCCACTGAGACCCAAAAGACTATCTGGAAATACGCACATATCCTCTGTTGCAGCCTCAAGTCCGCTCCCATGTGTGGCGCTGCCTAAGGCGGGTGTATCGTACAGCTGAGCGCTCTAACGCTTTACACTCATCCTGAGTCGTGTGCAGCCAGTATGGAACGCTGTTCCACCGCCTGGAGAAGTGCCCCACTTCTAAAGTAATATGGCGCGAAGTCCAACGTCTGCTAGGCCAGGATCAAACACATCCCTTCAGCTGTCAAGAGATATGTTTGCTTCATCAATGGCCTCCCCCTCCCACCATCCCTCCGTGCTCTGGTGGTTGCAATCGCCATGTGGACTATCCACACGATTGTCTTGGATGCCATCGCTGGATCCTTCCCCACCCTCCCTGAAGCTGTCCACAGATTCCAGTCTCATTTGGTGGATCACTTTCAAGCGTGGATGTTTGGATATCTCCCACCGCGTCGCTGACAGCTGGTCTCCTCCTGGTTCCCAGTCTGGTTCATTAAATCAGACCCCTTCCTCCACACGTGCTCAATAGTGGCTACGTCCCCTACACACGTTCCCTCCCCTTCCCATAAGTAGCGTTCCCGCTGGCAACAAGAGATAGCATCGCTTCTCTGGGGTGCCTCCCCTGGTACTAAGTTTTGTCTCATCTGAGTCATATTTGGAACTGTCCGTCCCATGGTCAGCCTTCCCCAATAAATTTAAATTAGACTCAATACAGTTAGTAGATGTAGTAAAGTAGTAGATGAATAACCAACATATGATGTATTATATCAGAGCTATGTCTCATAAAACCTTATCTTCTTTAAATTAAGATCTAGACTTGCTATTTATATAAGGAAATAAATATATAACTAAGATATGCTTGAATAGGATATTTTTATAGATTAATCACAAAAAGGCTGATTAAAGATAATCTTTTGGTGTATTAAAATATGAGTAGTCTATGTAGGTAGGAGTTTTAATATATTAATTAGACCTTCCACATCAACTATACTTATTAAAAATTTACCTTATTTCTTAGAGTATATGGAAAATTATCTAGCTTTGAGCTAAAACTTAAGATAATAATAGAGAAATAATAAACACAATGGAGGAGTCATAAGTCGATGCTAGACATCTGATACCTTGTACCATTATCATAAAAAAGGTTCTGAGAGTATAAAAAGTTATAAACGCATCTGCATTGTGAGCGATACTTGTTTTTAAACATAAAAAAGGACGCAGGTTTACTTGTGTCAAATATGGTCTCTTTTAGTGATATGCATAAATTTGGCTACTTTATAAGACATGTTTTTAAAACATACTTTATACTAAAAATAAATTCTCTCAGACATGATAATAGCAGTCTAATAACTTTATATAAAATCTTGCTTCTTTTTAAACTTCAAATCCCAATGCCTTACTCATCTTAAGATTTAAGACTATATATTTTTTTCAGAACTTAAAACAGATGTGTGAGAGATAATACAAAAGAATATAAGATCTATTAACATTTACTATAATTAAAAATTTTATAATGACTTAAGTCTTGATTGATGTCTAATTAATTCTTCTTTTTATAGAAACTACAAAATAATTTGTTAGGATTTCAATTAAAATTTATATATATAAGTTTATAATTGGTTTGGCCTTTAAAATTTTTTTGGTATGAATATACACATATTGGTACCTTAAGAAGGACTATTGAAGTAAATTTTCTAAAATTAAAGAATCTTCTAATCAAAGCCTAAACTACTTTATGGATAATACTTTTTTAGTTATAGAGCTACATATAATTCATAAAACTAAAAATGTTTTGACTTTATGAACTTAAAATCTCAATCTATGTTATAGCCCCTTACTAATGCTTACTTTGTTTAACACTGCATTCCAATAAATATAGATAAACTGTAAAATATCTGAGGATTACTATATGCTAACTTTTTAAAAAATATGCAACTAAGATTGACTTATAAAGATAAGTACTTTTTCTTCTTTCTTCTGTCAAATATTCAAGATATTAGTTAGTGTAAGACTTGTGAATCACATTTAAAAAGTTATTATTTTATTTAGCATCTCTTTGCAAGGGTCTCAGCCGCGGCCATTAGGTTATCCAGAACCTTATACTCAATCCTCTTAAGAAGGAGTTCCAATACATAGATTTTCCCATGATCAAAATTGCAGATATAAGTCATACCCTTGATGAGCAATGGGTGGCCGCTGTCCAACCAAGATTGAACCCTGCACTAATGTCAACACTTATCTTCATTAAACCCATAAGTCTTTTGAGTTATCTGCTTTTATTTGGATAAATAAAAGAAATCAGTAAAGAGGCTTGCGGCCTAATCATTGGTCTGAGATTGAGAAAGCCATTCAATATGAAACTTTGATGAGGTTAGATCAGTAATGCTACCTTGGAAAATCAGGATGATCATTTAAAGCTGACCCCAACTGAATTTATTCCTGTGTGCTTGCTAAAATTGCTTCTAGGGTAGAGACTTTCCACCCAAAAAGTGTATAAAGTTAAAAATATAGGCACCAAGCGATGCAATTGCCATTTCTATTCTAATCTATGATGTTCATATTAATTTTTTTAGTACTAGATGGTCCCATTCATATTGAATTTTAAGGAACAGAAATTGAATAATTTTTGTTTAATAGAAATTGTGACTCAACTTAAGAAAAAAGTTTAAGATTTTTAGTTTTATATATCCCTCTCCCTCTGGTATGAAAACCAAAGGGCTGCCAATAGTAGGGTTTTGGGATATTTTGTTACAATAAGTTTTAGTTAAAATTCAAAACAACTTTTTCAAAGTTATTTAACTAATCTGTTATAGATTTATTTATAGAAATTTTTCCCCTAGGCTTAAGGAGGAGCGAAACTCTACAGTTTTGATGACGGTAATAGTCATATTGTTAGTTGTTACTGTGATTGCTGCGATCAATAGAGGCACTCATGAGATCCAATAAGTTGTTTGGTCATTAAAACAAAAAATATAATCAAAATCCATTTTCCCCTGTGTTGACATTGATGTCCATGTATCAAGTACTCCCAAGCATGAGTCAAAATATTTTATGAATGACCTCATAGTGGAGTGGTGGAGATACAGAAAGGCCCTGATAGGATTGTAAACAATTAGGTTCCAATAGTAACCCACAAGTTAAAGATCTCTGCAATTCCAATGTCTATGTTCATTTCGTTGATAGAGAAAATACATCTTATTGAGCAACTCCTTCAGTGACAAGATCTTAAATTCTAATAGAAAACATTGTCACGATTATTCCCTGTGTTGAGCTTGTTATTTGAGGAGGTACACTGGAGAAATGATTAGTACTTCCCCTATTCATCTTCCAAGGGTTCTTATTCCTCTTTAATAATAGCGGCGATGCACTGTAGACTATGGATGAAAATATATGTACTGGAGTACCTTATTAAAAGATATGTCTTCCTTGTATGTTACTTCTTTGACACAAGATCCCAGCTTCTAATTACAGCTTTATCACATTTCTGGTGCATATCATTTATAGATGATTGTAATCCAGTAGAAGTTTATAAATGATCTAGATATTAATGATGCAATGGAAAGGAAACATGATGATCGTCATCCTCAATATATTATAAAATGAATGAAAACAATTAGCTTCTATATAGATATATTACTTTGATAGTAAAGTTGTATTAGCGCCAAATCCATGGATTCTTAAGTGTTCTTATTACACCAGTATAATCGCACTGCTGGTCAATATGTTCAACGATGCCCTCCTTGTTTCATTATTGCTTTACTTATGCTAGTTGTGGTGATAATCCACAGTCACCAATTAGATTTCAATTGATTAGGTTCATTATGTCCACCTTGCAGCTGAGTTTGAATTTCTTAAACTAACTGGTATTCCCCAAAATTTGACTCTTTTTGATCTATTTTGTCAGAATATTATATATTCTAAGTCAAATCGTCTATAAGCAATTGGCCTCAAATCCCATTTCTTTTTACTAATATTTTTGTTGTAATTTTCGCGGATAGCCAATAATCTGTTGGTCAATACTTTAGTATAATCCAGTCATGTATAATTTTTCAACATTCCCTCTTGGCTTAATGATAGTCTTTTTTAGCACTGAACTTTGGTTGCCAGTCTTTATGCAATGTCCTCAGACTCCTTGGATCAACTTCACACTCTTCAAGCTTCATAAGTTCTCAGAATATTGGCAATGTTGGAGCGCCTACTTCTAGCTTATTCCTGATGGGTGAGTTTCCCAATAGCATGGTGATGATATGCTGGTGGTGGATGTTGCAGCTGCTCTGGCCCAAGAGCATCTCCTCCTTGAGTTTATCATTTACCTGACATTTTGGCATGCTCCTTTTAGGAAACTTATAATGAAGTTACACTGTGGGGGAGAGCGTTGTAGGAGGCCTCCATTTGGCGAGGCATCATGTACCTTGCATACAGCTTTTCTCATCTGTTGCTACTTCCCCTTATCAAACTTCATTCAAAGTGTTTGCTGGTAAGTCAGATGCTATGCTTCATTTGATGGGTGCTGGTTAACTGTTCAGACGTTTTTCTCGAACCCCAGCCCATTCTATGTGTTGGAGGCTAACTTTTTAGATAATTGACTCAACCATATGAACAGGGTTATTAGTGTATTTAGGCTATGGAAGCTAATGACCCAAGTCAGTATCCTTCTTTAATGTTGCTCATTGAGGATATGATCTTCTCTCTCCTGCACGTGAATTTGGTTCTGTGATGGGTTATCATCAGGAATCACTTGAGTGGGCCTGAAAGGTGGCCTTTTCTGTGTATTCATCTTTTCCCTGTGTCTATTTCCAACCTGGATGAATTTCTAAGGGATTGATTAGCACTTAGAACGTTCTTTTCTCCACACCTGGTATACAATACCCTCGTTTAGTGCCTACCTTTTATTGCTATCTCCCTTTATCCCCTATTCTTTACTGTCCTGCAGTAGTCAGCAACTGTGGTTGAAGGGTCTTCTCCTAGTTGTGTAGGAGCACATCTGCCTCGATTGTTGTGCTATCATTTGGCCTTTTCATTGTCTCGTCCTGTGGGCTCCTAGTCTTTTTTGTCTGGAATACCATCTATGGAGGCCTCTCCCCTTTTTGAGAGCAGATTGTCCTCCAAGATGTCACCAATACCGCTCTCTTCCAAGATCATAACTATTCTTTTTTTTAGTACTAGATGGCCAAGATCATAACTATTCTTAAGAAAGGATAAGTTGTGGCACTTTGCACAGCCAAGTCACCCAAGTTATGTAAGCAGAAGACGATGAAGAGGGAGTTCCATTAGTGGCTATCTTGAAAGGAATCTAGAGATAACTGGCTGCGGACAAGATAGTCATGGTACAGGATGTGCTTGTATAAATCTATTCTTTGCTTTTCAATATTAAGTATATAGTTATTATATAATATCTTACAGTTATTTGTTTTAATTTTAATTTTAATATTATATTATTACTGTTTATTTAATTAATGTTTTTAATATTTTCTATTATTTATATGGCTTAAGGAACTTAGCATGCACTCAGTTGATAATCTGGCCACATGCCAGCTACATAATCATATTGTTTATGGATATTTTCTCTAAAATTTGAAGGGTCAATCCAAATGTTTTAAAAACGAGGTGGGTCGACTTTGGGACAAATATACCACACCAAGTTTTTTTAGCCTGTTCTGGTTTCAAACCTGTGTCAATTAAAACCCAACTCATAGTGAAGAAGAAACTACCCACTATGCTACCACTCCCCTCTAATCCATATGTTAGTTATCTTATACCTTCATCTGAATTCATGTTGAGCGTGAAATGAGACACACTCTCTAATCTTAAACTTCAGAAGTATACTTAGCTATTCTTATTTAATGTCATATTCCCTTGATTTTATTGGCCAAGCTAGTTTAGTACAAATTAGTCTGGTGCTTAATTGGCGAATACGTCAGGGTCACCAGATAGTATTGTAAATCTATTATATTGGTATACTCTACAAATGAGTAGAGTAGCAGAAACTGGGCTGGGTTCCTCTTATAGAGTAGCTGGAAGAATCTCTTTCCAGTAAATGACTGATAGCTGATTTTGTAAGCAAAAACTGTGGTGGAGAATAGGGAGCTTCAGTCCAATGGTTGATCCATTGCAAGCTTTTTGAGTATATTCACTAAGGTCATGTTAAAACGCTTAATGGTTCCATCAGACTCAGGATGTTATGGGTTTATTAGTGCCCCGCGGATCACCATTTACTCATTTAGCTTTAGGAGGATGTTAACTTTTGGTGATATCGCTTAGATCTGCTACGCTGGTTGCACAGGTAAATCACCACTGATCATGGATGGATGATATGAAGATCGCTGATCCCTAATATATAATAAAGATATTTAAAATATAGAGTTGTCGTCCCAACTGACTCTTTTATTATATAAAAAATGCAGACTATCTCTGTAGACTTTCTTCCTTATTCCAACTAAAACCTCCTCCTTCACATTCTCACCCTCAACTTTTAATCCTTGGTACTACTAATCGGTTTTAACCCTCCCACTTAGTAATTCTCTATTCACTACATTTTTGGTGTTTCATTCTATCTCGAGGCTTTGCCAGAACTCACTCAATTTGCTAAACAATCAGTACTTTGACTGATTTGCTTCACGTCAGCATAATCTTCCGCTCAATCTCAAGGCTCACCTCAACTCATATAATATGATCCTCCGGATATAAGGCTTATTGTACATTCATATTAATTTCTTAACATTACCTCAACTGACTGGATGATAAGCTCTTATTGATTGTATTCTTGGAGGAGCTTTTCGTGAACTCAGTAGATAATCTGACCACCTGCGGGTTCCTTAATGTGAGGCATCAATACCAGTCTTCTTAATTTATCAAACGGCCCAGTTCAAATGTTAGCGAGCTTTTTCTTCCTTCCATATCCATGTTGGTCATGGAATAAGACATGATCTCCTACAGCAAACTTTGTTAGTCTGTTACATATAGTTTGGTCAGCCATTTGATTGTGAAACTTCTTAGCTAAGCTAGTAGAATAAACTTTCATGTGTAGTTTAATTAGCTTATGCATTAAATTGTCAAATAACGCTGCAGATTACACAGCCAGTATCCTTCACACAGGAGTAAATCAGAGTGGGAAAAGCCAGATGTCTACCATAGAGCAATTAGAAAGGACTCTTGCTCGTTGACAAGTGGTAGCTGATGATATATGCAAAGACAGTGGTGGGTAGGAGGGTACTTCATTCAGAAAGACAATTTTTAACAAACTTGTAGGAATGTTTACAAATGTTCCGTTGACCCACTCCACCATTCCATTAGATTCAGGATGTTAGAGTTTAGTCAAGACCCCGCGGATTTCCATCAGTTTGTTCAACTTGGGCAGGATATGTGATGTGAAATTGGTTCCATTGCCATGAGGATAAACTGTGGACAGCCATGTCGCCGTATAACACACTCCATTATACAATTTGGGTGGTGAAAGCCTCTGGAAAATTGATTGCTCTGGCTTCCACCCATCTTGTCAAATGATTAATTGCTACTTTTATATAATTAGATCAGTTTGTGCCAGTTGGCAAAGGCGCCACCACGTCAAGAGAAACAGTATGTCATACGAAATGGGGCTTACCCAGATGGTAGGTGGTCTTCTTGTGGAAAGGTTTATCCACTTGAAACTGGTTACAACAAGCAACTGTCTCAAGCACATCATAGTGCATACTCTCCCAATAGTAGCAGAACGCAAGAATCCAATTTATTCCACAACCCTCAATGCCCTAGCGACCTATGTGCATCCAGAAAAGTTTTTAGAATGGTGGAGGGTTTTGGAAACTCAGCGACTCTCCTCTAGTATTCATAGCTTATTCCCCCATTGCGCAAGAAGGTATCTTGTCTAAGCCCACCTATTGCATTGATCACATGTGGCAGTTAATCGTGATATTTGCCCACCACCACCTTCTCATACATGATATTGGCCAAATCCACCATAATGGTGACCGTTTGTAACCATGAGAGACAGTCTGCATTCTGATTCTTTTCCCCCATCTGGTGTGCTAACTCAAAATTATCTGCTTAGAGCTTCAATGCCCATCATGCGAGCAATCCTTCAGGTTCATAGAGATTCTGCAAAAAACTTAAGGATGCATGATCTGTTACCACTTGGAATTTCACCCCGTGTAGGTATACCTGGAGCTGTTTAAAATGCATATGTCAACGCTAAGCACTCCCGCTTGGTCATGGTGTAATTCCTTTCATGACAAATTTAGCTTCATCTACAAAACGTGACAGAGTGCCCTACGCTGTCATATCCTTCTGATATAATATTGGACCTACAGCGGAAAGTAATGCATCCATTTGCACTAAGAATTGTTTTTGAAGTTGGGATATTGCAAAATGGACGCGCTTGCCAATGGGAAAACAAGGTATCAAAAGTGTTTTGAAATTGTTCATTCCAGTCAAAGGTGGCGTTGTTCTTTAATAACTCAAAGACTGGTGCCCCAATACAACTGAAGTTGGGCATGAACCACTGGTAGTACCCGAAAAATCCCAAAAACACTTGGATATCTCACATGTTACTTGGCCAAGTCATATTACATATGGCATCCACCTTTGCCAGCTGGGGTTTAAGGCCCTTTGAGTCCACTATGAACCTAAAATATGCTAATTGCACCTTGAAAAATGACACTTTCAAGGCTTGACCTTAATGTTAGCATCAGCAAGGCAGCGGAACTCTTGTTCCAAATGTCCAAATGTTTTTTGAACGTCTGAGAGAACACATTGATATTGTCAAGGTAACTAGGACGCAGGACAGCTTTAAGTAACTTAAGATCGTGTCCATCGCCTGCTCTATATAGCTGGTGCATTACATAACCCTTATGGCATATGCGTGGGTTGGAACAACTCCTTTGAGGTGATTGTAGCGCATTTCTCCTGTTTTGCTGCTAGCAACTCATGCCGCCTGTACCCAATATTAAATCCATGGCAGAGAAATAATTAGCCCCTCCAAGTTGATCTAAAGCGTCTTCAATCCACAGGACGGTTTAGGAATCTTTTGTCAAAATGCTATTTAACTTCTGGTAGTAAATAACTACCCGGATGGTGCCATCTTTTTCTTAACATTAAGCACTTGCGATGCCCATGGACTCTTAGATGGCTCTAACACTTTGTTCGATCAATTGGTCTACCTCCTCAGAGAAAACTTCCTCTTCTACTTTTGAGCAACAAATAGGTTGAAAAAAATGGGGGGTGATCGCCCATGTCCACCTGATGCACCACACCCACGCACATCCAAAGTCATGGCCACTGGATGCATAAATTCCTTGGTATTTTTAAACAGGGCCATTACCCTATCCTTCTGTTCCTCTGAAAGAATATAAGAGCTTCCCATAGAACCGCTGTCATTACGCCAGATGGGTTTTTTACTGGTAGTCCAAAGTCCTCCCAAGACCCAAAATTGCGAATAAGATGAAACTTATCAATAGGGGTCAGGTGTAAATAAGCCAAAACATGGTGTCTTTGGACCATCAAAGACTCCTTCTGTAGGCTCGTTATTCATATTTTCACTTCCCCGTGCCCTAGCACAGTAACCCAGAAGCCACCTGGGGTTCAAGCCATGATTGCTGGTAGGATCCTATAAGCTTCCCATATAAACCTTCTGGGATGTCAATATCAAGCTCTGTCCCTGATAGGATCTGATGCCAGGATGGTTAGCTTACAGTGCTTGCAGCTCATAGTGGAATATCTCTGTTTTTGTAGATCTGGTTAGTTTGCTCTGGTCCTCCTCTTCATCCCCCTATTTGAACAGGAATCACCCCATCATTATACACCAGATTTATCTGACTGGAGCGGTTTGGATCTTTTGGGACTCTGCTTAAGGTAAAGTAAATGGGTATCTGTTGTCCCAGGATACATATGGTTTCCTCCGCCATATTGCCCGTGGCCCCAAATCGCCGCATGAATGCAGCACCAATCAACATGTCATATTTTTCTAGGCAGGACCACTGCTGGAGTGGAAGCCCTAACTGAGACAAATCTCAGAGGTAACGCGCTGTAAGCTCCTTCTGACACGGTGCTCTGTGCCCGCGGTCCCATACACTACTTTGTGTTCCACATCAGGCTTCTGCGGAGGCTTAGCCACGAGTTTGGTGGAGATTATATTAACTGGGGCACTATTATCTATAATTTTTCAGATTTTTGTGTTCTTAACAAAAGTATCACAGTAGGTACACTATAAATAAGAAGAACCTTTGGTGATTATTATATGAACATCAAAAGGCTTTCTGTTAGCAAGAAAAGTAACAACACCCACAATGACATGAGGATACTCCTGAGCGATCTTTTCTACTGGAATGGCTACATAAACCCCCACTAGGAAGGTAACATCCACTGAGGGTCCAACATCATAATTCTATTTTGTTAAAGGATTTTCCAGGAAAATAGATTTAGTACATCTTGGAGGAACTCTGAGCCTGAAGGGTTATGGTATCTTGCTTGAATTGAGGTTGAGATATCATGCAAAAGTTTTGATATAGTAATCCATCAGATTGGAAACCAGGACTAACGCAACTAGAATCATGGGAATTGTCAGGGACAAAAAATTTTGGATTAGTGGAGTTAGAGCGTCTCATCTCTACTCAGCTTGAGCTTTTCCCTAATTGACCAAAACAGATGGCACTGAATGAACATGCAGGTTGCTTGGACAGTTAGCCGCATAGTGGCCTTTTTGGCTACATGAGAAACATGAATACATACATGGCTCCTGTCTATGGTACACGCCTGAAGGTCCAGGTTGAAAGTTAACCGAAGTATTGAAATTAGATCAGGGATGGGTCGTTTGTGCATAAGAGGGCGGAAAGGACCAGCCAACATATTGGGTGACTTAGGATCAACCCAAGGATTATACCTGGGTCATTGCGTTCCATCTCCTGATTTTGGATGTGGTGGCGATTGCAGGGGCCTTCTGGTCCACACTGGGAGCATTGAATGTGACAGAAAGATGGCATATTGTGTTAAGGATTTGTAGATGCTCCACATCTTTGTGCATTATGTGAATCAGCATTATGCAGTTCACAGTATGGCTTGACCGCCACCATCATGGCTATGCCTAAATCCTCGTTGGTTAAGATATTTGCTCCCATAAACACATGAGCTTTAGCCGTGAAATACTCCATAAACTCCACCAAGGACTTGTTCTTTTGAAATTGTATTGTTAAGAATTTTACCTTGCGCTGTGCCATCTTTGTCACGCTTCCAAACAGACGGAGCACAGTGTCCGTTATCTCCTAAAAACATTACACCACTACTATTTAGGTAACACGTGACCTGGTCTGCACTCTCAATATCCAAAGCGTATAGCAACAGTTTAGCTTTCCGCTGATTCAATGCTACCTTCTTCGCAAATTTGAATCAATTAAAATTTCCATGCATGTTCCCAGCATTACTGAAAGGTAACAACATTTTGATCTGAACAAAATCACCTGACTCCGTGCTCCAGACTCGGGGAACAGATGGGATAGGCTCATACTGTTCAAGAAGAACATCCCCTTTAGGGCCAGAGTAGGGTCATGAGAATGGATTTGAATCTGCCAAAGTAGACCGAAAAGAGGTTGGATTATGAGGAGTTTCTGCTGCAACCCCCAGGAGGTACTTGCTGGCCAATCTGTAGCATTCTTCTCCAGACTCACCGCTGACTGCACTCTTACCTCCCTCATCAGTCTATTCAACAATAAGTTCATCAATTATCCACTCCGCTTTGACTGAATAGCACCAACAAAGCCCATCTCTCACTCCCTGTTGATGATATTCAAATTCATTATGTAATTTATAAAGAATTTCAGCTCTGTGTCCAGTTTACACTCCATTTAATGAATCCATGAGAGGACATCCTCCAATTTTCCCTACATTCTCGCATTCTGCCATATGGTTTCATGTGCTTGTAGGTTCACCTCATCTACTTGATTGACTAGAGAGGCTCGTTCTTGCACCAACTCCTCATTGCCCTGTTAATGGTTATCCAAGTGCACTTGCATATCAGCATACAACACCATCTCAATGAACGGAAGAGTAATGGTTTGGCCCCAAGCCACCTGACTGGCGCTCTCCAACTGATTAATCCAGAACAGCAATTGGCCGTATTCTGAAGACACCAAAAACGAATTGGTCAAATAGTTGGCTGTATGCTAATTACTCCACTCAGCTTGAAGTTGACTGAACTTGATTTCAATAGAGTCAGCATGATCAGTCATCCCCCACTATAGCAGGTTAACCTGGTCCCTAGTCCGAGACACCACTGTTACAATCCCTTCTGCCCATTCTGCCAGTCCACCATAAAGCGCTTGGTGTTGCTACCTAGCACCATGACATCCCGGATCCATTCAGCTGAAAGCCTGCGCTGGTCTAACAATTCTCCTATTACTTAAGGTAACTCATGATTCAAACATGGAATTAGTTCATCCAAGATATGGTAGACATCCGTGACATGACTGTCTACATACACTAGCGCCTCCTGGATCTCCAAGAAAGAGTGGTCAAGGCTGTCAAGTAAGTGGCGATTGTCATTCTGTTGCGCTTGGACAAAATGCATGACATCACCGATATCAATGTTATGTTGGCCAACACATGCAGTAATTGTCAGATTACAGGCTAAATGTACATGACCAGGTATTCCTCAGCTCTGTGGGAGCTAAGCCAGCGAGACAACCCATTGTAGTATCAAGGTAAGACATATACAATTCATAGAGGACTTCTTGGTTAAGTTTCTTATAAAATAAACTCAGGTCAGTTCACCCACATCTTCTTTGTAGAGGTGTTAATCTCGCAAAAGCCATTTCATGATACTTTGCAGTTGCTGAGTGGTGACATTCATGGAGCTACCCTGTTGGTCTAACTTTAGTGTGGTACAAGCTGCTAACTGCAGTTCCATTCTGGGACCTTGTCATGGCTCCGTCACCATAAATAGCGCTGATTCCTTGTTAGATGTCCCCATAGGTTCCGCGTAGCATTTGTCATGAAACCCAATTAAATTCTGACTTGAAAATAGGGGATCATCATGATACTCTAAATTCTCTTGGGCTAAAGTTGACCAGTGGCCTCCTGTAATGAGCACCACTGTTAACTTTTGGTGGTACTGCTTAGATCTACTACACTGGTTGCGCAGGTAAATCAACTGTTATAATTTTGGCGATATCTCAGATATATGCTGAAAGGGTTTTTGCATAGGGTCGATCCCACTGAGTAATAGGATGGATAATATTGAGATCTCTGGTCCTTAAAACACTTAAATAAATAGATATAATATATGTGGAGCAATTGCCCTGATGACACTTCTTTATTTTAACGTAATATTTCCAACTGATTTTGCTGCTCCATTCTCTTTTTCTTTTAAAGATTCACCCCCTTCAATCTTCATCTTTCAATCATATTTCATTGCCTTAAGTCGATACTGACCCTTTTGCATAGTCTATTTGTTTCTGCCATATTCTCATTGGTTCCATAAGAGTCTACTAATCATTAAATTCATGATCGCCTTAGTTAGAGATTATCTACTAATCATTCAACACATGATGACATCGCCTTATCACCTAATTTGAAGGCAATCCATTAGATAAATATTTTAAAGCTTGGTATTGCCCTATTGCCTTAGTGCAAGGCAATCTCCTCAATAGTTCATACTACTCAGTTCGGCCAATATCACCCATTCCGCCATAACTACTTAGGGCTTAACGTCCATTCATATCAGAATTTTGACATTACCCCCCTTTTGACTGGACAATAAGTCTCCTATTGTTTAAACGACCAAAGGAACTTTGCATGCACTCAATTGATTATCTGACCACTTGTCAGTTCCTTGATAGTATAAGCATCAACACCAGTTTTCTCAATTACTTCACATGGACCAATACAGATGTTGGCCAATTGGTGCTTCCATCTGAACCCATGTTGATCATGGAATAGAACCATATTCACATATTTGAGCTGCGTTATCCCACTGTGCCCTACTTGATCAACATCCTGAGACTTTACCTTATTAGCTTAGCTGAAGAAGTATACTTTGGTTTGCAGCTTGATAAGCGTATTCATTAGGTTGTTCAAGTAGCGTTGAAAATTCATTCCGCTAGTATCTTCCATGCATGCATTGAGCAGTGCTGGTAGATCTGGACACCATCCAAATAGTAACTGGAAAGGACTCTTCCTCATTGCCAAGTGATAGCTGATGTTGTAGGTGAAGACAGCGGTGGAAACGAGGTACTCTAATCAGAGTTTCTATCCATTACCTGCCTCCAGAATATAATCACTAGTGTCCCATTGACCCATTTGACCATACCGTTTGATTCTGAGTGACATATAGTTTTAGAACCCCGCGGATGGCCATCAGTTCATTGAGCTTGGTTAAAATGTGAGAGATGAAGTTGGTCCCATTGTCAGTAAGGATGAACTGAGGATACTTATATCACTGAACTATACATTCCATCCAAACTTAGCCACCATGACCGCCATCAGGTCATGTATTGCTCATGCCTCAACCCACTTGGTCAAGTGTATTTCGCCATCAAAATAGACTTGGACCGGTTTGCTCCAGTCATCAGAAGCCCCACAACATTGATAAAAGCCATATGCCAATCAAAGTGAGGTTTCACTAACTGGTAAGAAGACTTTTGGTGGAATGGCTTCTCCACTTGTCACTGGTGGCAGGAATAAATCGTTTCAAGCACGTCAAATTGCATGCTTCCCCAGTAGTACTGAGGTCACAATAAATCCAGGGTCTTGCATACTACACCATGTCCAACCGCTTTATGTGAGCTCAAGATAATATTTGGTCGGGCGGAAGGCCTTGTGATATTCAGTGTAGTGTCTTCTATCCGCTTGTACAATTCGCCGTTATACTGGAATGTATTGGCCCTTATTCCATCTAATACCTTGATGACTTGAGGCGATTCATCGTCATATTTCCTGCTAAGCATTTTATCATACATTATGTCACTGAGATCCGCTGTAATGGCAATGGTTGTCAATCTCAACAAACAATATGTTTTTTGGTGTTTTACTCCGGGTCAGTGAAGGATTTTAAATCATAAGACTGAAGTTTGAGAGCCCTTCAGGCTTTATGAGTTTCTGCAAGCATTTTAACAAAGCTTGGTCCATTACAACTTTAAACCTTACCCCATGAAGGTATACCCTGAATTGCTTGTAAGCATAGATCATCGCTAAGCACTCCTGCTCAGTTACAGTTTAATTGCGTTATTGGCATTTTTAGCTATGACTGCAGTATGCAACCAGATTCTTCTCCCCCTCATTGTCTTTTTGAGATAGAACTGCCCCAAAGGAGGGAAGGGATGCATCCACCTGAACAATAAATTATTTACCAAAATTTGGGTATACTTGCACTGGCGTATTGACTAATGTCATCTGAAGCATATCAAAGTAGTGTTGACGGCATTCCGTCCATTTGAACAAATCATCATCATTTAAAAACTCAAATAGTGGGCCCCCAATACAGCTGAAGTTAGGGATGAAGCACCAGTAGTAACCAACATCCCTAAAAATACCTGTATGTTATCTTTACTTCTCGGATGAGTCATTTTTTGGATAGCCTCCACCTTGATTGGTTGAGGTTTAAGCCCATTCGCATCTACCACAAACCCAGGGTACTCCAGTTGGTCCAAAAAGTGGCAATTGTGGAAATTAATCTTAATGTTGCCTTGGCAAGCCAGCTTAGAACTTCTTCTAGATGAGTAAGATTCTCATAGAAGGTTTGAGAAAAGACGTTGATATTATGGAGGTATACAAGAATGCATGACAGCTACAGGTCATAAAGAATGGTATTCATGTCTCGTTGGATGGTAATTGGGAGTTACACAGCCCTTGAGGCATCTTATACAGTTGAGAAAACCCTTGGACAGATAATTGCGCATTTCTCCTGTTCTGCCAAGAGCAACTCTATCTTCCAGTAACCCAATATTCAAACCCATTTCTGAGAAGTAACAAGCCCCATTAAACAACCAAAGAAATCATCAATTTGCGGCAAGGGTATGAGTCCTTCTTGGTAATACTGCTAAGATTCTGGTAGTCTATTACTACTCAAAAGGTGCCATCCTTCTTTTTTACAATAAACACGGGTGAAGCTAAAGAATCTTTGACGGTTTGAGTATCTCTTGCTCAAGTAGTTTTTCATTCTCCTCTTTAACTAAACCTCAGCTGCCCTAGACTGACAGATCAGCTGAGCCCTGTTAGAGGATGATCCCCAGTGTCCAGTTGATGGACCACCCCCCAAGCGCACCCTAAATTGTGGTCATCAATGGTGAAATTCTCCTTATATTTTTCAAATAAAAATATCGCTTGATCCTACTTTCTTCAAAATAACCTGACTATGTTTTTTCGCGGTACCACTGTCATTACACTAGATATAAATCGGCTAGTAAACCAAAGTCACCCAGCAACACAAACTTATGAACCTGAAGGACCTCCTCAACAGGGATCAAGTGTATATATGCCACTAGTTGATGTCAGAGGATTTGCAATGTTTCATTTTGTAAATTTGCTAGCAAAACCTTGATCTCCCCATGTCCTGGTAGTATAATGACTGGAGCCACATGAGGCTCTAGCTCAATTGCTGATAAGTACCAATGACCTCCTCATAGAGTCCATCTGGCACTTTTACCTCTAGATTAGTGTTCACTATTACTTAGTGACCAGAGGGGATGAATATAGGCCCAAAAGCTTTGATAAATAGCCCTTAATATTCATATATCAGTTGGGTAAGGGCCCAGATCTTGTTCTTTAGTTGATGGTAATGCACTGGGATTAATCCATCAATATAAGCTATGTTTATATGTCCCATATGCACCAGACCCTTTGGAACTCCGCTAGAGGTAAAATAATTTGGAATCCACTGCCCCAGAAAATTTAAACGACTCTTCCGTCATGTAAATGACAGCACAAAAGTATTGCATAAAAGCGGTTCTAATTAATAGGTTTTCAATGTGTTTTTTAACACTACCTCCAGATCTACAACAATTGATCCAAACTGCAAGGGGAACGCACTGTACGCTCCCTCTGAGACTGTGTTTTCTGCTCCAGAAGTCCCATACACCATGCGATGATCCATATCAGGTTTTAATGTCAACTTTTCCACCAACTTAGTGGAAACTATGTTGACTGGTTCACCTGTAACTATAAATTTTGCAAAAAATGTTTTGGCTTTAACAATGTCACAGTATGTAAATTATAACTAAGAATAATTTTGAATGCTTAAAGCATGGCCAGTTAAAGAATCTTTTCTCCAGGAAACTCATAATCCCAACACCGACTTTGGGTTATACTTGATTAATAGTGTCTAATGGGAGGGCGACATTTACTCCTTGGAAGAAAGGTGCATCTGCAGTTGGGTCCAACTTGTCAGGGGAAACTTGGTCAAACATCTGACAAGAGTACGGATTTGGTTGCCCCTGAGGTCCTTCTTTCGCCATGTCCTTGGCTGGCACTTATGCCAATACATTTACCCCTCAACTGGCTTCTGATATAGGAAGGCGTCATCATACTGAGTGACTTCCGTTGAATGAATGTCAATAGGTTCAGGTGTATTTTGGGGTTTGGATAGCGGAGGTATAGAGTCCCGTCTCTACTCTTTTCTTACTTTTCCCTAATAGTACTGGTTCTGCTGTATGTAATGGACCTGATGATGGGAGCAACCCTTTGCCACTTTCCCAGGGCGACCACAATCAATACAATTTACCCCTTAGGGCCTGAGTCCTTGATTATTGTAAGATGGGCCATGCCAAAAGTTGGATTGGGGGGTGATCAGTGTAACTACGCCCAGCCTTATAGTTGAAACTCTGATGGTAACTCAGCTGAGGGTGAGGCGCGTAGTTATAATAAGGCTGGGGGTTACCAGACGGAATCTTAACAGGGCGGAATAAATCCCCCAAATAAGAAGATCCAGCGCCAGATGCTATGGGTTTCCTCTCTGTATTGGGTGGAGTAAAGGTAGTGGATAGATGGCACAAAATTTGAACAATTTTGATCTTTGGTACTTCGTCCTATAAATACTAAGCCAAAACATTGTAAAGATTGTAGTATGGCTTCACCGCAGAGGTCATCGCAATTCTCACATTTGCTTCAGCTAGAATGCCTGCCCCTAACAGTAATTGGGCTTCTGTCATGAAGCGGTCTTCAAGCTAAGTAAGAGTCTCATTATGATAAACCCTATGGTCAAAAACTCAGCCTTCTGTCATAAAATCTTAGCAGTGCCTCCAAACAACCGCAGCACAATCTCCTTAACCTCCTGATATGAAAAGGAGCTGTTTGGAAGGTAGCAAGTAACTTGGCCGGCACATCCAACATCCAGGGTGGATATCAATTTTAGCCTTACGCCAATCTGAAGCTCCTTCTGTTGCAAATTCAAATTATTTGAAAAATCTATTGATGTTTCCATTGCAGTCAAATGGAGGTATCTTATTGATGCAGATCTCCTCTTCCCACTCATAACTGAAAGCTTGGGAGTGTACTGAGGATTTGATTGAAACTTATAGCTGGGATCTCGGTGAGGTGCTTGCTAGAAGGGTCAGCGGCACATGGCTGCTTGGCTGCTCTAGGGGTAGTGTAGGTTTCCTTAATGGGCTGGACTGCCATCACATAGGGGATTTATTGGGGTGGAGCAGAGTCATCCCCCAAGCTGCCATCATGAGTTGAGCAGCTCATGCTGCCTGCATGCTCGGTGAAAAGGTCTGCAGCAGAAAATTTTTAGGTGTTTATCATAAAATAATCTTCTGAACGACCCTTTGTCATTCCGCTTCACAATAAAGGTGGGCAGATAAGGTAGGGTCAACTTCTGCTCCATAAAGTGTAGCCATTTAGTAGCATCATCCAGGCGATCACCGAATTGCCTGTTTAGTTTTCTAATTATCTGCAATTGACTAGCCGCATTTTCAAGTGGATATTAACGTTGTCACACTCCTGAAGGAGCTCTTATTATTTGGGCATGGTGTTCACAAGAAGTCTTATTTCTGCAGCTTCTGAAAGCGCCGCAGATTGGAACAATTTCTCTGTAATGCAGGCCTGAGACGCCATATCCAAAGACTGAATAATAATTTAATTTTTGTAATTGTTCAATGGGCCCCTTGTAATGAAAACTACTGTTATAATTTGAGTGGAATCTCAGAAATACGTCAAAAGGGTTTTTGCACAGATTCAAGCCAACTGAGCAATAGTTGGACGATATGGAGATCTCCAGTCGTTAAAGCACATAAATAAATAAATAAATATAAGAAATGTGAAGAAATTGCCCTGATGACACTTCTTTATTTTAACTTAATTTTCAGCGGATCCTTGCTGCTCCGCTCTCTTTTCTTCTAATGATCCTCCTCTTTCAATCTTCTCTTCTCGCTCATATTTCATCAACTTCAGTCAATAATGACCCTTTTGCTTAGTCTATTCATTTCAGTTGTAGTTCATTGGTTTCAGAAGAGTATACTATTCATAAACTCACAATTGCTTTAGTTTGAGGTGATCTACTAATTTTGACACATGCTGACATTGCCTTATCACCTGATTTGGAGCAATCCATTAAATATTTGTTAGAAGCTTGGTATTTCACTATCACCTTATAGCAAGTAAATATCATAAATAGTTCATACTACTTGGTTTGGCCAAATAGCCCATTCCGCCATAACTACTTTGGGCTTATCATCCAGTTATATCAGAAACTTAACATCACTACTGAGCAACGGATGGATGATATGAAGATTTCCAATCCCTAATAAATAATAAAGATATATAAAATATGGAGCTATCGCCCCAACTACCTCTTTTATTGTATATAAAAATGAGGACTACCTCCTTGGACTTTCTTCTTTCCTCCAGTTAAAAACCTCCTCCATATTATTCTCACCCTTAACTGTTAATCCTTGGTATTCCTAATCAGCTTCAACCCTCTCGCTTAGAAATTCTCTATTCACTACATTTTAGGGGTTTCATTCTATCTCAAGGCTTTGGCATAATTCACTTGATTTGCCAAACTATCATTACTTTACTTGATTACTTTGCATTGACATAATCTTCCGCTCAACCTTGAGGCTCACCTTAACTCATATAATATGATCCACCGGATATATGGCTTATCGTCTAGTCATATTGATTTCTTTCTAGAGGACATGAGAGGTAATTTGTTTAAATTTCTTTTAGTATGAACTGCGAGCAGCTGTGCTTTTCAATGATACACTACTTAATAGTTTTATGTCGGTTACTTCCCCTAGGTCTCCTATTTCTTATGCATCTACCTAATTTTATTAAATTTCTTTCAATACCATGATGTACTTGTAGCAATTTTAAACTCATCAGCAAGGGCCCTACGACATCAATGTATAACATGCGGTACATGAACTTGGGCTTCACCATATGATAAAAGATCTTCTTATGTAAGGGCTTCTCCACTTGGCATTGCTGGCAGAAGTAAATTGTTTTGATAATGTCAAAGTGCATGCTATCCCATTATTATTAAAAGTCACAGGAATTCCAGCTTTTTGTATAGCCCTCTATGTCCCTGCCTTGTGATCACCTATAATAAAATCTGGTAAGGTAGAGGGCTTTAGGAAGCATAACGTAGCACTGTCACCTTCCTGTATAGCTCACCATTTTTCCAGAAGGTATTAGTCCTCATCTAATTTAATGTCCAAATGACATGAGTTGATTCGTTGGTGTCCTTACCACTGAGAAACTTTTCATGAATTAAGTTGGCAAGGTGTGCAATAATGGTGACAGTTTTTAGACGTGATTAATAGCCAGCATTTTGGTGCTTCACATCAGGGCAGAAAATCATCAAAGTCGCATGCTTGGAGGTTAAGAGTTCACTGTGTGGTGCATCCCTCCAGCTCCCAAAGATTCTTTAACATGTGCATGGAGTCATGGTTTCATAATCTTGAACTTCACACCATGGAGGTATACTTTAAACTGTTTGTATGCATAAATCATAGCTAAGTACTTCATCTATCGGTGTGTAGTTCCCTTCATGGCATTTTAGACTTATACTGCAATAAGCGATGAAGTGCTCCATCCTGTTGTCATCCTATTGTGATAATATGACTTCTGCATTAAATAGGGAGGCGTCAGTATTTATGATAGCTCCTTCTCAAAATTTGGGTATTGCAGCACCATAGCATTGATCGACGCCATACAAATAGTAGTGAAGACATTCTGCATCATTCTATCCACACAAACATAGTGTTTCTCTTTAAGAGCTCAAAGAGCGGGACCAATATAGCTAAGGTTAAATATAAAAGTTAGTAGGAAATGACCATGAACTAAAAATACTTGAATATTGCATTTGTTACCTGTCTGAGTCATCTTCCTGATGGCTTCATCTTGGCGGTTGAGGCCTAAGTCCTTTGGCATCTACTATGAAAAGGAGTATATTTAGTCGTTCTTAAAGAAGTGAAATTTGTGTGGTTTAGTTTTTTATATTGGCCGCCACAAGTTAGTGAAACACCTACCTAAATGTTCTAAAGACTCCAGAAACATCTGTGAAAAGATATTGTTGTCATCAAGGTAGATGATAATTCATGACAGCCTGAGATCTCCCAGTATGGTATCCATATCTCTGAAATATAGCCAGGGCGTTGCACAGCCCTTGCGGCATTTTAGTGGGCTGGAGTAATCCCTTAGAAGTGGTTATTGCGGCCTTCTCATGTTAAGCTTCTGGTGTCTCAATATGCCATAACACAAAATTAGGTCCATGGCAGAAAAATAATGGGTGCCGCTCAAGCGGTTCTATGCATCATCAATCCTTGGCAGTGGGTATGCATCTTTTTGGCTATGTAGTTATTCTTGTTAGTCAATAAACACTCAGTTATCCCATCCGTCTTCTTGATGAACAACAAAGGGGAATCCCCATAACATACTTTTCTTTCTCATTGCAAACACTTTTGTAGCCTATTCAATTCAAGACTAATCTAGTTTGATAATCTCAAAGGAGATTAGTCTGCGCCCATGTAGGGAGCAGTTGGGTAAGCAAGTTAAGAGGAGCAGGTGGAAGGCCTGCGGCCTCCAATGTTCGAAAACGCCCCAGAGAACCTGGCGGAATTGACAAAAATCTTAGAAAATTGGCAGTTATGATTTCCCCGGAGAATCTCACATGGCAAGCATGATGCAACCATTACATCAACCCGCCTCACTCCCAACCACTTTCATCAGTATAATTTGGAGTCTGCATGTATCTGGACATCCAAAAAATGGCCTTATGGGAAAAATTTTGTGAAGATTTACACAAAATTTTCCTGACCGCGGTGTACGTTGCACCTCGCTCCATGTCATGCAGTTGGCTGGACCTAGGTTTCGAGAGCAAAAAAGCAGCAGATGAGGCTGCAGTGGTGCGCGTAGTGATCGACCTCCCTGAAGGGCAATGGGTTGTCAAAACCAAACGCACCAGATGGACAAAATCAAACCAAATTCTCCTCACATTTGACCTTTTGCCTAATACGGTAAACGTGACATTTTGGAACAACACCTGAAAGATGGTCTCGTCATATATGGCGAAATACAATCTTTTGATATGCAACGCTTCACGCTGATGCCACACCTGTGCACCGGCAAAGCCATCGCAGTTCTGACCCCAACTGAGGAGATTGCGAAGGACCTAACCCAGATCCCACACTCCACTTTTATTGATATCACAGGGCATACCACCCACCCATTCTGGGTGACTGTGGACAGCGCGCCCCCCATTTGCACCCACTGTGACGCATTTGGCCACAAGGTGCATGCATGCCCCATCAAGGAGGGCATCACATTCCAAGAGCACCCCTCAGTGGCCATGGCCAACAGAGAGGCGAACTACGAACTAACTGCAAGCACCAAGGATGCTTTCCCGTGGGGAGCACAAGGATGCTACCTATCAGTAAAGCCTATCTCTCCGCAAGAACGGAAGAAGGCTAAGCAGGTCCATAGGGCCACAGCCAAGGAAACGACCAAGGCCACCACCATTATCCCACACTCACAATGCCAGGAGGACATGGAAACCTTCGTGGTGGAAGCAACTTGGGAATCCATCAACCAATCAGATTGGGAAGCTCATGCCGAGCAGGCTACTCAATCTGAGGATCTGATGGGAGACTTGATCTCACCCAATTGTTGCACCCAAGCTCTGGTCGAAACTGACTTGGGACCTATATAACTGAAAAAATTTTTGACCCGCTCAACGGTGCACCAAACTCATCCACACCACAAAAAATTTGTCCGACGTTAGGGAAACAAAAGGTGAAGGCCAAAGCCAACGTGACTCTTTCTGCAAAAATCAACAAAAACTCCAATAGCGTTGCTGCTAACACCCGCGCTGCTGTGAAAGCCTGTGGGGACCTAGAAGAGGCTGGTGGGCCCGGGGGCCCACCCCCTCACACCTAAGGTGTGAAGGGAAACCTTCACTTTAGGGATGTTGAATATCGCCGGACTCAAGGCCTCCCCATCCCTGGCTAAAAACTGAGTTTTTTTCAACACAATTTACCCGTGGATATCCTGGCCATTAAGGAGTCCCACTGTCCATGAGGTTCCGTGAGGAAACTTGGAAAACAATGCTCCTCCCATCCCTATCCTTTTGGTCAAAGCACTGTGGGGTGCTAATTCAGAAAAAAAATTTTAAATTTGTATCCTCAGAAACACTCCTAAATGGCCAAGTGCTCGTTGTCACCTTCTCGTGGGCTGATGTAGTGCATGAAATTGTCAACATTTATGCCCCAAATGGTGCACATGAGCATCAGGAATATTTCTCATTGGTCAAATCCCTCCCACTACCCCCTGATTCTTTCCTAGTCAGTGACATGAACTATTGGCTAACCTCACCAACTGACTGATGGCCTCCCTCACCCCATGCTTCACAGGGTCATGTTGAACTACACGTTCTAAAGGCCACCCTTGGGTTAATGGATGCGCTGCCGCGACATGCCCCGCTGCTCAAAAACATGATGATCCCCACGTCCACAACAGCCAATTAAGGTCCATGACCTGCATCGACCTTAACCTAACGCTGGCGAAATTCCAAACCCACATTTCCCACTTCACAACAACGAAAATGGAATTCTCTGACCACCGACTGGTCTCAATAACATACCAACTACCTGTCACAGTTGCTAAGGCCCCACATTGGTACAAAATCTGCCCCCCCAAGCTCACGTCACCAGGATTTACCACGTGGGTGGAAGAGGCAACTTTAACATAAAATTTTGTTGCACCATTTTGCGCAGACCCCATTTCCACATGGGCAACTTTCAAAGAGGACACCATCCACCACTAACGCCATCTCTCCTCCAGACGCTCACAAGCCACATCGGCAGTTATCTCATGCGCTCTGGCAGAATTGGCACACTTGGAGTCCAACATTCCAGCTACAGGATACAGCCCTGCATGGGGGCCGGAAGTGGGGAGGCAGCTGCCCACCTCAACGCACTTGAAAGGCAACACAAACATCAGGTTTGTGTCCAATACAGGGCCACACGCATCATTAAAGGTGACAAGTGCACCACATATTTCTTTAAAAAATTTTCGCACCATGCCAGAGCGTGGCCTGCACACAGGTGCGAAGATTAGATAATTCTATTGCAGCTAAACCGGCTGAAGTGGCAATCAAAATGCAAAAATATTACTCCAAGTTGTACCAAGCCAAACCAATTCAGCTGGCTGAAAAGGCAGAATTTCTCAACCAAGCTCATATCTGCACCATTTTCCAATACCCAGAAATAATGAATTTAATTACTCCGAATGAATCATGGAAGGCATTCACGGTGCGCCAAACCAAAAATGCCCAGGCCCAGATGGCATTCCATATGAGTTTTACAAAGATATTTCAAATATATATATCCACTTCTGCTTGCCTCACTTAAACAAAGCCTGTTGGAAATGCGCCTCCTACCAGAAGGACACTAGGCCTTTACTGTCACACTCTTCAAGAAAGGAAGTAAGCTTGACTTAGCCAACTGGCGCCCCATTTATCTAACAAACACAGACACCAAAATTTTAACAAAAATTATGGCTAACCGATTAAAGACTGTAGCATCTGCCACCATCTCCCCCAGAACAATTCAGTTTCATCCCCAGAAGGTTGATTTGGGATAACGTGCACTCTGTGGCTAATGTATGTCAGTCCACAGCCTCTGGGGCACTTGTATTCTTGGACCAACAAAAGGCCTATGATAGAGTAAACTGGGAATACCTTAGGGCCTGCCTCCAACAAACAATTCCGCCTACCTCCCCGCTTCATTAACTGGGTGATGCTGCTCACGGAATCTGCAACAATGGCAGTGCGCGGCCCAGGTTTCCTAACGGAAGTAGTCCGTCCTCAAAGGGGCCTGCGACAAGGGGACCCCCTCAGCCCACTCTTATACAACTTCAGCCTTGACCTACTACTGCGAAATGTGAATGCCCAACTCACTGGGGTCCATGTGCTAGGCCAAGCCCCAGTCAAAATATTGGCATTCGCAGATGATTGTGTGGTTGGGGTGTTTAATAATCAAGATGCACGTGCGCTTGAAGCTCTCATCCAGGAATATTCCCGGGTAAGCAACGCGGCACTTAACGCCTCCAAAACTGAAATCATCCTCCTTGGTCAGTTTCAGAACTGCTGGGCCCCAGCAATTAGTTCCCAACCCGGCCCATCTGCTCGCCCACGTCCACGCCTTACTAACTCAACACACACCGCTCCACTGGTGCTCCCCTTCATGCCACGCCCTACCATAGGACCGGTGCGGCATCTGGGCGTGTGGATGGAGGCAGGCGGATAAACTTCAGCAGTAATGGAGTGCCGTATTCTGGACAACGTGACGAAGCGAATCGCCTCTCTCAGAGCCCACCCTACTTCCCTGACTGGCAGGGTTGTTTTAGCCAACTCTATGCTCCTATCTAAAGTCTGGTTTGGAGCCCACGCCATCCCCTTCTCCCTAAGCTTCTTCAAATCCTTGTATGCCTTGCTACAAGGATGGCTTTGGTCAGGCCGCCCTTTAAAAGTGCGGCTAGAGAGTCATGTTTGGCCCTCATCATCTTGGTGGCATGGGCCTGCTTGACTTCAAAGCCCATGCTGCCAAGATCCTGGGCACCTGGATCGCGGCCGTCACCGCTCCCACACTCCCATCCCAACACTGATCCCGCGCAGCCCGCTCCAACTTCTCCCAAGCCTTGGGCCTCAACAATCCATCAAACCCCCACTCCCTGATGAAATACCTCGCATCACACACATCGTCCATAGGTCCTCACGGGACAAAAACCCATTACAAACGAATCAAACTCTCCATGCGGAGCGCAGAGTGGAGAATTTGTATTAGTGGACATACAACCCAAAGAGGCCACCCCTCTCCTCAGTTCACACAAGAGGTACAGGGGCTACCCATCCATGATGGCGTGATCCCCATTCGGCCCCATGTCCTATCCAGGGTGGACTACCTGGACATGATGAACATCCCTTAGTCCATTGAGACCCAAAAAACAATCTAGAAATATGTACATCACCCTCTGTTGCAGCCTCAAGTCTGCTCCCATGTGTGGCGCTGCCTGAGGCGGGTGTATCGTACAGCTGAGCGCTTTAACGCTTTACACTCATCCTGAGTCGTGTGCAGCCAGTATGGAACGCTGTTCCACCGCCTGGAGAAGTGTCCTACCTCTAAAGTGATATGGGGCGAAGTTTAACGTCTGCTGGGCCAGGATCAAACGCATCCCTTCAGTCTGTCAAGAGATATGTTTGCTCTATCAATGGTCTCCTCCCTTCCACCCTCCCTCCGTGCTCTGGTGGTTGCAATCGCCATGTGGACCATCCACACGAATGTCTTAGATGCCATCGCAGGCTCCATCCCCACCCTCCCATAAAATGTCCACAGATTCTGGTCTCATTTGGCGGACCACTTTCAAGCATGGATGTTTTGGATACCTCCCACCATGTCGCTGACAGCTGGTCTCCTCCTAGTTCCCAGTCTGGTTCATCAAATCAGACCCCTTCCTCCACACGTGCTCAATAGTGGCTACGGCCCCTTCACACGTTCCCTCCCCCTCCCCATAAGTGGCGTTCCCGCTGGCAACAAGAGATAGCATCGCTTCTCTGAAGTGCCTCCCCCAGTACTAAGTTTATCTGTCCTGAGTCATATTCGGAAGTGTCCGTCCCATGGTCAGCTTTCCCCACAATAAATTTAAAATTTAAAACAAAGGTGAATCCCAGAAACCTTTTAAACAAGTTCAGCATTTCTTGCTTCAGTAGCTTGCTGGCCTCATCAGAAACTACTTCTATGGTTTAGGAATGATGGATTGGATGGGACCAGATGGGGGTGTGATCCCCCTGTATCCAAATGGTATTGACATTGTATGTGCATCATAAGTCATGGTTATTGGTGGCAAAGATCTATCAGTACTTTTTGAATAGCTCCAGCAATTAATCTTTTTGTTATTTTAATATTCCATTAATGTTTCTTTTGGGACACATCCAATATGCCAGCTGAAATTTTATTTCAAAAAGCAAAACTCTTCTAGAAATTTAAAATTTATATAAATTAAGAACCTCATTACTGGGAGGTATGTGTAGGTATGCTACTGCCAGTGCCTCTGGACCATCATCAGCCTAATCCGCACCTTTGCCAGCAATACTTTTATTTCTCTGTGCCATGGTAGTATCATACTTGGGTCTATGTGTGTTAAAGGTGGGATTGTTAATATAATAGTGAAAGCTTCCCACATATAATCTTCCAGTAAACTACTTTGAGCTTTGTCCCCACTATGACTTGGTGGCCAGAGGTATTGTTATAGTTTCACGCATTTTGAGGTATCCCCTTATATTCATGTATCTGGTTAGGAAGGAGCCTAGTTCTCTTTGAATCACTGTAGCAGAGAGTCATTACCCCATCCAAATATGCAGGGTTACATGGCCAGTTAAGGTATGATCATTTGAAATGCCACTTGAAGTAAAATAGACTGGGATCTGTTAACTGTGTCAGACAATTTCCATCCTAGATTCAAGAGAATAATGTTTTAGGCGATAATAGTCCAAATTTTGATAATATGAACCTGCCTCTCTCTCGGCGAAATGCTTTGAATTAGAGTAACATTTACTTCTCATTTTCAATTGAAAAGGACAGATTGAGCTGCCCATGTTGCTCTATATTAGCTGAATACCCCACCTGAGTAGTAGGTCTCCCAAGCTCTAGCACCAACTCAGTGCTTTTTCCTATGAAAAAACCACCTTCTTTTATAGTTTTGGATGTCACAAA
This sequence comes from Massospora cicadina, assembly GCA_022478985.1. Taxonomy (NCBI): domain Eukaryota; kingdom Fungi; phylum Entomophthoromycota; class Entomophthoromycetes; order Entomophthorales; family Entomophthoraceae; genus Massospora; species Massospora cicadina. Next base: position 206,758 of record JAKSZP010017075.1, on the reverse strand, counting down.
GGGTGAAGAAATACTATCCATTAATCACGAGCAAAAGCAGGTGGAGATCAGCCATGTGAAACTTAAATTTGATATGAATAATTTCGTTCAATAAAAATCTTTGTCCTATTGTTTTGTCCTACTTGCAATGGACCAATAAATGGAGTCAAGACCAGTCGAGATGAGGAGATTTTCCAAAGCGCTGATTGGTAAGATTGTCCAAATGTCTAAACCTTGATACTCAGCTTTTTTAGCAATAGTGGTGACCAACTCAAAAAGGGGAGCAGCCACGCATCTTTATCTGCAAATGGGCCAAACAAAGAGATTATTAAAAATAATTCCTAATATGGCACCTCAGCTAACAGTCTAGGAAGCCATATGAGAAGGTGAGGAAGCTTTGGGGAAACCTTTGTCCGGCGCTTGCTTTAGATTGAGGACCATGGAGGACAGCATTGTGGTGGGACCATCAGCGACATGAGGCATAAGGAGGTAGAGTTGTGGGTTTTTTCGTTTATGAGGTCTTGATACTCAGCTTATAATAAATAAATTCCTATCTACTTTCAGTATTTGACGACCCTAAGTACTAGGGGAAGGCGTTTTAATAAAGTATCGTTTTTTAACCAGGCTCCTAGTTGGCTTAATATTATAAATCATTTTATAGTTTTCTATATTGTAAGTGTGCAATTCGTTTGGAAAAATAAAAAGATAAATTCGTTGTCGAGATCCTGCTGGAAATTGGCACCTGCAAGCACTAACTAACATGATTCCAACAAAGTAAGCCTCACTACAGGGGCAGCCTTTACACCACAAGTATAACCAAAAAGGAGGACGTTCCCGCTGCTAGCGTCACTGGATGGGTGAAAAACTAGATAAATCAGAAGATGACCTCATGGATAGCCTTTTCAACCATCTCTTTTGAAGTGGAACACTTTGAAAGAACTATTATCAGAGTCCCACCGCCTTACCTGGCTATCAAATAAAGTAGTGAGTGACTTGACTCATGTAATATGGAGCTTGTGACATTGCTTCCCTTGAAAGGTTTTCTTCTGTAGAGGACCGTCTGATGTACCTCTATGAGATTTAAACCCTTGCAGATACATATAATCAGCTTTTCAACTTAAAAAGCTACATTTGTAAGATTTCCCATCCCGCTATGTTCCACATGATTCACCTGTTAGGTGTCCATCATGAGGAGTTACACAGATACTTGGAAAACCACGATGCCTTAAGATTAGTTTATAACAACTTATATAATCTAGCCTCTGAACATCTTGGAAAGCACAATCTGGTGTGGAAGCGAACTGCAAAGTCATCAGATAATTGCATGAGCGGCTCACTATCATGGACACTGACATAGTGAAGTAGGTAGAAGATGCTGTTAAGATTATCCGGAATAAATTTTGTCTCTGTTGCTAGCACTGCTCTCTACTTAAGAGACTTGCTAAAGAGCTTGAAAAGCGTGAAGACCAATCTTACAGCGAACTTTTGGCACACACGTCCACCCCAAACCTGGGGATGAACAACGTGTAGTTGCGGTGGATCATCAACTGACCCAAGCTTTGTATCATGTTGATGAGGTTGGGCGACCTCTGTTGCAAGAATCTTCTAGGGCTACCACCGCTCTAGATGTTGTTGTTGCCCAGCTGGAAAAAAGACTACCGCTTAAAATTCTCTTGATAATAAAAAGTTAATAACCTAAAGGGTTATCATATGTGAGAAATAAGTTCAGGTGGTTAAGACCTCTCTTAAAAGCCCGTACTGTTAAAGGATGTGTATAGTCAGTTATTGCGGGTTGATAATGGGTATGAACAGATTAATGGTGACATATGTTCTAAAGCTCCCACCCACCTGACAATGTGGGGTGTAAGTAGATGAAAGAGGAGCACAAAAAGCGTGTGGGGGTGTTGGAAGTTGACCAACAAAACTTAAGTCTTCTTGTGTCACAACTCCTTTTTATGTTCAAGGCGCTGGAGAGACAGGTCGTAGAACTTGAAACTCATGAGCTGCGATAGAAGCCATACAGGATCTGTGTGATCCGCCTTTCAAAATCCAGTCGCCGCAATAAAAACCAGGTTTAAAGCTATCCAAGACCAGCTCAAGAGGCTCTCCAGCTCCTTTGATTAGTTGGACCTTCTCTCAGAGACCATAGGACAGGATGCTCCTGTGGTCCATGCACTACTGGGGGTGACCATGCCATTAAAACCAACTTTCAAGGGAAAGTTCATCCCTGGCTAGGGTAGCATTGCTTCGTTCTTATACGTCTATGAAGAAGCCATGGAAGTGGTGATTGACCTCCAGAAGGTCAAGCATATCCTTTCTTGTTTGAGTCGCATGGCCCAAGAAGTGTGAGTGCCTCATATGGATGGCATTAGCACCTGGTCCGAGGGTAAGGAAACGCTCATTGACAAGTTTGGCTCAAAAAAGTTTAGGCATGTAAAAGCAAGCCTACATTCGCATCAGTATAAGAAAAGTAGAGTCAATTGCTGACTTTCTTAATGGTTCTATTTTGAAGCGCAGATGCCGTTAACCTCTAAGATGTTGACCTTGGATGGCGATGTTCCAGCCACCTTGATGAGGTTGGCATATCACCCACCTATGGCGATGCACATCACTTCAGTGAAACGCTACTTCCAAAAAGCGCATGATATCAAGGAGACTTTGCTAGATGTCGCTGACTTCCACAAGCTTGAGGCTTCTCTTGGTGTTATGCCTAGAACTAGTGTTCTGGACATTTTAGGATCAAAAGCTTAAGCCCTGAGTCTTGGTCATTAAAGACCAAAAAGATACCATTCATAAGAAAAACCCTGAGGTTAAAACCCCAAGAACCAACCAATCCAGATGTCCCCAGTGTGCCTACTGTAACAATGTTTGGAACTATGAGACTGTGTGCTGGAAAAAGAGCCAACATTGAGGATCAGGGAAAAGAGATGTCAGCATAAGGACAGGCACCCCAATTGCTGACGAATCTCATGTTACTAAATCTCTACCTCTATTGCGCCAATGCCATTTGTTGAGAATACCCCTGGTGACGAATCTGAAGGGGGTTATGAAAATCATTGTTAATACGTCTTAGGATACCCACTGAAGTTGAGGTTCCTGATTGGTTGAACGCTTGAGGAATAGACGATGCCGCCATACCTGAGGAAACATACCTCAGTTTAGTTCTAGGTTGTCCTGAGTTTATTGACACCACCACCGATTCTTATCAGTTCTTGGATGACCTTCTTCAACCTCTTCAGTGAGTCCATACCATGAAATCTATCCTGGAGAGATACCGTGTCATCTTGCAAACTAACCTCCCCATTCCGTTTTAGGGAGATCCTGGCTCTTCCCCTAACTTTGGTGGAACCCTGAACAAAGTGAAGTTCTTATCCAGTAAGTCTGAGTCATGGCCATTCTAGGTACTGGCTCCCCAGTGTATGTCATCTCCTCTAAGCTTATCTAAAAGATTAAGCTGGCGCCTGACTTGGATTATACTAAAGAGTTTGCAACCACGTAGCCAAGCAACAATCACACCATTGGGGCTTACTCTTCCTTGCCCATTTAAAGTTGGAAAGCTTATCTTATTAGCTCCTGCAGTAGCCTTAAAAACAACACCTATGATATGCTCATAGGTACTCTGTTTCTGATTGAATTTGAGGGAATTATCAACGTGAAGCAAGGGTTCCTCCGTTTGCATAATAGTAAATTCGCTTTAGTCTTATTTAATAAAGATCCCTTCAAGAATAATTATTCGCCTGGTCTACTAACCGTTTCCCACTTTACCTTTGCATTATACCATCTCTGGGAGAAACAAAAAGAAGTTGCTTAATTTAATGAATGCTTTAGAGGGTATTCTCTTTTTACGCTTCAGAATAATTAGTGAATAAGCCTGGTGAACAATGAGTGGCTAACACAAAATCACTTTACAAACCCACATCACTGCTTGTTGCACATTCTTAGTCTCTAGGGCGTTAGCTCCTTAGAGCCTCAGGTAATGCTGGGTATCCTTGACCCAGTCTACTAGAGACCTATTACCCTTCTGTTGGGGACTTCACCCACAAGGTAGCTTTTAAGAAAACACCAGATTAACAGAAGTTTGTTAGTCCCCGTGGATGACATTGAATGCATTCACTTCATTGGCTCTATGCTGGATATGGGCCTCCCAAGGAAAAACTGGTATGTAATTTTATCAAATGTTATTATCTCAGATGAGCTGAAACCAGATAAGATTGAAAGAGCTCATACCTTATTGGAAGGCTATAGCAATATTTCTCCAAGTCAGATACTGACTATGTCCACATGAAGGACTGGAGCCACTCCATCAATGTGGGTGATGCCCAACCCAATAGGTCCAACCCATATTTCAAGTCAAAGGTGAATGAACATAAAATGAAAAATAAGCTCAAGCAGTTACTATACGCTGGGATAAAGAACCCTCACAAAGATTTTGGTATGAATTCAGCAATTTATAGGCTCGCTGGTGCTGACAGCAGCCGGATTTCCACAAAAAACACTTAAAACTTAAAAGGATTATTTTTGAATAAAAAAGTAAAATTTAGGTTTTTAAAGTTTTTGTTGGGCGCGGGATAAGAAACAAAAAGTGATTCTTCTTGATACTACCGCTCAGTATTTAAACTATATCAAGTATTGAGGGTCAAAGGGATTTAATGCTAATGTTCAGAATAGCTTAGTAGTCTTCAAATTAGGGATTATGGAAATTTGACCTATCGGAGCTCAAGATATTTGGTTCACTTTGGTGAGATGGCTGATGGGAAGTTATTTTTAGGCAGAATGTACCCATGAGGTAACTACTTGATATATTACAATCAATCACTATTAGATAAAATAATTGCACCTTGGGGGACCCCCGCCAAGCCTATAAAAGGGTGTGGTCCCCACTTAGGTGTTTGGATGGAACTAGACGTGGCCAGGGGAAGACCCTCTGAGGGACGCCCTAGATTCTGCTGCGTGGTTGGAGCAATCTTACTGCCTGATCTCATTATGACTACCCATGTGGTATTTGTAAAAGTGTTACCCCAATTTGCGGGACCCACCGAGAGTCTCCAGAATCTTTTGGCAAGATTGTCTTTATTTTCATCCAAAGTATTATTACAAGATTGGACTTGTAATTGGCCAATAGTATTTGGAAAATCTGGACTATTTACCCAAGACATTCTATTGCTGAAGTCGAGACAGCAATTGTGTAATACTTGGTCTTCCCACTCTTGCTTATAAAAAAGAAAAACAGAGGTCATCAGATAGTCATGGACTACCGCAAACTAAATAACCTCACGAAAAAGGATAGCTATTCTATCCCCTGCATTGACAACGCCCTGGACCAACTCTCTGGCTCTAACTTCTTTTCTTCCATGGACTTGACTAGCAGCTGTTGGCAAATGGGCCTTTATACCAAGATCAGGAGAAATGTGCTCTTATTTGCAGTGACGATCTCTTCCAACCCAACTTAAAACCTAAAGGGTTGTGCAGCATGTACACAACTTTCTAGTGAGCCATGGACCCCATTCTGCAAGACCTGAATTTAAGTTAAATCATAGTCTATTTTGATGATATCACAATGTTTTCAAAGAGCTTCGACGACATCTGACTCAGCAGAATGGAGTTTATAATGCTTACTTGAGTCCAACATTAAATTAAAACCCTCCAAGTGCATTTTTCCATAGGAGATTAGATTATCTTGGACACACCATTTCTCAAAAAAGGAATCTAACACATACAGGACAAGGCTGAAGCCATACCAAAAATGCCTCCCCCTGAGAATGTACTGGATATACAGGTATTTCTAGGAATGATGGCGTATTACCATCAATTAATCCCAAAATTCGCCCAGATCGGCGAGCCCCTTGTCCGCCTATTGACAAAGAACACTTTTTTCCGTTGGAGTGAGGAATAGAAAGCCGCCTTTGAGACGCTAAAGCAACTGCAACTGCAACAACAACGTCCCTTCCTGTGGCATCCAAACTATGATAAACTTTTATCTTTTTTGCTGACGCCTCAGACTATGCCGTTGGGGCCATTTTGGCTCAACTGGATAAAAACGGGGTAGAATATTCCACATAATGCTTTAGCAAAATTCTATAAAAAGTGAAACGCAATCATAGCGTCACTGAGTAGGAGTGCCGCCTGTTTTGCTAGCTGTGAAGCACTACCGCCCTTCTTTGTATAAAACAACCTTCACTATGATTAAATACCACGCTTCCTTAAAATGGGTGAAAACATGAAGAATCCTACTGGCTATTTAGCGCTTTAGGCTCTAAAGCTCAATATTATGACATGAAGATTATACATCATGCTGGAACCCGTCACATTAACGTTGATGGGCTAACTCGGTTGCTGGTCTTGTAATTGGATAACAGTGAGGCGGAGAGGTTATAAGACCTCTTAATGACCTCAGATGACTGATGGATAAGGATGAACCAGGCCAAAAATGTTAACCTGGCACCTCTGTAACACCAAAGTAGAGAGTGGGAATCTATATAAACAGATGGGGCAAGGCGGTTGCCCTATCTTCACCCCTCTGAACGTGTACCTACTATCCTTGAGGCTCAGTCTACCCTAGGTCTTGGGTAGTGAAGAAGACTTATGAGTGGATTAGGAAACGGTAACATTGGGAAGGAATCATAAGCCATTATTGATTACTTTGTTCCTGTCTCACATGTAAAAAGCAATCCAATCTCATGACCAGATAATAATATCAACCAACTACCCCTCAACAGCCATTCCACACCATCATCCTGGATGTGGTAGTTTCTTTCCCTCAGACTACCAGTGGGAACAAATATATCCTGGTGGGAATTGACCATTTAATGAAGTGGGCTGAGGCTGTAACGCTTTCATCCCAAACGACCAAAGCCTCTGCACCTTTCCTGTACCAGCACTTTTTCACTCACCATGGCTTCCCGCAGGTGCTACTCTGTGACAAAGAAATAGAACTTAACCTCAAGAGTGTTCAAGAACCTAAATACCTCCACGATAGCTCAAGAACTCTTATTGGCCCCTTATAATCCTTTTACCAATGAGACCATGGAGAGAGCAAATTGAATTTGGTATCAATTCTACAGAAAATGGCCTCTTCCAAACCGCTGCACTGGGATAAATTCTTGCTTAGTGCTCTGATGGCCTACCAGATTAGTTATCATAAGATCCTGAAAATGTCACTATTCCAATTTTTGTATGGGAGAGAAACATGTATATCAGCCCTTTTAGCTAAGGATGTCTTCTACTCTAGGGTTTAGGAACCAGAAAAGCCATGAAAAGATTGTCTAAGCTTATCATTCAGCTCCAAGCTGACGCTATGACGAGCTTAGCTAAAACTGTTACTAAATAAGGATAAGCCTTAAATAATCTCTTGGCTCTCCTACCTTCATTAAGGTGTCTGAGATGGTCCTTCATTATCATTACCGCATGAACTCTTAGAAGCGGCATGCTTCAATCAATTTGGGAGGTCCCTAACCATCACCTACAAGTAAGGAAATGAGTATTATAGAAAGTACTTGGCTACAAGTATTATCATAAATAGGGTACATGGCTGCTTCCTATGGCCCTATTCCCCCAACATTCTTGAGGGAGGTGGTGTCAGACAATTGTCATCCTGGCTTTGTGAGAATAATGATTTAGACAATAATAGTATGAATTTTATTAATACAAACCCGCCTCTCTCTTGGCGGAATGCTTTGACTTAGAGTAATCGTTTTACACCTTGCCATTAGTTGAATAGGACAGATTGAGATGCCTTTGTCACTCTCTCTTGGTCACATACCCTACCTGAGTTGCAGGGTCGCCCAAGCGCTAGCACCAATTCAGTGCTTTTTCTATGAAAAACATCTTCTTTTATAGGTTTGGAGGTCACGAAGGGTAAAAGAGATTTTACCCATTAATCAAGAGCAAAAACATGTGGAAATCGGCCATGTGAAGCTTAATCTTAATGTTAATGATTGGCGCAATATATCAGATCTTTGCCCCATTGTTTTATCCTAATTGGGGTGGACCAATAATATGGAGTCAAGATCATCTGAGGAAAGAAGATTTTCCAGAGCGCTAATTGGTCAGATTTTCCATATGTCTAAGCATTGATACTCAGCTTATACTGAATAATTTTTATCTACTATTAGTCTTTGATGACCCTAAGTACTAATGGAAGGCGTTTTAGTAAAATATCGTTTATTTTAATCAGACTCCTAGTTGGAATAATACTATAAAATTTCTACAGATTATATATTGTAAGTGTGACAAATCATTTAGTAAAATAAAAAAGATAAATTAATTGTTAAAATCCTGCTGCATATCAGCACCTTCAAGCACTAGCTAACAGGATTCCAAGGGTCTGAAAATCTCAAACGTTTACTCGCCCATATTGATACCACACCTAATTGGTGCATGAATAATGCTCTTATCAACATGCTGTAGCTGTAATTGGGTAACACAAACACTGACGCAGATATGGTTATTGACCTAAACCAAAGGAGGCAGTGAACAGTATGCCCCTTCCAGAATAGTGCATTCCAACCCTACTATCTCATATAACACCCTTTGATTACTTCAGACTAATTGTTAGTTTGGCCATCAACTTCATTGATACTATGTTAATGGGTGCACTGGTGTCTATTATAGTGAATATTTGGTCTTTGTCACAAAAAATCACAATAGGCAACTTATAATAAGAAGAACCTTGATTGTTTAATATGTATATATCTAAAAGATCCTTTTTGTCAAGCATATGCATGACGCCAGTCCCAATCTGAGGGTACTCCTTGGTGATCATTTCCACAGGGATAGTGAAATTCACTCCTTCAAGCAATGACACATTGATGAGGGTCATGGTTCATCCAAAGATTTTCTCTCCAGTATCTGGTAAGTGTAGAGCTTCTGAATTTCCCAGAGGGCCTTCACCGCTGCTATTTTCTTAGCCTGTGAGCATGTCAGTACATGTACACCATCAGAGGTCTTGCTGATACAGCAGTTTGACAGTGGGGTTCCTGGTTCCATCGTAGAGCAGCTCTTTGGTTTTAGTCAATAGAAATGAAGTCAAAGAGGTGGAAATATAATGTCCCTTCTCTACTCTGTCTTATCTTTTCCTAGTCATAATTTATAAGCTGTACGATTTGGCTTGCCGCTTGGTGGGCTAGTTATCTTAAAGTGTCCTTGCAGAACGCCGTTATGGCATGTTACTTTAAAGGCATATCATTTCTGTGTGTTGTAAAAGTTGCTCAAGGTTGGGCAGAGGATTTTAGGCCAACCATGGTGTGTGCTCAAGGAGGAAGGCCTGGAAATGGCATTGGCAGTTTTTTTCTGAGTTGGGAGGTTCAAACGTCGCATCTAGTCGCTCAGGTAATTGATAACTTTGAGCAGGGGTCATCCCCTTGCAAAACTAGAGGCATGGCATTGAAGATCTCACAGTTTATTTTATTTCCAAAGTAATCATGATCCCAACGTCATCCTTTGATAGTATCCTGCCTCTACTAACATAGTAGACTCCCAAAGTGAATCAGTTGTCAAATTCCATCAGGGTCTCATTAATCTAGAACCTAATCATTAAAAAGTCAGCCTTTCACTGAGCCATATTTTCTACAACACCAAATAGTCTTAGCATCATTCCTTGACTTCTTGATAAGTGAATGAGATGTCCCACAAGTAGCAAGTGATATGGTTGGCGCTCTCAAATCTAAAAATGAGATTAATTTTACCTTATGACATTCTCAAGCTCCTTTGATGGCGATTATAAAGCGCCTAAAAAAACTCATGCATCTTTCATCTAAATTGAATGGGCTCAGCTTACTGACATGAATTCTCATCTATCTCTGGACTATGTTTTCTATGAGAAAACAGAGTTGCCTCCTTCATGGATAATGTAAACCATGTATGAGAAATATATATGGGGCAGGGGCAGAAAACGAGACCACTTATAAGTCTTTGGAGAGCAGCTCTTAAGTTTAATAAGGAGTAAATATGATTTCAGACTAATAAGATCAGGAAGCCAGAAGCCGTCCCTCTTGTCGCCATGGGCGACCTAACCCATGTGGTAGATGAGAGGTGGTAGTGGCATACCCCTTGAAAATAGCTCCTCTTCCTCTTATGCCAGCCATTTATTAGTTGGCTTAGAAAATATGGATTGTATGTTGGAAAGTGAAAGTAGACAGGGGCCACCGCCATCAATGGGCTGGCAACAATTCTTCCCCTAAGAGGCAGTCTCAACCAGTTCAAGTTCTGCTGATAATTCTAAATCACTATCAATAAAAAATAAGTCTACTAACCGAGATTAAGGCTTATAGAACACCAACCGTCATTCTACTCAATCACCAGCAATCAAAACCTATCCTTGACAAGTACAGGTGCAATAAACTCCTTCCCTACTCAATGGGACTCCCCATATGTGGCCTGGCTATGGATGCATCCAGTTGCCTGCCATATAAACATTCACTGATCCGCCAAATGAACACGTCGTTAGAATTTATGTGGTGAAAAAATTTAGGATTAAGTCAGCTGAACATGATGAGACTTATTAAGCGTAATGAAGATTTAAAATATTAATCCAACGTGGCTAGAATAGGAATTTATTCCTGATAGTGAATAGATTTGTTCCTATTCCCTATGTTAGTGAGCTTAAAAGCAGCAGACCTCAACGAGTTCTTCTGTTGCCCCAATTTCCCCCTTTCCCATTTTTTGCTTAGATAAAAATTCTTAAAAACCAAATTTATATGTAAGCTTGAGAATTCTGCTTAACATTTAGTGGCTTTGATTCCCACTTTTTAAAAGTTCAAGCCAGTACTTTTTATTGCCCTATTTCTTTTGCATCCCACAATAAGGATATCTGTTCCTCAATATTATAACTGGTAAATTTAAGGGGTAACTCATCCTGAGTGCCAGCGCAGTCTTATTATTATCAGTACACTTCATGACACCACTGCAGTATTTTTTTTTTTGGGGGGGGTAAAAGGTTTCTCAGTGTGATAAAACGGTTTATTGCATAATTTTTTTATTTAAAAACTCTTAGAACTTATCTCAAAGCGATGTAAAATTCATAATCTGGTCAATCTGAATAGTTTGGTCGATCAGATGGTTTTTGCAAGTTTCTTTTTTAATTTGTTGCGTTTTTAGGCCTAAAGATGCTCTGGGAAATTTTCCATGAACAAATCATTTTAATTTTTATATTGATTTAAATGACTTAAACTTTTTGATTTTGGTTCATTTATTTCATTATGAGATTAATAAGAGTCATCACCTTGAAATTCCTACCTTGTCAATAATAAATAAAGTGCAAACTTAAATTAACTTATTTTTAAGTTTTTTGAAATTTTGTGCTGGTCCTAGAGAATTGCTCTTGAGGTACCGCCCCCCTTCTGGAGCTTCTCTCCTATTTTCACCCATGTGACTATTATCTTTGGTATAACTGAGAGGTCCAAAGATGCTGGGTTGAATTTACACCTTGTCCTGTAGTGTGAACCAGGTGCTATCCATTATAAGTCACCAGGTAGCAGAGGTCAGGTCAGCTCCAGGTCTTGATCCAGAGGCCCAATGGTAAGTAAGAGACGTGGTGTTTGGTGTATTCCAACAGTGTTAGAGGGTGGTTGGACTTGTCACCACCATACCTCAGCTTATTAGGCTAAACAAATGGGTATAACTAAATTTAAAGAGGTCATAAAAACGTTTGCCATTTTTGGATGTTGGAAATTCTACAATTTAGTGACTTTTCACTGGCGGATGAGACTTGGGATTCCCTTCCATTACATTTTTTCCAGAGGAAAATTTGGAGGCAGGCTTCTAACGCTCAGCAGCCTGCTAGATGTGTTCAAGTGCCATCCCAAGTAGCAAAACCGCATTGTCAAAGGTTTTTTGGGTTGGTGGCTCCTATTAACATGATTAGTAGGTGGATGTGGTGCAAGGACTCTGGCGGTTGAGGAAACTCCCAACAGGGACCTCTGAGGGTATTATCAATTTATCTGAGACCCTTGAATCTCCCATATCTTCCTAAACACCCCTCTCATTAATGCCAAATTCTATATCTGATTTTTCTGGATTTAGAAATCAGAGGCCCCATTGGGCCTCCCCCTGACTTCTCTTAGTGGTTTTTGACAAAATGGTTTTCACATAGTGTTTTCTTTATAAAAGCACTTAGAAAATAGCTTGAGGTGGGACTTTTCTCTCGCGTTGCAATCACTTTTGAAACTTATTCAATTCAAGTTTGAATTTAGTTTGATAATCTCACAGAGGAGATTAGTCTGCGACCATGTCAGGGAGCAGTTTGGCAAGTAAGGTTAGAGGCACAGGTGGTAGGCCCTCAACTTCCAACATTCAAAAACGCCCCAGAGAAACTGGCGGATTAGATAAAAATAAAAAAATGGCAGTTACTATTTCACCAGAAATCCTCGCTTGGCAGGCATGATGTAACCAGTACATCAACATGCCGCACTTTCAACCACTCTTGTCGGTGGAATATGGAGTCCTGGTGTTTCTGGATATTTAACAAACAGCATTGTGGGATAATTTTGTGGGGATGTGCACACTCATTTCCTGACCGCAGTGTACATCACACCTCAACCCATGTCATGCAGTTGGCTGGATCTCGGTTTTAAAAACAAGGAGGCAGCAGATGAAGCTGCTGCAGTGCGCATTGTGAGACCTCCCCGAAGGGCAGTTAGTCATTAAAACCAAGTGCATCAGATGGACAAAATCCAACCAAATTTTCCTCACATTTGACTTTTTTCCCACTACAGTCAGGTATGCCGTTCTGGAGCAGCATCTGAAAGCTGGTCTCACTGTATACAACGAAACACAATCCTTTGAGATGCAACACTTTATGCTGATGCCACACCTGTGCACCAGCAAAGCCATTGCAGTTCTGAATCCAACTGAGGATATCACGAAGGACCTAACCCAGATCCCACACTCCACATATATCAATATTGAAGGGCATACCACCCACCCTTTCTGGGTAACCGTGGACAGCGCACCCCCCCCATCTGCACCCACTGTGACACATTCAGCCATAAGGCACACGCATGCCCCACCAAGGAGGGCATCACATTCCAAGAGCACCCCTAGGCGACCATGACCAATGGGGAGGCTCACTATGAACCAACCACCACTACCAAAGAGGCCTTCCCGTGGGGAGCACAAGGCTGCTACTTATTAGTAAAGCCTGTCTCCCCTCAAGAGCGAAAGAAGGCCAAACAGGCCTGCAGGGCTGCGGCCAAGGAAGCGGCTAAGGTCGCCTCCACTATCCCACACTCCCATCGCCAGGAGGACATTGAAACCTTCATGGCGGAAGCATCTTGGGAATCCCTAAACCAATCAGATTGGGAAGCCCAAGCCAATTGGGCCACCCAATCTGAGGATCCAATGGGCAACTCAATCTTACTTGACCTTTGCAACCAAGCCCCAATTGGAACCAATTTGGTCTTCACCTACCTAAAAAAATTTTTTGACCCGAATGTTGGTGCACCAAACTCGTCCGCACCACAAAAAATTGTTTGACAGCGGGGAAACCAAAAGTGAAGACAAAATCCAACGTGAACGTGTCTGCTAAAATTAACAAATCTTCCAATAGCATTGCTACAAACACCCATGCCGCCGTGAAGGCCCATGGGGATCCAGAGGAGGCTGGTGGGCCTGGGTGTCCACCCTCTAACACCTAAGGTGTGATGGGGAAGCCTTCACATTAGGGACGGTGAATATTGGCGGACTCAAGGCCTTGCCATCCTGGGCTAGAAAACTGAGTTTTTTACAAAAAAATTACCCGTGGACATCCTGGCCATCCAGGAGTCCCACTGTCTGTGAGGTTCTGAGGATGCTTGGAAAACCTTTTCTCCTCCCTTCCCTATCCTTCTGGTCTGAGCATTGTGAGGTGCTTGTTCAGAAAAACAATTTTTTTAAGTTTTTATCATCTGAATCCTTCCTTGATGGCTGAGTCCTCATTGTCACATTTTTGTGGGCCAACGTGGTGCACGCTATCATCTACATTTATGCCCCTGACCTGTGCACAAGAGCGTCAGGAATTTTTCTTGTCAGTCAAATTCCTTCCATTACCCCCAGACCCTTTTGTAGTTGGCGACATGAACTGTTGGTTAAACACATCTACGGACTGTTGGCCTTCTATTATCCCACACCCCCCAGGGCCATGTAGAACTTCGCGTTCTAAAGGCCACCCTTGGGTTATTAGATGCTCTGCTGCGGCAAGCTCTGCTGCTCGAGAACATGATATGCCCCCACATCCATAATGGCCAATTAAGGTCCATGTCCCACATTGACCTTATCCTCACGCTGGTGAAATTTCAATCCCATATTTCCCACTTCCACACATTAAAAATTGATTTCTCTGACCACCAGCTGGTCTCAATAACTTACCACTTACCCATCACAGTGGCTAGGGCTCCGCATTGGTGCAAACTCCGCCTTTCTGAACTTGCGCTGCTAGGATTTTCCACATGGGTGGAATCAGCGACTTCAGCAAAAGAGTTTATTACACCATTTTGCGCGGACCCAATTTCCACATGGTCAGCCTTCAAAGCGGATACCATCCGCCACGTTCACCATCTCTCCTCCCAATGCTTACGAGCTACATCAGCCATCATCTCGCGCGCTCTGGAAGAGTTTGCACACCGGGAGTCCAACATCCTATCCATGGGCTACAGCCCTGCTTGGGGCCAGAAGTGGGCAGAAGCAGCCGCCCACCTCAACGCGTTTAAAAAACAACACAAACACTGGTTTGTGTTCAGTATAAGGCCAAACACATTACAGAGGTGGCACGTGCTCCACTTATTTTTTATATAAATTCTTTGCACCACGCTAGAGTGTGGCCTGCACACAGGTGTAGAGGTCAGATAATTCCGTCACGGATATGCCAGCTGAAGTGGCGATCAAAATACAAAAGTATTACTCTGAATTGTACTAATCCGATCCAATCCAGCCAGCCAAAATGGAGAAATTTCTTGATAGCACTCACGCCTGCACCGTTTCCCAATACCCAGAGTTAATAGATTTGATTAATCCATCCAAACTCAGGTCCACCGTCTGCGGTGCACCAAAACAGAAATGGCCAGGCCCTGATGGCATTCCATATGAGCTTTATAAGAAGTACTTCATATTTATATCCCCACTGCTGCTTGCCTCCCTCAACCAGAGCCTTCTGGATATGCGCCTTCTACCAGGAGGGCAAGAGGCCTTCACCATCACACTCTTCAAGAAAGGGGATATGCTAGACCTAGCCAACTGGCGCCCCATTTCTCTAACTAACACGAATACAAAAATTTTAACTAAAATTATGGCTAACCGTCTAGGGATTATAGCCTCTGCCACCATCTCCCCAGAACAATTTGATTTCATACCCAGAAGGTCAATTTGGGACAATGTGCACTCTGTGGCTAATGCATGTCAGTCCACAGCAACTGGAGTACTAGTATTCTTGGATCAACAGAAGGCCTATGATAGAGTAAGCTGGGAATACCTCAGGGCCTGCCTCCACCACTTCCACTTACCCCCTCGCTTCATAAACTGGGTAATGCTGCTCACGGAATCTGCAACAATGGCAGTGCATAGCCCAGGCTTCTTAACGGAAGTAGTCCGCCCTAAAAGGGGCTTGCGACAAGGGGACCCCCTCAGCCCACTCTTATACAACTTCAGCCTTGACCCACTACTGCGAAATGTGAATGCCCAATTCACTGGGGTCCATATGCCAGGCCAAACCCCAGTCAAGATGATGTCATATGCAGATGATTGTGTGGTTGGGGTGTCTAACAATCAAGATGCTCGAGCGCTTGAAGCTCTCATCCAGGAGTATTCCTGGGTAAGTAATGCTGCACTGAACGCCTCCAAAACCGAAATCATCCTCCTTGGTCGGTATCAAACCTGCTGGGCCCCAGAAACTAGTGCCCAACCCAGCCCATCTACTCGCACACGTGCTCGCCTTCCCTGCTCACTCCACACTGCCCCACTTGTGCTCCCCTTCGCGTCACGCCCTACCATAGGGCCGGTCCGCCATCTGGGCGTGTGGGTGGAAAGGCAGGTATGCATCAGAAGTAATGGAGAGTCATATTCTAGACAACGTGATGAAGCGCATCGCCTCCCTCAGAGCCCACCCTACTTCCCTTACTAGCAGGGTTGTTTTAGCCAAACTATGCTCCTCTCCAAAGTCTGGTTTAAAGCCCACGCCATCGCCTTCTCCCCAGGTCTTTCTAATCTATGTATGCCCTTCTACAAGGGTGGCTCTGGTCAGGCCGCCCACCACCAGTGTGGCTTGAGGTCATGTTTGGCCCTCGTCATCATGGTGGCATGGGCCTGCTCGACTTTAAAGCCCATGCTGCCAAGATCCTGGGCACCTGGATTGCGGCTGTCACCGCCCCTATGCTCCCCTCCCAACACTGGTCCCGCGCGGCCTGCTCCAACTTCTCCCGCGCCCTGGGCCTTACCAATCCGTTATACCCTCACTCCTTGATGAAATATCTGGCTTCCCACCCATTGGCCACAGGTCCTCACAGTACTAAACCCCACTTAAAACGAATCCTCCTCTCCATGCGGAGCGCTGAGTGGAGAATCCATATTTGTGGACACAAAGCCCAGAGAGGCCCCCCTCCCCTCAGTTCACACAGGAGGTACAGGGGCTACCCATTCAAGATGGCTTGATCCCCACACGGCCCCATGTCCTATCCAGGGTGGACTACCTGGACATGATGGACATCCCTTATTCCCTTGAGACCCAGAAGACTATTTGGGAATATGCACACCACCCTCTGTTGCAGCCTCATATCCATTCCCATGTGTGGCGCTGCCTGAGGCGGTTGTACCATATGGCTGAGCGCTCTAACGCTTTACACTCATCCTGCGTCATGTGTGGCCAGTATGAAACGTTGTTCTACCGCCTGGAGAAGTGCCCTACCTCTAAAGCGATATGGCGTGAGGTGAAACGTCTACTGGGCAAGAATCAAACACATCCCTTCAGTCTGTCAAGAGATATGTTTGCTTTATAAATTGCCTCCCCCTTCCACCCTACCTCCGTGCTCTGGTGGTCGCAATTGCCATTTGAACTAGCAACATGATTGTCTTGGATGCCATCACAGGCTCCACCCCCACCCTCCCTGAAGCTGTCCACAGATTCCGGTCCCATTTGGTGGACTACTTTCAAGTATGGATGTTTGGGTACCTCCCACCGCGTCACCGTCAGCTGGTCTCCTCCTGGCTCCCAGTTTGGTTCATCAACTCGGACCCTTTCCTCCACACATGTTCAATTGTGGTTACAGCCCCTTTACACGTTCCCCCTCCTCCCATAGTGGCGTTCCTGCTGGCAATAGGAGATAACATCGCTTCTCTGGGGTGCCTTCCCTGTTACTGAGTTTCGTTTTCTTTCAGGTTTACTTTTGGAAGTGTCCATCCCCTGGTCAGCCTTCCCCGCAATAAATAAAAGAAAATAGCTTGAGGTGTTACAAAATTTAAATCGGGTTGATCCAAATGGTTAGTCAATCTGGATGGTTTTTTGTAAGTTTAGTTTTTTGATTGGAGCGTTTTTAAGCTAATGACTCTCTGGAGTAATTTTTAAGCTCAAGAAATATTGCTTTTATATTGATTTAAATATAAACATTTTTGTTTTGGTTCACCTATTTCAGGGCGAGATCAATCAGCACAACTCACCTTGGAATTCCTACCCTTTTGACTTCAAAATAAAGTGAAAGTTTAAATTAACTTACTTTTAATTTATTCCTTTTAAATTTTGAGTTCTTCAAGAGTTGCTCTTGAGTTACCACCTAACCTTCTGGAGCTTCAATCCTTTTTTCAGCCACATAACAATATACCTGTAGATGAGAGGTCTAAGAGGATGCACTAATCTGCACCTTAGTCTTTAGCATGATTAAATGCTGTGCCCTGTTTAATACCAGGTAGCAGAGGTCAGGTAATCTCCAGGTCTTCATCCAAAGGCTCAGTGGTGAGGAGGAAACATGGTGTTTTGTTTATTCTAACAGTGGTAGAGGGTGGTTGGACTGGTTCACCATTTTACCTCAGCTGATTCGGCTGTTCAAAAGGGTATAGCCAATTTTGGAGAAGTTGTAAACTTGTTTGACATTTTTGGATGGAGGAAATATTCCAATTTAGGGTTGTGTCATTGGAAGATGGGACTTAGGTTCTTCTTCTGTTACATTTAGTCAGTATCAATGTGATGAGTGGAGGGATCTCTCTAGGAGAGGCTTAGTATTCATCTCTGAAGCTGTCACTGTCCATTACCCGGGTTTCTACGCCATCTTAGTTAGCAAAGGGTTTTAATAAATTGTTTCTGCCATGTTCTTATTTCACTGACAAAGCGCTTCTTTGACACTTCATTCAATTTTTCAACTCAAATATCAAATCATGACAATATTACTTTTCAGCTTCTAGCTTCTTTTTGATGCTTTTCAGATGTTCAACTACATTATCAAGGGTTTCCTTCAGTCAGAAATTATGGTGGCTGGCATCACGGTTTTGGCTGAATATGGTATTAAGGTGGTTCATGAGGATTGGTTATTCCCAGAGTAACTCTTCATTGAATTGATGCATAGTATCTACGTTGTTCTAAGTTTGGTGTAATTTACCAAAACCACAGATATAAATTAAAAGGCTTGTATTAGCTGGCACTACTGAGTGCCTTTACTCATTTAGATGTTTTATAAATTTTTATATTAACTGGATATAAGGAATGAGGTACTTGAGGTTTCATCTGCTCTGTGGTTACTCCACTTCCATGAAGTTGGCTAAGTCATCAGCTGCCAGATCTAAGTGGTCAGTAAAACGCCACTCCAAGAGGGTGACGCGGTCCTTGATGCGCACTACAATGGTGTTAATTCCTGACACCCTTTTGGTCACCTCCTGCATAAAGCGCTCATTATTACCCCCAGTGGGGCAACATATCATCTTCATTCTAAAGTAAAACCTCAAAGGTTTAACTTTTTCCCCAGAACCTATGGGAGTCATGGTTCAGCTGAGGCACCAATTGATCCATGAAGTTGTTTACATTAGTAATGCAAGAATGAACTTGAACAACCGTTCCTCTGACCCCCATAAACTTTTGATCAAAGTGCTACAGCAGAATTTTTTTATCGTTATGTTGGCCTTTTCCAAACGCATGTTATTACCAATATAAATGTGGTGGCATATCAGCACTCTAGCTGCCAGACTGATGGCTGCACGCATGCAAATAGGTATTCTAGCATGCCCTGCTGGAAGTTGAGATGTCTCATGAGGCCAGTAATGCATAATTCTAAGTAGGACATCAATAGCTCATATGATGAGCTTGGTCCTGTTGACTGAAAAACATACCCATGAAGTCCTCTACAGTATCTTTGTCATAGTGGCAGTACTATAAGGAGCCACTCCATGATGTGGCGGAGCTTCTCAGAGATAACATTAGTTGACCTTCCATGTTGGGTTAATACCAGAGTCAGCCAGGTGACAAGTTTTATCTCCATTGGAGCGTCACCTGGTTCAGATGGTGTGCTCACAAAGAAGAGAGCAGTTTCCACATCTGAGGTCCCCACGGCTTGCCATTCTACTTCACTTTGATCCCATGAGGTCCTGAAAGATTTAATTAGGATTTTGCTTGGAACCATACATAGCTCATGATATAGTTGTTGTGTGTTAAATCAGTGGGGCCCTTTAGTTAGCACCACTATCTCTCTTTTAGTGTCATAGTATTCATATATCAGTATATTTTGGAGGAAGGTTTCACAAAAGCTAGATACCACTGATACAACGGAAATACTAATATGTTAATAACCATCCCTCAATAACAAATATAAACAAAAACTTTAAGCTCCTATAAAGATATATACTGATTTTGTATTCACAAGACCTCCCAATACAGGGATTCTCGCTAGATTCTTGCATGGCAGAGTCACACTGCTGGTCAATTAGTCCAAAGGTGCCCTCCTTTTTTGTCATCCCTATAATTATGCTAGTTGCGGTGATCATTCCATTGTCACAAATTATTATTGGTTGGATTAGGCTCACTATGTTCGCCATACAGCCAAGTTAAAATTTGTAAACTAACTGATATCCTTCAAAATTTAAAACTTATTTGAGGCACACGGACCAGGTGATGTACATTACCAATCAAAGCAAAAAGTTCAAAAAAATGCGTTGACAAAATAAAATAAAACCTCAAACCAGGAAGGAAGAGGAAGACTGCTAACCCACCCTGGCAGAAGTGGGAGGGAGGGTCAGGAGGCACAGAGTCAGGCTCAGCAGCGACATAATATGCAGTGCTATTGAAGAGGTGGACGTAAGCTAAGAGGTAAGGCGTTGGGGCGTTATAATGGTGGGAGATGAGGGCTGTAACGAAGGGTTTAATATAAATAATATCAGCCTGTAGGAGAGCTTTAAAATATTCTGTAATATGATGTTCATCTTGAAGGCGGGCATCTGGGAGTGCTGGTATTCTTTTTTGTATGACCCTTTTGTAGTTTTCTTCAGCAGAATCCTATACGTTATAAGTCAAATTTATCTATTGACAATCACCCTTGAATTATATTAAATTATTCTAAAATTATTATCATAATTTTGGCAGATATCCATTATCAGTTAATAATACTTTAGGCTTATCATCCAATCATATACAATATTCTGGAAAGTAGTTATGTAAATGGTCCAAGTAGTAAGAGCCTGTGTAAACAGCTAGAAAGAAGTTTATATGACTTACTATGTGCAGTATTAACAAATTGTTCATTGGTTACACTACTTAGAACAATAAAATAAGTCCCATTTAATTGCACAGTGAAGTCAGTTAACACCTATAAAAACTTACATGATTGTGATGTGACAATGGTGGGACCAACTCTTGACTTCTATTAAGTTGACAAACAAGTGTTAGAGTTATTGCTAAGCTCAATAAGTTCCAGTTTTATCTGGAAATACTAAACCTCTAAAATCAGCAGTAATTGACTTTACTTGACGCCTGAAAGGAGAGGTGAAGACATGAGCTTTCACTATGATGTACCAGAACTATCACCTGGGAGAACTCCCCATTTTTCTTCACCATTGTGTCCTCAATGGTCGCTACGTTCATTTCAAGGCTCAAATTATTTTTTTATCATTCCATTGGAGGGCTTTATCTCTGAATTTAGATGACCATATCAAGGCATTTCAACAGTTAGTCAACTCTCTAAGATCACGAATGAATTTGAGATTGATATTCCATGCTTTCTTCAACCTGGGGCAAGCTCACATGATGCATGAGACAATGGGACAAAACCTGTGAGGCTGCCTAAAAGTTGGCACAATTGGTTAAGGCCCAACCCACATATAGATGGATCATAAAGTTCACCCCATTTGAAATACTTTTGTCGCTTTAATAAACTGTCATCTCACACTGCTGATAATGGTGTACTTATTCTAAATGGCAAGGAGGTTACCAACAGAGGTGAAGAAACCAAACCATACCAGCAAACTGTAAATGACAATGAACCAGAATCCACCCTAAAGCGTCCATTTATATGCCAACGTAATTATCTGGATGTTCTTCCCTCACGTCAAACACTCCACAGCCATTAACCTACAACGTAATTAATGAGATGATATCTCTTGTTGCTGGACCCAGTGCTGTGTCTCAAGTCTCTTAGTACTACATAAAAATCATTGCACCCGCAGGTGTACACTCCCAGCCATCAGAACTAGGATACTGGATTACTAGTGGCCCAATCATATTCTCAGTACCAAAAATTAGTTAATTCTTTATTATATGTAGCCAACAAATCCATGGGCACCTTCATAATTTTAGTAAAAATAAAAGACGCCAGCGGTATCAGCTTACATCTCTTGTCAATGTAGCAGGTCAAGGAGAAGCGCAAATAAAATTCAGTTCACAAAGGCCTGTTTATGTGCTCAAGATGACAGATCTAAAAACCTCACATCTGCCCATGATGTCTTACATCTACGCTGTAGAGGTGTCATATAGTTCCTCAGAATCGCCAAGAATCACCATAAGCCTTCAAACACTTTTGAAGCTATCCGTGGTGTGTGCGCCAACAATGGTATAAATGAATAGAGTTATACTTCTTGTTTGCTATGGGCTTAACAGATAATCTCTCCAAGTCTTAGTAAACTCTCTAGTTAACACCGGGGCATCAGGTAATTCATCAGTCTGAAGGTAACCTAAGCCTTAAATGCGACCAATATAATTTGGGCAAATGACACTAGGGCCTCAAGAGTACCGATTATTACCCTACCCCATTGTGAGCCCTTGCATTGCTCTGCCCACATACTTAGAGTACTTGGAAAATCTCTTACCTATCCTTGACCTACTTCACTCATGATTTTAGGGGTGGTCTGATTGTAACAACTATTGATATCCATTGATATAAATGTAACAAGATCTCCTCTACCCCATTCCTCACTCAAGTGATAATATGCTGCTTTCTCATGCCGGCAGAGGGGAATTCAGTGTTAATAATGGTAGAGTTCCCTTCGACTGATAATGTACTGGCACTACTTGCCATGCCAGTAGTACTATAACTGTAAAGCGCTCATTAGTATAAAGTTTTTAATCGACTTTCACAACGCTCTGAGCTCAACTTAATTCAAACTTAGTGTAGCCTAGTCAGGATCAATTGCCCCTTGTAACCCTATATAGACGCCAAAGACCAGGCCTAAAAGAATATATTGATAGTTAGATGTTCAAAGTCTTCTTGTTAAATAAATCTCCAATTTTTACTTTTCCTTGCACAGAAAACTGATGGCACCTTGCAGCCATATAATGATTATGGACACCTCAACGATGTTCCAGTTCCCAACCCATATCCTCTCCCACTATAAACTGCTTTTTTACAAGCAATTGACAAGTCAAAGGTGCCTAACAGATTAAAATCGTCAACGCCTTCCACTCTGTATGGGTGAAAGAGGGTCAAGGATGGTTAATTACCATCCGCACGCAGTATGGCACTCATTAATTCAAAATGATGCTTTTTGGCTCGATTATGTCCTGCCATATTCCAGAGGGTGGTTGACAAAGCACTAAGAGACCTGGGATTCAAGTGTTCTGTAGCATATATCAACAATACACTTGTACACTCCTAAAACTCTAAACCACTGAGAAAAACTCAGTGGCAGTGGTTTAAGCATTTGCAGAAGTTGGGCTTGTATGCAAAGCCATCTAAATGTGAATTTTCAAAGTTTGAGTGTAATTTAGGGGAACCTTATGTTGAGAGACGGGGACGCCATTTCCCATCATACTAGATAATATTAGCTCATGTTCAACTTTAACTTCCCAGAAACAGTTCAATACCTTCTTGGGATTAACCACCTTATTAAAAAATCTCTTTCTCTATTTAGGAACTTGCCTCGCCTTTGCACCCCCTAATGGGAAAAAATGCGCCATTCATCTGGACACCTAAGTCTCTGCAGGCATTTAAAGCTATCAAAGATGTATTCATTAAGATGCCCATTTTGTGCTACACCTACAAAAACAAACCTTTCATTATTGCATGCATAGCCCTGAGTATAACTATGGGTGCTTTCCTTAAAATAACGCAATGATTGCGAACACCCAGTGGCATAATTATTAAGAAAGTTCAATGGGATATAAAGCTCCTGGGCCATTGACAACTTGGAGTTGGTTGTCATTTGTCTAGTTGCTAATGCAATGACTCTACCTTCTTCAAGGCGCCAAACATACTGTAGCTGTCCTTACTGACCAAAAGTATTGACACATCACCACAAAACACAAAATTTGAAAATAACAAAGTTTTTAGGATCTCCAAGAAAATCTCTTTGGGTATATGTTCATGTTGAGGTAATGCACTTCCTTTTGAATATACTGGGATAAAGTGCCCTCTCCTGTTCCAAGCCAGTTGAGGGCGTTTGGTTGGTATTGGTGATCCCTACCCATCATATCTTGACCAAGCCACATCCTACCATTGCCAAAATTGACGTTTCACTACAACATCCCAACTCTAGACTCACAAATTAAATTACCCAACTACCATGATATCAACCCATGAGCACCCAACCACCCCATATGACACTGCCAATGACTCAATTGACACTAATGTTTTCCTCCCAGACGTAATTCTGGCCTGCCAATCCAATTACCCAAAGTTTAAGAGCACATGGTTAAATTTACTCAAGTAAAGCTCAATCTGGATGTTACATACAGAAGGATAGTTTAATATACTTACTGAACAAGTATGGGTACCCATGGCTTTGTGTTCCCATGTCTTAGGGGAACACCATGACCTTCAACCATGCATCATAGTACAAGAAGTGCACCAACGTGATAATGGGAGTTTCGATTGTAATATTGACAAAGGATGTGTAAGTCTTGGAGAGAGCTCTATGCCATAATTGCAAGGCATTCCCGTTTTGCACAAAAAAGGGAGCCAAGAAGGATGTCATTCCTTCATCGCCCAGGGAGTTTTAGCCCATGTGATGGATGAAAGGTGGGTGACGTCGTACCCCCTTAAGGTCTCCCTCTCCCCTATTTGACCAAACAAGAACTACTTCATTGTGTTGGGACCATATAGTACTAAAAAAAGAACTACTTCATTGTATTAGTGGTTATGCATGGAGGTGGCGGTGGTGAGAGGATGATGGCGAAGAAGATGGCGAGCACTTACCCCCAGTAACAACCTTAGGGTCCGCTGAAAAGGTGAAAAATCTAAATCAATTGGATGGTTCAACTCCAGTGACAATTTCAGATTCCACCACAGAGGCGAAAGTTTTGGATAAATTGAGAGGTCTGACTCCATTGAAATTGAGGGTGATAGATCAACTCTTTAACCAATGGGACTGGGCTCTCATGGCCTGGCCATGGGCGCTACCAGTCACCCGCCAAATGAAGCTTTACAAGCTAAGAAAAATTGTGGTAGGAGGAAAAATTTAGTGGCGAAATTTGAGTGAGAGTTGGATGGTCAGCGGAAGATCAATTCAGCACTGAGTTAGTTGTGGTATTTCCTTCCACCAAATATTGGTTGGGATTTTAATACCTTTGCACATGCACCCACTTATTCTTTAAACCTCTAGGCCTTAAGACAACCATTTTTACCTGTTTAAGATGTTGGTTAATTTTTAAATTGCTGATTGCAATAAACAAAACCCCTTTCCAGTTTAAATTTTTCAGTTATTTAATTTTCACGTGTTTTTTTGCTGCTGCTATCCCAAACTATGTTCCCATGGTTGTGCAATGACTGGGCCTAAGTGAATCTATTATGACGCTACTACTTCCTCTTATTGAATAAGGTTACAGAGCAAGTGGCCTGTTGGGGATATCCCGTTTGTAGACACCCTTTGGCGTCAAAACGTCCCAATGTCATTTGAGATCATCTCTCCCCACTAGGTGAAGTTTCATGGCTTCTCTTTTCATTCCCCACACAGTGGTCCCTCAGCTCATCCTGGTTGCTCTGTGTTTCTTGATGAGTTGTCTGCAATGAAATTTTCTGACTCCCTAGTGACCACAGTATGACTGTTTGTTGAGACGTTGGCTATGGTATTTGCTGTCGCTGATCCTATTCACTTCTCTTTCTGGCCACTATCATGTTGTTTAATGGCAATGCCTCCGCACGCTGGTTTGCTTTCTAGGTGCTCATGCACTCTGACTAGCAGGCCAGTCTTAAGCTCATTTGTTGTTTCTATGACACAATTGACTGGCCCTTAGTGTCTGCCGTTTCTGAACTTCTATTAACGTCAGAGACATAGTAGGTTGGTTGTCCATATGAACTTGTAGTAGATTATCAGTCTTTTGTTGTTCATATGGTCAGTTTACATTTTTGTTGGGTGCTCACATGTGGAGGTGAGAAAGCTCTTCGTTGTATACTTTGTATAAAGGCTTAAGCCCTAGCCACATCCCATCCTCAGGGTGTGGGGCTCGTCCGTTCCATCCATGGAGGTTGCTAATCATATGTTAGATTCCCTCATCATGCTGCAGGTTAGATTCTCGTTAACACAACACCATCAGCTACTCTGATGGATGCACAGTGAAGCGTGGCTCTGTTGGATGCTGTTGAGAGTAATTGTTAATCCTTGGAGTAACAGCTTGATTCCGCTGAGTTGGTTTACACAAGATATTAGCCAATGAGAAAATGATTTTGATGATATGGAGATCACTGACTCTAAAAAGACCCAATAAATGATATATGTAGCAATTGCCCCTACTGACACTTTATTAATCCTTTAATAATTGCAGAAAAATCTGCCAAAAACCTCCCAAAAGACCTCCTCTCAATCTTTCATTCAACTCTTAAATCTTGGTCTCCTAAGCTGAATGCATCCTCTGCTTGTTAATCTCCTACATGTATTCCCTTTTAAAAGCTTTCATCTATCTCAAATTTTCAGTTAAATTTCCCTCAAATCTCAGAGTGGTCAACACTTCAATGGATTCTATTTTAACCCATATAATTTTTCCATCAATCTTGAGACTTGTCTCAACTCCAATTTCCAATCCGCAGGAATGTATAGCATATTGTACAGTCATGTCAACTTCTCAACATTACCCCCACCCCTTTGACTGGATGATATGCTCCTATTGTTTATATGTTCAAAGTAACTTTGCGGAACTCAGCTGATAATTGAACCCCCCACAGGTTCCTTAATGGTATAGGCGTCCATGCCAGTCTTTTCAATTATCTCAAACGGCCCAACCCAGATGTTAGAGAGCTTGTTTTTCCGCCCAAATCTGTGTTGGTCATGGAATGAGACATGATCTCCTACAGGGAACAGTGGAAGTCCACTCCATCTTTTCTAGTCAGCCACCTGATAATGAATCTTCTTAGCCAAACTGGTAGAATAGGCTTTCGTTTGTAACTTGATCAGCGTTTCCATTAGATTTGTCAAATACCGCTGGGGTTCCACACCGCCAGTGTCCTCTACACATGAGTAAAACGGAGCAGGCAAAGCCAGATGTCGACCATAAAGCAGTTGAAAAGGGCTCTTGCCAGTGAACAATTGATAGCTGATATTATACGCAAACAAAGCTGTAGGTAGGAGAATAGTCCTTTCTTAGGGTTAATCCTTCACAATCATATGAAGTATGTTCACTAAGGTTCCATTGACCCAAAACAACAAACCATTTGATTACGGATGGTAGGGTGTAGTCAAAACTCCGTGGATCGCCATCAACTCATTCAACTTGGGCAAGATGTGCGAGGTGAAATTGGTTCCATTGTCCATTAAGATGAACTGCAGGCAGCCATGTCGCTGTATAATGCACTCCATAATAAACTTGGCTGTAGTGACCGCTTTCAAAATAAATTAACCGGCCTCCACCCACCTTGTCAAATGATCAATTGCAATGATCATATACTTAGATCAGTTCGCGCCTGTTGGCAGAGGTCCCACTATATCAAGGGAAATCGTATGCCAGGCAAACTGGGCTTAACCAGCTGGTATGTGTTCTTCTTGTGGAAAGGCTTCTCCACTTGACACTGATGTCAACAGCTTACCGCTTCCAGCACATCGTAATGCATGCGCTCCAATAGTAGTGGTTTCACAAAAACTCCAACTTTTTCACAATCCTCTATGTCCTACAGCCCAATGGGCATCCATAATAATCGCAGTTCTAGCGGAAGGTTTAGGGAAACTCAGCTTCAAGTCTCCAATCCACTTATAATTCCCCCTTGCATAGGAAAGTATCCTATCTAAGCCCATCTAGTACTTTGATCACTTGCGGCTGCTTATCATGGTATTTATTCACACCCATCTTCTCATACATATCTTCAGCTAATCTTGCCACAATGGCAACTGTTGGTAGTCATTAAAGACAATACGCATTTTGATGTTTTGCTCCCAGCCAATGTACAAATTCGAAATCATATTCCTGGAGCTTCAGTGCCCAATGCGTGAGCCATCCTTCAGGTTCACAAAGATTCTTCAGCAAGCGCAAGGATGCATGATCCATCACCAATTGGAATTTTACCCCATGTAGATATAACCAAAACTGTTTGTACACATAAATCACCGCCAAGCACTCCCACTCAGTCATGGTGTAGTTCCGTTCATGACAGTTTAAGCTTTGACTGCAAAACGCGACATGGTGCTCCACGCCATCATCATCCTTCTGGGATAATACTGCCCCTATAGCGGAGAGAAATGCATCCCTTTGTACTATGAATTGTTTTTAAAGTTGGGTATTGCAAAATGGATGTGCTTGCCAATTCGGTTGATAACACATCAAAAGCGTTTTGGCATCATTTCATCCAGTCAAAGTTGCATTTTTCTTTAACAACTCAAAGAGCGGTGCCCAATACAACTTACGTTAGGAATGAACCATTGGTAGTACCTGACCATCACCAAGAGCACTTAAATATCCCGTTTATCACCTGGGTGGGTCTTCTTGCTTATCGCTTCCACCTTTGCTGGCTGTTGTTTAAGCCCGTTTGAATTCACTACAAACCCAAGGTATCCTAATTGCTCTTTTAAAAGTGACACTTCAAAGGCTTGATTTCGATATTAGTATTAATGAGTCAGTGGAACACTTGTTCCAGATGGGAAAAATGCTCTGTAAACGTTCATAAGATCATATTGATATCATCAAGGTAAACTAAGATGCAGTACATCTTGAATTCACCTAAAATTGTATCCATAGCACTCTGGAAAGTATTTGGGGAGTTTCACAAACCCTGTGGCATATGTGTCAGCTAAAATAACCCCTTCAAAGTGATGCTAGCGCATTTCTCCTGTTCCACCGGTAGCAATTCAATATGCCAGTACCACGAGATTAAATCCATTGTGGAAAAAATAATTCGCCCCTCCCAATCAATCTAACGCATCATCAATCTGTGGAAGGGGCAGGAATCCTTCTTTGTTACACTATTGAGCTTTAGATAGTCAATAACCACCCTAATTGTGCCATTTTTTTCTTTACAATGAGCACTGGCGATACCTACAGACTGTTTGACAGCTCTAGCATCCCTTGTCAAATCAGTTTATCTACCTCATTGGAGACAACCTCTTCTGTCGCCTTTGAACATCTAAAGGACACGATCAAAAAGAGGGTGATCCCACATACCTATCCGATGTACCACCCCTTAGCGCACCCCAAGTCATGATCATTGTAAATGAAGATATCCCGGTATTTTTCAAATAAAGCTATCGCCTTATCTTGCTGTTCCATAAATTAATTCAGTTAGTGCTTCCCATGTAACCACTGTCATTATGCTGAATGTTAATTTGCTGTTAGGCTGAGGTCCTCCTATGAATTGAAATAAAGAAAAAGACGAACTTCATCTATAGGATCCAATTGTAGATAAGTCACCACTTGGTGCCACTGGATCATTATCAGCTCCTTCTGTAGATTTGCTAGCAGTACCTTCACCTCCCCATTCCCAGGTAACAGTAGCCCTGGAGCCACATGTGGTTCAAGCCGTGATTGATGGTGGGGCCCCACAACTTCCCCATATAGCCCTTTAGGGACGTCAATTTTTGCTCAGTTCCTATTATGCACTGGTGTCCAGAGGGTAGGCTCAAAGCGCTTGCTTCTTGGATTAGAATCCCTTTATACTCATAGATCTGGTTGTGGAGGGCTCTGGTTCTCCGCTTCATTCACTGATATTGGACAGTAATCACCCCATCATTGTACACCATATTTATATGACTGCAGCGGAATAGATCCATTGAGATTCTGCTAGAGGTAAAGTAAATGGGAATCTGCTGTCCCAAAATATCAAGGGTTTCCTCCATAATATCTATCACGGCTCCAAATTTCTCCTAAATGCTGCATCAATTAGCATATTGTAGTTACTATTTGGTAGAACCACCACTGGAGCAGAATCCCTAAATGCCCCTAATCGCAAAGGCTACGCGCTGTATGCTCCTTTAGACACATTACTTTTTGTCCCCGTGGTCCCATATACTACTCTGTGGTTCACATCTGGCTTCAGCGGAAGCTTAGCCACCAACCTGATAGAGATTATATTCACTAGGGCCCCAGTGTCTATGATAGCTTGGATTTTGTGTTATGAATGAAAATGTCACAATAGGTGCACTCTGAATAAGAAGAA
Organism: Massospora cicadina; assembly: GCA_022478985.1. Classification (NCBI taxonomy): domain Eukaryota; kingdom Fungi; phylum Entomophthoromycota; class Entomophthoromycetes; order Entomophthorales; family Entomophthoraceae; genus Massospora; species Massospora cicadina. The sequence goes on along the minus strand of JAKSZP010017075.1, from coordinate 176,843 downwards.
CCATCAGTGTTTATTACATGGACGTCCAAGGGCTTTTTGTTACTCAGGAGGATGATATGCCCATAATGACATGAGGATAATCCATAGTAATTTTTTCAACTGGAATAGCTACGTTAACCCCTAGAGAGGCAAAGTCCATTGAGGGATACGCATTGCTTATGCTGGTTTGTTCCAGGTCTGCTATGCGTATGGCTTTTGTACATCCTAATGGAACTCAGAGCTTGAGGGTGAATACCCACTCTCTGGAACGGAAGCTGGGATATTCACTAGAAGCTGTTGGTATAGCAAGTCATCCAGATGAGTTCCAAGTCCTACGCGAAGAGACTCTTTAGAATTGTTGAGGACAATTGAACTTGAATTAGTGGAGATATGGTCCCATCTCTACTCCGTTTGAGTTTTCCCTTCTTGATCTTCCCAGATGGTATCGCATACACCTGCTGGTTGCTAGGGCAATTACCTTTATAATGCCCTCTTCACCCACACTTGAAGCAAGCATTCATAAAGGGTTCACGTCTATAGCTTGAAGCGGAAGGACCAGTTCAAAAATTAACGTTATTATTAAAAGTTTGAGGACATACTGGCTGGGCATACATAGGACGAAAAGGATCCACTGATATATAAGATGGATGAATATGTTCCAACAGTTTATATCTCGGTCGCTTTGGCCCTATCCCAAGGAGTATACTGTGGCGACAGCAGAGGTCTTTCACTCTACATTGGAGGCGCTGAACGTAGCAGAGAGACAACATAAGGTGTTCATGATTTGAATAAGCCCCACATCTTTGTCCAAAACGTGAGACATAGCGTTATGTAATTCCTGATAAAGTTTGACTGCTGCTGTCATTGCTATACCTACATCCTTGACGGATAAAATGTTGGCTCCTATTAACACATGTGCTTCCGCTGAGAATCATTCAGCAAATTCTAATAGAGACTCGTTTCAGTGGAACTGTATGGTCAGGAATTCAGCCTTTCATTGGGCCATCTTAGCCATGCCCCCCAACAGCTGGAGAACAGTCGCTTTTACCTCTTTTTTAAGATACTGAGCTATTCAGAATGTAGCAGGTGACTTGATCAGCGCTCTACACATCAATATCTTACATTGATAGTTTCACTTTATACTGATGCAAGGCCCCTTTCATGGCGAATTTAAATCACTTAAAATAGCCATGCATATCCTCATCATGACTGAAGGGTGGTAATTTCTCGATTCAAACAGCTTCGCCTTTCTCTGAGCTCCAGCCGCAAGGAGCAGCCAAATTGGGTTCCAAATGACTAGGGGAAACATACCTTTGTGGGCTATTGTAGGTACAGGTGGATGGAAGCAAATCTGCTGAATTGGACTCGGAAGAAGTAGGGTTGCGAGGAGGGTCTTCCATGATCCCCAAGGGATACTCGTTGGCTGATCCATAGCATTTCTCCCCCAAATCACCGCTAATTGCACCATTTCTCTCAGCTCCAGATTTCTCAGCAAAAATTTTGTTGATTATTTGTTATACTTTAACTGAGTAAAACCTACACTGGCTACCTGAAATTACTGTTGAAGCATCTCATACTGATTTTTCAATTCATTATGGTTTTCCATTCAGAGTTGAGCTTCTGCTTCACTGCCTGAAGTCATGAGAGAACGTCCTCCACTGCGCTCTGCATTCTTTCATGCTGACTGCCAGTGTCACGCGCTTGTAAAATAGCATTGTCTACTTGGTTAATGAGGGTGGCTCATTCTTGCACTAGTTCCTCGTTGGCCCATCAAAGGGTATACAGCTGTACTCACATATCCGCTTACTCTCCCGTCTCAATGAACGGAAGAGGAATGTCTCAACTGCGCTCAGCCTGGCTAATGATTTTCAATTGTGTAACCCAAAGTACCAACTGGAGATATTAAAGGGGATGTCGACAAGGGGATGAGCATGTTGTCCATCATTTGCTGATTACTCCACTCAATGCAAAGTTGGCTGAATTCAGCTGCTATGGAACCAACATTAATCCGTTATTCACAGTTCTGTCAGCGCTACCCCTTTCCCTGATCTGATCTATCGTGACTTCAAGCGCTTCCACTCATTCCACAAGGTCTTTCATAAAGCGCTCAGTAATGCTTCCCAATGTAATTATGTCCTGAATCCATTCAACTGATAGACCATGCCAATCCAACAGTTCTCCTATCACTCGAGATAACTCTTGATTAACTGTGAAACCAAAACGTCCAACTGACGGCGGGCATCCCCAACACGGTGGTCCACCTGTACCAGTGCCCCTTGCACCTCTGGAAAAGAGCAATCAAGATGGTTAAGCAGGAGGTGAGTATCATTCTGCTGTGCTTGAATGAACCACATGACGTCCCCTCATTTCAATATTGTGGCGAGCCAGCTCTTGCAGTAGCTGGCGGATAGATGGCTGCACATACATAACTAAGTACTTTTTAGTTCTGTGGGTACTAAGCCGACGAGACAACCCCATGGTAGTCACACCCAGATAGGACATATACAATGCGTAGCGGGTTTCTTGGTCCCATTGAAAGTAGAACAAACTCAAAGCATACTCCCCACCTTGTCTTAGTAGAGTCAATACCCCCGCAGAAGCCATTCCATAATTCCATGCAGCTGCTGAGGGGTCACATCTGTAGAGTGACCTTGTTGGTCTAATGCCAACTCAGGACAGTTTTTAATTGCAAATTGACCATAGCATCTTCTTCACCTGGCTCTGTTATTCTAAAAAGAACTGGTTCATCATTGGATGCTTTCTGTGCTTCCTCAGCATATCGAGCATGGAATCTGATCAGGTTTTGTCATAATGAGTGAGGGCTTGCCATTTTTCCCTAGTGCCAATAAGCTACAGTTGACCAGGTGCCCCTTGTAGTTAGCACCAAAGTTAATTCTCATTATAACAGCTTGATTCCTCCGAGTTGGTTTACATAGGGTATTAGCCAATGAGCAATAGAATCAGATGATATTGAGATCTCTGACTCTAATAAAACCCCAGTAAATGTATATGGAGCGATCGCCCCTATCGACACTTTATTAATCCTTTAATAATTACAGACTTATCTGCCAAATTCTCCCAAAAATACCTCCTCTCAATCTTTCATTCAACTCTTAATTCTCAGTCTCCTGAGCCAGATGCATCCTCTGCTTGGTAATCTCCTATTCGTTTTCCCTTTTCTAGGAGTTTTTGTTTATCTTTAAGTTTTGGTGGAAATTCCCTCAATTTGTTGAGCAGCCAACACTTTGATTGATTCAATTTTTATCCATATAACTTTCCCATTAATCTCGACTCATCTCAACTCCAATTTCTGATCCACTGGAATGTATAGCATATTGTACAGTCATATCAACTTCTCAACAGTGATGCTCTCTGATGGTTGCATGGATTCCTCTGCTCAGCCAATCATGCTGGGGTTTCAACCCCGCTGATTAAGTTGGTGGTATCAGTGGTTCAGGCACTGGTAGTGCGATCAGCTCTCTTGCTCTATTTTTTCCCTGGGCGCTGAAGTGTCTGATTTAGCCTTGTTTGTAGAGGCCTTCAACAAACAGACCCTAGGCCTTGGGCTCCCGTTGGACATTATCACAGCAGTATTCCGTGCTTCATTGGACCCCATGTCTGCAAATCATGCCGCCTGGGCCACGCAGGTGGGGTCAGTGAACCAAATATGCATGATGGAAGCTTCCATCAGGTGCCAAGTGGGATGGGAGGTTCTGTTAAACAAATCATTTTTAGCGAGGTTTTGAAATGAGGGCCAAATACTTGGTTGGCGTGTCCAGTGTTGCTCTCTCAGAGATCTGGTATGAGCCAGCCCCTGGGGTATGCTTTTTAGTGCATGAAGATGTTGCGTTTCCCCTTTCCCAGTTGGTGCATCTGGCTCTACCCAGGCGCCCATGGGGGAGGCGGCCCATGTAATGGACCAGGTGCCCTTCAATCGTCTGATCCCTCAGTTGTAAGACTCCCAGTGCATTATTTTCAATAAGGCGCTCCCAGGGAGGGTGCTTATACCTGACTGAATCAGCTTCTCCCAATTGACTTTATGATCAACACCACATAGCTGGCATGATTTCACATGGGAACCAATAAAAAAGATTTTTCTTATTTTTTTACTGCCGTTGGAAATCTAATTGGGTGTCCACATAGTGTCAGTTGAGACACTGGTAGATACAGGAGCGGAGGGATATTTTATGAGTTTGAAGATGGTTCAGGATTTTGACTTGGACCTGGAAGCAATGACGTCAGTTCTGGGTGCATCATCTGCTCCAATCTCATTACAAAACATGGCAATCTTTGCCTTTCTTAATCCACAAGTTCAGTTTCTATGATCAGTTTGCTGCTGTACCAGATCTCACCTCCTAATTATTCTGGGGTAAGGTGGTGGTAGCGACAGAAGTTGAGCATTCATTTATATTTAAACATGCTGTTGTTTGTGAACACCCAATTTTTTGTGGAGTTTCCCCCTATTGATATAATTACAACGGAATGAGGTTGAGTTCCATCACATCACTCCTCTCCACAGCGGGACTTCCACCAGATTTTCTCTTGGTTTTGTTAGCATATCAATATATTTTCAATTTAAATAAGCTACCAGCCTTCCACAGCACTCTAAATATGATTTAGCTTTTATATGACGGTAGCCGTGATCAACACCAACTGTTTGTTATAACCCTACATGGCGCAGGAGGACAAGGCGTTTGTATTATGGTTGGATAATATGCTAAAGAATTGGTGAGTGTTTAAGAAAACGTCCCTGATTGCATCACCTATTATTTTCGCTCAGAAGCTGATGGTATAGTACAGCCCTGTGTTGACTATGAGCATTTGAATAATATTACTTTCCATGATCCCTACCCTCTCCCCATCGAGAAAACAATCAGCCAGGTGATCACAAGATTTGAATGTTTTTGAAGCTCAAACCCATGAATAAATTTAATAAAATTCAGCTGGTAGAAGGACAGGAATGGCTTATAGCAATTTTTGACTCAAAGGGGTATTCTAGTTCCTCATAATGCCCTTCAGCCTGTAAAATACCCCAAACACATTCCAGTAGATGATAGGATATGTGCAATGGGATCTTAGGTTCACGTGTGTGGTGGCATACACTGACAATATCCTCATTCACTTACCTACACCTAAGAAGCATGAGAATGACCTGAAGGAGGTTCTGGCCACGTTGCATAAAACGGAACTTTACATAAAGCTTCTTAGGTGTGAGTTCCTATTAGAAGAGTTTATCTCTAATAATTTAGTCAAGGATGGTTACGTTATTCCCCAAACAAGCTTGAGGCAATCCTCTAGTGTCTAACTCTAATACCCTAGAAGATTTTGCAGAGCTTCTTGGGCAACATCATCTTTCTAAAAATAATCTTACTCTCTCTCGCAGCTATCTGTGCCGCTGTATCCCCTGACCAGGAAGAACGTGTCGTTCTGATGGATGGAGGAGTGCCAGCAGGCGTTTGATGCCATCAAGAATGTATTTTTGGTGCCTCCTATATGCAACACGCGGACCCAACCAAGCTATCTATTGTCACATGCAACGCCTCATCCGCTGCTGTTTGGCAGTACTGTTGCAGATGCATTATGGATTGGAACACCCAGTTTTTTCCTGCAAGTTTGCTACTTTGGGACAGTCTTGGGTCATTTAGAAAAAGAGCTGGCCACTGTGACGTGGTCTCTTACGCACTGGTGGTACCTTCTGCAGGGAGCGCAGCATGAGGTGACTGTACAGATGGATCGCCAGGCTCTTATATAGTTCAGAAACCTCAGAAGTTGAAATATCTTCAAGCTTGGACTTATTGTGAACACTGTAGTTTTAATTTCAAGTATGAGTTCATGAAGGGCGTTGAATGTTCTTCCTGGTTTTTTGAGTCGCAACCCTTCATTGGGTCTGTCAGAGGCATATTAGTGAGTTAACCACAGTAATTTCGCCAGCCCGTATCCTAGCCTTAGCGCCTCCAGAAATCTTATGTGGCAGAGTGGGCCCCAGACGCTCTTTTGTTTTAAGGTTTTGTTGGTCAGATGGCTTGCACAGAGGGGTTGGAAGTGTTAGTCCAGCTGGCACTTCAAATGTTTAAGCGGTCTCACTAATCCTTGTTGGACGGGAATACTTAGCTTAAGTCAAGACTGTGGGTGCCGTCCCATCTTCATGATATAGTTATATGGGCTCACCTCAATTCCAGCGGTGGGGCATCTAGGTAACAAAAGATATATGTATTTGGTTAAACATATATAACTGGCTGAGCATTTTCATGTATATTCCAACATGGATTATAAGTTGTGTGACATGCACATTGTCTAAGTCAGTTTAATCGAGTAAAAATGTTCTTCTTAACCCTCTGCAGCAGGCGGAGGGCCCGTGGACCTCAGTGTCCATCATGCCATTGTCAAGCTGCCCAGGGTTTCAATTGGTTTACCGCCATTATGTTGGTTGTTAACGTTTTACTAATTTCTCACTCTCCATATCCTGTTCCTCCTTGATCACCTAAGAAGAGATAGCCCAGCTCTTTGTGTGGCGTGTGTTTCCAATGTTTAGGTTGCCTAGGAGATTGTAAGTGACTGTGAAACACAGTTTATGGTGCACTTTTGGAATTAACTCCTGTAGATATTGAAGATTATGCCGTATCACAACTGCATACCATCCTACTTTAGATTGGCAAATGACGTGGTTAAATAAGATTAAAGCATTATCTTTGTTTCTACGCCGCAGCTGCGTTGGACACCTGGTCAGTTGACCTTAATCTGGCGCAATTTGCGTATATTAATGGAACCCTGTGTCTAATGGTTTCCACTTTACGAGGCCCCACTAGGGTATGATTTCTCATTTTTGGTGAGTCTGTGTCATTGGCTGGAGGTTCCAGCGGCGGCAGAGCATGCGCAGCACATTTGGACTCCCCAGTCTTTAATTCAGAAGCATCTAACCAAAGCTTAAGGATTACAAGTGGTTTGTGGACTGAAAACGCCTACCATCCCAAGTAGTCATGGTGGAGTCCTATTTCATGCTAGATACTCGTCCCCTGCAGATGCAAGGGCCTCCCAGAAATTTGCAAGAAACCATTTCATTCCCCATGTGGGGGGTGTGGATCTGGACAATGGCACTTGGATTTTGAAACTCGTGGCCCACTGAAAGCAACACCCCTATGTTCCACATGTCGCAGTTGTCTCCATTTAAAGAAATAATCCTGGCAGTACTGGAGCCCATCATGGTGGAAGGATTAGAGGAGGCTAAGGTTGATGCAGTCTTGGCTTCCTGGTATTCTCGCCATTTGGTCAAATATCTTGTGGTCAGGAAGGGGTTCCTGGCATATGAGACCGGTTGGGTTAGTGCCTGGTATTGTGCAAATTGTGGCGAGTATTGGAGGCCTTTCATGCTGTGCACGCTAATGCTCCCCATCTCCCCTGAAGGTCACCATATTTATGGTGATTAAGCTCCCAAAGGTATATAAAAACGTCGTTCTCACTCAAATTCTTAGTGGCAATGTTCCCCCTGCATAAGGAGGGAAGGATAATATAAGTCTGGGGAGGGTTACCTGTGCCTTAATTGTGAGACACTCCCATTTTGCACTAAAAAGGGGGCCAAAAAGGCGGCCATCACCTTCATCACTTAGTGCAATTTAGCTTATGTGGTGTATGAGAGGTGGGTGATAACGTAACCCCTTTAGTTTGCTCCCTTTCCCCTATATGACCATGAAAATTACTCCACCGGAATAAAAAGGTATGTGTGGAGGTGGCAGCGGAAAAGGGCATTGGTTTTAAGATTCTTATATGACTCAACAATAATCCCAAAATAGTCACGGTGGATTGTTGATATTTTGCTGACCATGATATTATTATGATTATTTGAGCGCCTTGAGATTAGGAAATATTGGGTCTGAAAGTGTTATTATTGGATTGCCTCCAAGTAGGGCAGTAAGTGATGTCAACATTTGATGAATATTGAGTAGATCGTCTTAAACTAAGGCAATAGAGAATTGAAAATACCATACTCTTCTAGAGCTAATGAGAATACGCAGGAACCATCTAAGCTGAGGAAATGGTAACATCCAAAGTCACTGAGATATAAGAAAGATGAAATGATTGAAGGAGGAGGATTGTTAGATGAAGAGAGTGAGCGGACCAGTAAGGATCTGCTGAACATATTAAATTAAATAATTAAGTGTCAGCGGGGAAATTGCTCCATCTTTTTTAAAAGGTTTATTATGTTATTCTGAGGATGACAATCTTCATATTCTCAGAGCTATTGATCAGTGGGAATATCCCTGTGCAAGCTCCCTTTGGCATATCTCTGATATACTGCCAAATTTATAACAACAGGCCAAAGGGCAATGGTGAGCACTTATACCCAATAACAACCTCAAGTTTGCTGAAGAACCAAAAAAATCTAAATTGATTGGAGGCTCAACTCCATTGACAATTTCTTATTCCACCACGAAGGCGAGAAATTTGGATAAATTGAGAGGTCTGACTCCATTGAAATTGAGGGTGATAGATCAACTCTATAACCAATGGGACTGGGACCTCATGGCCTGGCCACGGGCGCTACCAGTCGCCCACCAAATGAAGCTTTACAAGCAAAGCAAAATTGAGGTGGGATGATATTTTAGTGGCGAAATTTGAGTGAGAGTTGGATGGTCAGTGGAAGGTCAATTTAGCATTGAGTTAGTTGTGAGATCCCTTTTCACTAAGAAAAAGTTGAGATCACAATACCTTTGTGCATGCATTTCCACTTATTCCCTAAACCCCTAGGCTTGAACCAACCGTCCCTCACTGGTACAGTTGTCAGTTAATTCTCAAATTTAGTTTGCATTACACATAACCTCCTTCCAGTAAAAATTTTCAGTTAATCGCTTTTTCTACGTTTGTTGCTTCCACTACTTCCAAACTATGTTCCCCAGGTTGCAGGACTGGGCCTAAGTGCAATTATCATGATGCTGCTACCTTCTTTTATTGAATGAGGCTACTGAGCAAGTGGCCAGTTAGGGTATCCTCATTTGTAGATGCCCTCTTGCATCACAGCTCCCATTGTTTTGGAGATTATTTCCTCACTAGTTTAGGTTTCATGTCCTCATTGCTCGTTCAAAACCCAGTGGTTCCTCAGAGCATCCTGGACCCTCTATGTTTCCTGAGGAGTTGTCTGAAGTGAAATCCGCTGCCGCCCTGGAGGCCACAGTCTGGTTGTTAGTTGGGATGTTAGTTATGATGGTTGCTAGTCACAGCTCCCTATTCACTTTTCTTCTGGGCCACAATCTAGTCATTTGGATGGCAATGCCCTCAGCATTCCGGGTCTCTTTCTGGGTGCTCATGCATAATGACTGGCAGGCCAATCTCAATATTAGTTGCCGTTTCCATGACAGGATGTTTCCACTTGTATGAAACGTTGTCTCATCAGTGTATGCTTGATGTTCAGCTCCAACCGAGGTGCAATAGCTTACTTCACCCACTCCAACAGGAGGCGGGGCCATGGACATTGCTCTTGATGGTATTCATTATGTGTTTTTCAGTCTTTTAAGGCTTTAGACGCGATCATGGTAGTGGTAGAACTTTTTTAAGATATGTCATACTATCCCCTGTTTGATTACAAGTACAGCGTTTGACATGGTTTGATTGTCTGAGGCCCATGTATTCTCCCTATTTTTAGTGCCCTAAAAGGTGATCAGCAATAGAGGGCCTCATTTACTTTGAGATTCTGGGAATCCCTGTGTTGTATTCCAGCCAATCTGAAAAGTTGATCACCTCCTATGACGGAATTTAAAACCAATCCTGAGAATCATTCGCTTATGATGTCAGGGTTCATAAACGCTCTATAAAATCAATTATCTCTATGCAAAAAGATCATAGTATAACAAAAAATCAAGGAAAACAAATAGGTGAAGATCTTGACTTGAAAAACACTTGTAATTAAAACCAAAGATAACCTACCTCGGCCCCTTTAAGTTAATTTCTATAAATAAATAATTGCCGTTCATTGCATATTTTTGGTTATCTTTAATTTTCATCTAATAACAAAAATATAATCCAATTAAGGCTGATTCTTCACTTAATTGTATATTTAATAAGAATAATTATGTTAGAGGATTTGATTCTGAACTCTCATTAGGTTCAGATTATATACATCCAACTCAACAAACTTTTGGTTCTTTACTAATAATTTATACCCAAGCACTAGTTTTTTTTTGACAATCACTATGATTAATAGTGACTTTGTCTCGAAAACTTCTACCTACCATGAAACCTCTCACCTCAGTATATGGCAGGTCAACAAACATGCAGAAGAAACTTCTGGCGCTTCATGTAATCTACAGTTAATAGCTTTTATGGTGGTGGATGTTGAAGTTTTGGCCTACTTCAGATGGGCTAATTATTCTTCTCTGATAACATGGAGTTTTGAGCATCTATTGTATGGAGACAATAGACCAGACAATGACATCAGTTAAGATATAAACTCCTTGAAAATGCAACTTCAAGGCTGTATTCTTTCAACATTAATTGGACAATGGCTCGCTGCCCTGATCCTTCTGATCCCAAGTAAATTCTTGACATAAAACAATTTAAAATATGAAATAGAAAAAGCTTTTATACTAAACAATTGAGTTGTAGAAAAATGATTGTACTTTATTAGTATCAACTTGGAGATAATTTATAGGGTATGATGTTAACCACATCTTGCCCATGACGCCTCATTTTCAATGGCACTTGGCCAGAGGAACACATAATAAGCTTTTTTGAGGGTCTACATTTCTTTCAACTCAGGGCATCTCGCACAGACTTAGGGTTGGTGTCAATTTCATAAATATTCTCAAGACAGCATTTCTGACGCATCTGCAAATAGCTGAATCAATGCTATTCTCAAGCATTGGCAACACATACCAAGGCAATTTGTACCACTAATTAGTAATTAATTCGATTGAAAACTCAATTGACATTAAAAACTAATTTTGACATAGATCAACAAAGCCCACATTCCCAAGTCATCAAGTTGACTATTATTGTTATATATGACCTAATTAACAAAGCCCTTGGGCCCATGTCATCATAGCAAAAAATTATTAAGTAAAATAGCTAGGCCATGAATCCCAAGTTTGGCTATGTTTAGGATATTTTTTAGTCCATAATCACCGATAATTTAGGTCCAGTCAACCATTCAACTGTGGACCTTACTGTCCAGTTTACTAGAAATTATAAGCTACAGATCAAAGACTTCTCAGATTTCTGCCCAACTATTTATAGCCAGAAATCTTTGTTTAGTTAGAAAAGTTAATTGAAGGCCAGATTTAGCTTTTCTGATCAGATGACAGTTTTATGACCACTGCTTCCCCTTACTGTTAGTCAAGTTGAAGTAGGTCATATTTAGCTATTTGCGTCAATTACTCTGCCCAGCTCTCTACCATTTGATACAGATGACAGGATCCATTACCAATGAATACAAGGAACCCTTGACCTCTCTGAAACTTTACATACTGATTCATTGCATTTTATAATTATTTTTCCACTTTCAGTGGAGAAAATTTAAGTGCATATTGAAAATTACAGCTATTGAATGAAACGAAGATCACTAACTCACATGAAGGTTGATCAAATATGCTCATTCTGAACTCTCTACCTACTTTATGGATCTTAAAGTCATTATCTAAAACCAAATTGGGTAATCACAACTGAAGTGAAAATTATATTGACATATAAAAGAATTCTTTGGAAGATTGAGGCCGCTATATCATAGAATCATTTAATAAACCTGGTTGCAAAAATAATTCTTAAATTTTTGGTCCTCTGGGATGCATGGTAATTTTAGGCCTCCCATAACACCTAGAATGCATGGCCCCCTAAAAGTCCTGGTACACCTGTATGTCTAGTATTCTTGGATAAACTGGCCCCTGTCCTTCCAGCCTCCAGGTCCCAGTAACAGTCTGGGGTTTTCTGAAAAATATACTCAATTTCTTGTAGTAGCAGTTGCAACTAATCAATATTAGTTAAGACGTCTGGTTAAAGGGCAATTTTACTCAAGACGGAGTGCCTTATAATGTGGAAGTCTTTTTATCCACTCATCATGGTCAGATTGAAATTTTGGCAACCTAAACTGTCTCTGTGCAAAGGTTAAGGAATAAAATCCTTTATATTGAACAGAGTCAACTTGAGCTTGTGGAAACAATATTTAGTATAAGAACGAAGTTAGACTGTTGACCCTGATCTTTGACTCACAGACCACTCTTCATTTAACCCATGAGCAGAGTAATCTTGGTATTAATGATGTAAATTAATTGGCCATCAAGTATTTTCCATTCACCCACAGACATCTCATTGATACCAAATCCTCTCAGGCTGAAGGTGTACCTCATGCGACTATCCATGTATCTAATTAACAACCTCTTTGGGATAATTATTTAATAAAGATTTCAAAAATATATTTGTCCAGAGAAAAAGAAATTTTTTAACTTCCTGTACTGTTGCAAGAGTACCCTGGTGATGGCTACCCCTCAACAAAATTAAGCATACCTTCAATTGCCTAAGCTGAGTGACTGAATTATATATGGTACTAAACTTAAGAATTGACACATTTGTGAAGTGATAAGTCCGCGTTGAACAGAGAGATTAAAGTTATTTAACCATGTTAAACCGAAAAATGGCTTTCAAGTGGGATTTATCTCAAATAAAGTTTATCTATCAATGTTTTATCAAAGATTCTATTGAGATGTAAAAAATTAGTTGCAAGAAACTGCCTCACCTTGGATTAAGCTATCTAATATGGTTTATATGAGTTTCAAACCATAGCTATATCCATTTGTATTTTGGGTTTAAGCGCCTTTTTATCTCGTTGCTGATCATTAAGGAAGCTCTTCTGGATGTTCCTCTTAATATTTAAGGCTGATGAGCCTTCAAGTTCTGCACCTAAAGCTCAAATCCCACATTCTAGCTGTAATGCCTCCTAAATCTCCTACCTAAAGAAAGTACTGAAATTATTGCAAATGTACTAAACACTTCTTAGCTGCTTCTGCTGCCATCGGTATGATGCAGAAAAAGGAAGGTTAGCTTAGGACAAGAGGCTTTCTCTTCTGACAAATCAAGTGCCTCAAACTACCAGTTCCATACCTATTACTTTTTTGTTTTATAATATCTGCCCCGTTAAAGTTAACATGCACACTTCTATTCAAGACAATAATAACTCATATTTTTTTAAATATAACGGGCAATCTCCTAAAAAAATTACTACAGTTAGATCCAGTATCAAAAGTCTTTCTTTAACCACAAACTTCCAAATAAGTTGATAAGACCAAATTTGACCCAACAAACTCAACTAGACTCATTTCATGTATCTTCTGACTATTTTCTAACATTACTACCTGTTTGGATCTTCCGTTTTATGAGTATAAGTGGTAGTCTGAAATCTAATGTCTTGGCCCAAGTAGTCACCAGTCACTTGGTCACCGTTATTTACTCCTAACTTATTAAATCTACAATGCTCCTTATTTAATTCATGGTGCTGAATACGGATAGTGGGACTTGGCACACTAAAGCCATTGGAGCTACCCATCATTTCCGCTTAGGTTTGGAAATCTTTTACTCACTTCTACTGTTATAGCCTTAGAAAACAAAATTTATGAATTACTCATTAGCATTTAACTATTTAAAGGATAAATTTTGTATATTTAATAATAAGGATTAATATTTCTCACTTCTGTAATATCGCATGCAACTACTATTTGTTCCTCCCATCTAAAAACAAAGGGGTCTAAAGTTTAAGTTCATGTCACATTAAGTTACCTACTAACATCTGCCATATAAAAAACTAAACTGCTTTATGACACTGTTGATGCCAAGGATAGAATTCCTCTATATGCCTTCCATTCTTTTATTATAGTTCCACACTCTTAAGGTGTGGTGGACCCTCAGGATTGAATTCATAATCCCTATACGCATTTCTAGAAATCTGGATAAACAAACCCTTATTATAAGGAAGCTTTGACTTGTCCTGAGATCAGGGACCCTGGATAAAAAAGCTAATCTTTATTTTAATGGTATATCTTAACCAAACAAACTTTTCATATACAATGATATGCTGTCATTATTATAACAAACCATTTTCATAATGAACATATTATGTATGTATTTTTAGTACACTACATGACTTTGGATTGACCCCTACCACATTTTCTTGTTTATAGTAACATTTGGGACATCCTTACTATAGGACAACGTCAAGATGTAAAACCATATTAGTAAAAATACTAAGATATCTTTTAATAAGGGATCTAACAGTTATAGGGAAATCTCTGGAGTCTTCCATTTAGCAGAAACTGAAAATTAACCCCCTTTCAAAGCTCAAGTTTTTTGGAAGTACAAAATAAGGGGTCCCAAGTGGTTCTCAAATTAAAGCAAATATTAGAGGTCAGACAACTAATACCATCTTGAAGCCTTTGGGATACAAATTTGATACAAATCCACAAAAAAGGATGGAGGTCATTAGGTCATAATGTACTATTGCCTCCATAATTACATAACTCAAAAAGCTATTTTACGCCCTTCTTATAAAAATGACTTTTTACAGCCAATGTCTAAAAAAAGTATACCTCTGTGATGGATCTCACCAATGGCTACTGGCCAATTGACTTACCTCTAAAGATTGCGAAAAATGTTCTCATATCTATAGTAAAGAGCTGTTTGAAGAAGTGTAGATGCCACAGGGGCTATGCAACAACCCTGTTACCTTTCAAACAGAAAAGTTTGGCTATAAGAGGACTAAAAATGATCCTGCGTGATAGTTTACCATGATAACATAACTTCCTTTTCTCAAATATTCTTTTTTTATCTAGCTCACATTAAGGATATCTTCCATCAACTATGATAAGCTTCATTAAAAACTTAAGCCATACTAAACATCTTAATCCAAAGATAATTGGATTTTCTGGGTCATAACTTAAATCAAGAACTTATTTCCTAATGAGTGGCAAAGTCATGGTCATCTTGCAAATGCCGACGCCTAGGCCCTTTTGAGATATTAAGGTTAATAGATTTGTTTAACTTATTGACAATTTATTTCTTATTTTGCTGATATATCAGAGTCCTTAGTTATTTTAAAAAAGGTATCCTTCTTTCTAGTGGGGAGAAGAACAACATGATCCATTGACATAAAATGATTAAATTTCACTTACTCCACCATTATTATTTTTGACTTTGAGCACTTTTTTACTGACTCTAGAAAAATGCTATAGGAGAAAACTATTTCAACTTAATGAAACTTTAGTGAACCATCTAATTGCATATTACAGCAAAGCATTATCAAAAGTTAAACGCAATTTAGTGTGAAATAACGTGAGTGCTTTGACTTCTTAAGGCAATAATATAGTTCCAACCCTATTTAAATGGGGCTCACTTCACTATAATTACTGCTAAGGCCTTTTTGAGATGGCTCTAACAGATAAAAACTTTGTAGGCATCTGGTTTTTTAATTCTAAAAATTTTCAAAATTAAGTTTTTTTATTAGTAGGTCATATCACTTGCCCAATACAACAGAACGTAAATTTTATTCTAAAATTACATATCTTGACTCAAACCACGCCTAAGGAAATTAAAATTTACAATGTACTAAGGAGACCTCAGATGTGGAAAGAAGAACCCATGTTGAGACATGAAGAGTTTGAAAAATGTCAGCAAACGTTCAAATTTGTGATGGTCACCTCTATAAGATAATTTCAACAAAATAAATACCTTAGCTTGGTCTCTCCAATTAAACTGATACCATTTTAATATGACACCTACAAGTCAAATTTATTTGGGGAAGTCCAACCAGGGGATGGACATTTCTAATAAGATACTAAAAAACCAAAACTTCAGTGAGAGGAGGGCACCCCATAGAAGCTAATGCTATCTCCTGTTGCCAGCTGGAACGCCAAGAGAGGGAGTGGGGGTCACGTGTGCAGGGGCTAGTGCCACTATAGAGCATGTATATAGGAAGGAGTCTGAAATGATGAACCAAACCAGGAACCAGGATGAGACCAACTGGTGGCAACAAGTTGGGAGGTAACCGAACATCCACACTTGAAAGTGGTCCACTAATTGCGACCAGAACTGGCGAAGGGTCAGCTTCTTGGAGGGTGGGGGTGGAGCTTGATATTGCATCCAAGATAATCTTGTGGATAGTCCACATAGCGATTGCAACCACCAAGGCACAGAGAGAGGGCGGAAGAGGGGAGGCCATGGATAAAGCAAACATGTCCTTAGACAGGCTGAAAGGCTATGCCTGATTATAGCGAAGCAGACGTTGCACCTCATGCCATATCGCTTTAGATGGCAGTCACTTTTCAGGTGGTGAAAGAGCATTCTATACTGGCCACACACAATACAGGATGAGTGAAAAGCTTTAGAGCGTTCGGCGGTATAGTATACCCTTCTCAAGCAGAGCCACACATGGGAACAAATATGTGGCTGCAGAAGAGGGTGGTGAGCGTACTATAAATAGCTTTCTGGGTATCAAGGGGGTAGGGGATGTCCATCATGTCCAGGTAGTCCACCCTGGACATGGTATGGGGTCGCATGGGTATCACTCCATTCAGAATGGGAAGTCCTTGTACTTCCTGGGTGAACTGAGGAGAGGGACGTCCCCTCTGGGCGGTGTGCCCACAGATGAAAATTCTCCACTCAGCACTCCGCATGGAGAGGAGGATCCTTTTGAAGTGGGGCAACGTCCCATGTGAGCCTGCTGCCAAAGGATGTGAGGCAAGGTACTTTAACAGAGAGTGTGGGTGGGAAGAATTGGTGAGGCTCATGGAGCAGGAGAAGTTGGAGCAGGCCGCATGGGACTGGTGCTAGGCTGAGATTGTAGGGTTAGTAACGGCAGCAATCCAGGTCCTAAGGATTTTGGCAGCATGGGTCTAAAAGTTGGCCAGACCCATACCACCACTATGGTGAGGGCCAAACATGACATCTAGGCGCACCAGCGAGGGTGGCCCAACCAAAGCCACCCTTGCAGGAGGGCGTGTAGTGAATTAAAAAACTCAGGGAAAATAGCGATGACATGGGTCCCAAACCAAACTTTAGAGAAAAGCATAGAGTTGGCTAGTAATAACCTGTCTGTAAGGGAGGTCTGACGGGCTCTGAGGGAAGCTATGCATTTCGTTACATTGTCTAGGATATGGTTTTCCATTACCGATGAAGCGTACCCACCTGCTTCCAGCCACACCCCCAAATGGCGGACAGGGCCAACGGTGGGACTTGGCACAAAGGGGAGCACAAGCGGGGCAGTGTGGGGTAGGCAGGGCAAGCTAACTCATGTGCTTGCTGATGAGGCGGGTAGGAAGCAGAGAGCTGGGGCCCAGTGTGCTTGATACCAACCAATTAGAACAATTTCGGTTTTGGATGCGTTGAGTGCTGCATTACTTACCCTGGAGTAAACCTGGATAGTAGCTTCATGCGCTCGTGCATCATGATTATTAGACACTCCAACCACACAATCATCAGCAAACGCCAACATCTTGACAGGGGCTTGGCCTTGCACATGGACCCCAGTAAGGCAGGCATTCACATTCTGAAGAAGTGGGTCAAGGCTGAAGTTATACAATAGTGGGCTAAGTGGGCCCCCTTGGCACAGACCCCTTGGGGGCGAACTACATCCGTGAGGAAGCCAGGGCCACGCACAGCCATTGTGGTGGACTCCATTAGTAACATCACCCAATTGATGAAGCAATGGGGGAGGCGGAACTTGTGGAGGCAAGGTATGAGGTATTCCCAGTTGACTCTATCATAGGCCTTCTGCTGGTCTAAAAATAAAAGTGCTCCAGAAGCCGTGGATTGACAAACGTTGGCTACGGTGTTTATATTGTCCCAAATTGACCTTTTGGATATGAAACCGAATTGTTCAGGGGGAAATGAGAGCAGAGGCAGCAACCACTAAACGGTTAGCCATGATTTTAGTAAAAAAATTTGTTTCTGTGTTAGTGAGAAAAATGGGACGCCAATTGGCCAAGTCCAGCTTATCTCCTTTTTTGTATAATGTAACAGTGAATGCCTTATGCCCACCAGGCAGGAGGCGCGTTTTCAGAAGGCATTGGTTAAGAAAGGCAAGCAGCAAGGAGGATAAATCTTTGAAATATTTCTTATAGAACTCATAAGGGATGCCTTCTGGACCTGGGAATTTCCTATACAGTGCACCGCAAATAGTTGACCATAGATTATCCTATGTAATCAAATATATCAACTCCGGGAATCAGGAAGTGGTGTAGATGTGTGCGCTATCAAGAAAATTTGCCATTTCAGCTGGTGGAATTAGATTGATTGATACAGTTCAGAGTAATAGTTTTGTATTTCAATTGCCACTTTGGCCAGCATATCCGCGACGGAGTGGTCTGGCCTTTGCACCTGTGTGCAGGACAAACTCTGGTGAGGTGCGAAGAATTTTTGAAAAAAGTAAGTGGAGCACATGTTACCCACTGTAATATGTTTAGCCTTATACTGAACACAAACCTAATGCTTGTGTTATCTCACCAGTGCGTTATGGTGGGCAGCCACTTCCGCCCACTTGTGACCCCAAGCTAGGCTGTAGACCGCAACAGGGACATTGGACTCCAGGTGGTCCAACACTGCCAGTGTGCATGAATAATTGCCGAGGCGGCCCATGAGTGGCAGGAGGAAAGGTAGTGAGCCTGGCGGATTGCGCTCGCCCTGAAGGTAGACCAGGTAGAAATTGGATCTGCACATAATGGTGTGACAAACTCTGGAGCCAAGGTCACAAAACTCATGAAGAAAAACTTGGCGACGCAATATCAGCTGGGATTATTTTGCACCATTTTGGCGCTTGGGCTGCTGGGTTGGATAAATGGAAGGAAATTGATACCATCCTGTGGTCGGAAAAATCAATTTTTATCATGGTGAAGTGGGAAATTTGGGTTTGAAATTTTAACAACGTGAGGATAAGATCAATGCGGGTCATGGACCTTAACTGGCCGTTATGTGCATGGGGGCGTGACATGTTAGTGAGTAGTGGGGCATGGCGCAGCAAAGTATCAATCAACCCTAGTGTGGCTTTGAGAACTCATAGTTCAACATTCCTGTGGGGGTATAGGCGATGAGGGCCAGCGGTCTGTGGATGGGTTCATCCAGCAGTTCATGTCTCCAATGATGAATGGGCAGGGGTAGTGAAAGGGGATTGACTGTCAAGAAAAATCTTTGACATTCACGCGCACAGGTCAGGGAGTAAATGTTAACTATAGCGTGCACTTCATCATCCCATGAAAAGGTGACAAGGACGCGGCCATTTAGGTATGAATTTGACAAAATAAATTTAAAAATATTGTTCACTCAAATTAGAACCCCACAGCGCTCAGACTAAAAGGAGAGGGAAGGGAGGAGCATGGTTTATCATGATTCCTCAGTACTGCGCGGGCAGTGGGTTTCCTGAATGGCCAGGATGTCCACAGGTAAATTTTTTGTAAAAACTCAGTTTCCTAGCCTAGGATGGTGAGGCCTTGAGTCCAGCGATGTTCAACATCCCTAAAGTAAAGGCACTCCCCATTGCACCTTAGGTGCAAGGGGAAGGGTACCCAAGCCCTTCAACCTTCTCTTTTTCATCATGGCGCTGCCTGGCATTGTGGGTATTTGATTCTACAGAGTAAACTGTTGGAGTGGTTAGCTTTAGCAGTGGGGTTCGCGTTGGCTTTTGCCTTTGCTTTTTTCCCTGTTGTGGGACAAGTTTTTTTGCAGTGTGTGCATTTATGGTGCCCCATCACTTGGAGGTGGAATATTGGCAGGATTGTTAGTGAATGACTCAGTCCCAATCAATGCTTGGGTGCATTGGTCAGGTGAAACTGATTCACCTCTTTGGGTGTTCAGCTTGGGTAGCCCAATCGGCTTGGGCATCCCAAACTGATTGGTTGAGGGCTTTGTGAGCTGCTTCTTCCACAAAAGTCTCAATTTCCTCCTGGAGCTGGGCTGGCAGGATTGCAGATGCAGTCTTGGCCACTGTTGGATTCAACACTGAAATCTGTTTTTAGGTTTATTGAAGGCGTCAATTTTATTAAATTTGTCTAGCATCATCTTAGGAGATTTCTTGCTAAGGAATAAAAATATAATTTCAACTTATTAGTTTTAATTAAAACAGATCTGTATTTGAGATATCTTTTTATTTGAAATCAGGGATATTTATAGGGTGTGATTTAGTAGGTTTTTGAAGTGATCAACGTGGCACTGATGAGAAAAGATCTTTATCATTAACAGATGATTGGAGATGTCCTTGTTTATAAGAATAACTCTTATCAGACATGTTCTGACTATCAAAGGTTTTGATTTTTTGATGGAATCTTGGGGAAGTGGATTCTGTTTTAGACAACGGGAAATCTCCTAAATTGGATGAGGAATCATTGAACTTAAGGGTAAATCATTAGACCCAAATTTAGGAGAATTAGTGTGAGATTTGGAATTATTAGTGAATTTTCCGACATCCACCTCCTTGGCTACCGCCATGTGGGCCTTCTTGGCCTTTTTCCGCTCTTGTGGGGACACAGGTTTTACTAGAATGTAGCAGCCTTGCGCTCCCCATAGGAAGGCTGTTTTGGTATCTAGTGTTGGCTCATAGGTGGGTTTCTGCACCACCCATTGAATCCAAGACAATTTCTTGATGAGTAGCGCCCTCCTTGATGGGGCAAGTGTGGGCCTTGTGGCCAAAAGCGTAAAAGAATGTGCAGATGGGAGGCGCGCTGTCCACGGTGACCCTAAATGGATGGGTGTCTTGCCCATCAATTTTGACAAAAGTGATATGAGGGATTTGGTTTAAATCCTCCACTATCCCCGTGGATGGGGTTAGGACTGCAATCGCTTTGCATGTGCACAGGCTTGGCATTAGCGTACAGTCTGCATTTTGAAGGATTGAATTTCGCCATATATGGTGAGCCCAGCCCTCAGGTGGGGCTCAAGCACGGTGCATTTGACCGTTGTGGGAAGGAAGTCAAAAATCAAGAAAATTTGGTTCAATTTAGTCCAGCGGGTGCACTTTGTTTTGACTACCTGTTGATTGTCCAGGAGGTCTACTACTACATGCACCTTTGCGGCTTCATCCACAGCTTCCTTATTTTCAAAGCCAAGATCCAACCACATGGCATGGAGTGTGATGTGACATACACCGCGTTTGGAAAATGTGTGTACATCTCCACAAAACATCTCCCAAAGTGCCATTTGCTGAATATTCAGGAAAACAAGCACCCCATGTTCCACCAACAATAGTGGTTGGGAGTGTGGCGGATTTATAAATTGGTTGCAATGCGCTTGCCAAGCTAAAAATTATAAGGAAATGGTAACTGCTAGTTTCTTGTTACTAAATTTATCTAATACGCTGGGCTTGCTGGGGCGTTTACAAAATTTGGTTGATGCGGGGCCAACACCTGTGCCCTTAACTTTACTCGCCCAACTGCTCCCTGATATTGGGTGCCAACTAATCTCCTCTATGAGGTTATCAAACTTTACCTAGACTTAAATTAAATTTGTTGCAAAGGTGTTTGCAACGAGAGAGAAAAGTAAAAGCTATGACACCTACAAGTCAGCCATGGGAGAATTTTAATTCAATCAACGGGACAAGTCCCTGTGCTTGGCATGTCTCATTATTTAATTTTGGAGTGAATCTCCAGTACAAGATGGAAATTTAAAAGACCAAAGGGGTCCAGTTTGCCCGCCTTACCTGCCTCAGATACCCCCTGGATAAACGTGGGTTGAGGTCAAGCAGGCCCAGGT
Organism: Massospora cicadina; assembly: GCA_022478985.1. Lineage (NCBI taxonomy): Eukaryota > Fungi > Entomophthoromycota > Entomophthoromycetes > Entomophthorales > Entomophthoraceae > Massospora > Massospora cicadina. The sequence continues at coordinate 155,162 of JAKSZP010017075.1, read as the reverse complement.
TAATCCCCAGATATCACGTAATATAAGTCAGACGTTACATTGATGGGCTGAAGATTCCCCTTTATTTTTATATTATATGAATCGCTATATTTAAGTTCTAATGCAGATTGGTATCATTAAAAATTTACTATAAAAAATAACAGCAGTGTTTGGTTGGTATAAATTCACTAGTTTGTGATTACCAAAGCTCTAAAAATTCCATCAGTGGGAGTCTCGTTCTATTGGCTAGAGTCAATTACAAGCCCCAACAAAATTATTGAGGCCTAGATTGCCAAGGTTCTTTTAATTTTTTCCTAAATGATCTTTCTGTTGGCCATCTCTTAAATTTTCATCAAAGTTTGTGACTTATTTCTTTAAGGTATAACACCTTATGCTGCCTCACCATTTGCCTCCTAATGGAGGCATCCCGCTTTATATGTATACGTTTTGTAAAAGTTGGTATTTTGAAAAGTGAGGTCCTTTTCCCAATTTTAATATTCTTTTAAGGAGAGTTATAGACATTCTCCTTACATTAGATGACTAACCTTTTGATTTTACTTGTAGAATTTTTCCATGTAGAATTCTCCTAAGTCCAGAAAGTGTTGGCTGGGTGCAACAGTCACGAGGAAGCTCATAGCGGTGCCAGTGTCCATTCATGTTGTTGCACGTCTTGGCGTTTCTTTTTCTGTTGCAGGGGGTACTATCTTCCTGCATGTACTTGATGGTTTTGACCTTTATCGCCCTGCCACATAGTCTTAATTTTATACTTTTATCAGTTGTAATAAAATAAGACCTCATTCCTCCTCTCTTGGTGTTGAGTTGCTGCATTAGTTTTTACCCAATGCCTATGAATGGTTATTTATAGTTTATAAAATCCACTTTTCTTTCTCGTTGCAATCACTATTGCAACCTATTCAATTCAAGACTGAATCTAGTTTGATAATCTCACAGAGGAGATTAGTCTTCGCCCATGTCAGGGAGCAGTTGGGCAAGCAAGGTAAGAGGAGTAGGTGGAAGGCCCGCGGCCTCAAACGTTCAAGAACGCCCCAGAGAATCCAGTGGAATAGACAAAAGTCTTAAAAAACTGGCGGTCACAATTTTTCCAGAGATACTCGCGTGGCAAGCACGATGCAACCAGTACATCAACACGCCACACTCCAAGCCACTTTTGTTGGTGGAATTCGGAGTCCGTGTGTATCTGGACATCCAAAAAACGGCCTTATGGGAAAAATTTTGTGAAGATGTACACAAAATTTTCCCAACCACGGTGTACGTTGCACCTCACTCCATGTCATGCAGTTGGCTGGACCTAGGTTTTGAAAGCAAAAAAGCAGCAGATGAGGCTGCGGCGGTGCGCATAGTGGTTGACCTCCCTGAAGGGCAATGGGTCATCGAAACCAAACGCACCAGATGGACAAAATCCAACCAAATTTTCCTCACATTTGACCTTTTGCCTACTACGGTAAAACGTGATATTTTGGAACAACACCTGAAAGATGGTCTCGCCGTATATGGCAAAATATAATATTTTGAAATGCAACGCTTCACGCTGATGTCGCACCTGTGCACTGGCAAAGCTATCACAGTTCTGACCCCAACTGAAGAGATTGCAAAGGACCTAACCTAGATCCCGCACTCCACTTTTATTGATATTGCAGGGCATACCACCCACCCTTTCCAGGTAATAGTGGACAGCGCGCCCCCCATTTGCACCCACTGAAATGCGTTCGGCCATAAGGCACATGCATGCCCCATCAAGGAGGGCGTCACATTCCAAGAGCACCACTCGGCGGCCATGGCCAGCGGAGAGGCGCACTACGAACCAACCACAAGCACCAAGGAGGCCTTCCCGTGGGGAGAAAAAGGCTGCTACCTATTGGTAAAGCTTATCTCCCCACAGGAGCGGAAGAAGGCCAAGCAGGCCCATAGGGCTGCGGCCAAGGAAGTGGCCAAGGCCACCACCACTATCCCACACTCACAATGCCAGGAGGACATGGAGACCTTCACGGCGGAAGCAACTTGAGGATCCATCATCCAATCAGATTGGGAAGCTCATGCTGAGCGGGCCACTCAATCTGTGGATCCAATGGGAGATTTGATCTCACCCAATAGTTGCACCCAAGCTCTGGTCAAAACTGACTTAGGACCTATCCCAACTGAAATTTTTTTTGACCCACTTGACAGTGCACCAAACTCAACTGCACCGCAAAAAATTCGTCCGACATCAGGAAAACAAAAAGTGAAGGCCAAAGCCAACGTGACTCTTTCCGCAAAGATCAACAAAAACTCTGATATTGTTGCTGCTAACACCCACGCTGCTGTGAAAGCCTGTGGGGACCTAGAAGAGGCTGGTAGGCCGGGGGGCCCACCCCCTCACACCTAAGGTGCAATGGGGGAAACCTTCACTCTAGGGATGTTGAATATCGCCGGACTCAAGGCCTCCCATCCCAGGCTAGGAAACTGATTTTTTACAACACAATTTACCCATGGATATCCTGGCCATCCAGGAGTCCCACTGTCCACGAGGTTCCGAGGAAGCTTGGAAAACAATGCTCCTCCCATCCCTATCCTTTTGGTCAAAGCACAGTGGGGTGCTAATTTGGAAAAATAATTTTTTCAAATTCACATCCTCAGAAACATTCCTAAATGGCCAAGTGCTTGTCATCACCTTCTTGTGGGCCAATGTTGCACACACAATCATCAACATCTATGCCCCAAATGGTGCACACGAGCGTTGGGAATTTTTCTCGTCGGTCAAATCCCTCCCACTACCCCCTGATTTTTTCTAGTTGGTGACATGAGCTGTTGGCTAACCTCACCAATGGACCGGTGGCCTCCCTCACCCCACGCCCCACAGGGTCACGTAGAACTATGCGTTCTAAAAGCCACCCTTGGGTTAATGGATGTGCTGCCGCGACATGCCCCACTGCTCGAAAACATGATGCATCCCCACATCCACAACGGCCAATTAAGGCCAATGACCCGCATCGACCTTATTCTAATGCCAGTGAAATTCCAACCCCACATCTCCCACTTCAAAACAATGAAAATGGAATTCTCTGACCACTGACTGGTCTCAATAACCTACCACTTACCCGTCACAGTTGCAAAGATCCCACATTGGTGCAAAATCCGCCCCCTGAGCTCGCGTCGCCAGGATTTTCCACATAGGTGGAAGAGGCAACTTTGGCAAAATCATTTGTTGCACCATTTTGCGCAGACCCCATTTCACATGGGCAACTTTCAAAGAGGACACCATCCAACACTATCACCATCTCTCCTCCAGATGCTCACGAGCCACATCAGCGGTTATCTCAGACGCTCTGGCGGAATTGGCCCACTTGGAGTCCAACATTCCAGCCACAGGATACAGCCCTGCATGGGGCCGGAAGTGGGCGGAGGCAGCGCCCACCTCAACGCACTTGAAAGGCAACACAAACATCAGGTTTGTGTCAAATACAGAGCCACACGCATCACTAAAGGCGAAAAGTGCACCACATACTTCTTTAAAAAATTTTTCGCACCACGCCAGAGCATGGCCTGCACACAGGTGCGAAGATCAAATAATCACATTGCGGACACACTGGCTGAAGTGGCAATCAAAATGCAAAAGTATTACTCTGAGTTATACTGAGCCGAACCAATTCAGCCAGCCAAAATGGCAGAATTTCTTGACTGAGCTCATATCCGCACCATTTTCCAATACCCAGATATAATGAATTTAATTACTCCAAATGAATTATGGACAGCCATTCACAGTGCACCAAACCGAAAATTCCCAGGCCCAGATGGCATCCCATATGAGTTCTACATAAAATATTTCAAATATATATCCCCATTGCTGCTAGCCTCACTTAAACAAAGCCTGCTGGAAACGCGCCTCCTACCAGGAGGACATGAGGCCTTTACTGTCACACTCTAAAAGAAAGGGGATAAGCTTGACTTAGCCAACTGGCGCCCCATTTCTCTAACAAACACAGACACCCTAATTTTAACAAAAATCATGGCTAACCGTTTAGGGACTGTAGCATCTGCCACCATCTCCCCAGAACAATTCGGTTTCATTCCCAAAAGGTCAATTTGGGATAACGTGCACTCCGTGGATAATGCATGTCAGTCCACAGCCTCAGGAGCACTGGTATTCTTGGACCAACAAAAGGCCTATGATAGAGTAAACTGGGAATACCTAAGGGCCTGCCTCCATCAATTCCGCCTACCCCCCGCTTCATCAACTGAGTGATGCTGCTCACGGAATCTGCAACAATGGCAGTGCGTGGCCCAGGCTTCCTAACGGAAGTAGTCCGCCCTCAAAGGGGCTTGCGAAAAGGGGACCCCCTCAGCCCACTCTTATACAACTTCAGCCTTGACCCACTACTGCTATATGTGAATGCCCAACTCACTGGGGTCCATGTGCCAGGCCAAACCCCATCAAGATGATGGCATTTGCAGATGACTGCGTGGTGGGGGGTCTAATAATAAAGATGCACGCACGCTTGAAGCCCTCATCCAGGAATATTCCCGGGTAAGCAACGCGACACTGAACGCCTCCAAAACCGAAATCATCCTCCTTGGTCAGTTTCAGAACTGCTGGCCCCAGCAATTAGTTCCCAACCTGGCTCATCTGCTCGCCCACGCCCACGCCTTACTAACTCAACACACACCACTCCACTGGTGCTCCCCTTCGTGCCATGTCCTACCATAGGACTGGTGCGCCATCTGGGCGTGTGGATGGAGGCAGGCGGATACACGTCAGCAGTAATGGAGTGCCGTATACTGGACAACGTGATGAAGAGAATCGCCTCTCTCAGAGCCCACCCTACTACTCTCACTGGCAGGGTTGTTCTTGCCAACTCTATGCTCCTATCCAAAGTCTGGTTCAGAGCCCACGCCATCCCCTTCTCCCCAAGCTTCTTCAAATCCCTGTATGCCTTTCTGCAAGGATGGCTTTGGTCAGGCCGCCCTCCATCAGTACGGCTAGAGGTCATGTTTGGCCCTCATCATCAAGGTGGCATGGGCCTGCTTGACTTCAAAGCCCATGCTGCCAAGATCCTGGACACCTGGATCGCGGCCGTCACCGCTCCTACACTCCCATCCCAACACTGGTCCCGCGCGGCCTGCTCCAACTTCTCCCGAGCCTTGGGCCTCAACAATCCATCAAACCCCCACTCCCTGATGAAATACCTCGCATCACACACATCGGCCACAGTCCCCACGGGACTAAAACCCACTACAAACGAATCCTACTCTCCATGCGAAGCGCAGAGTAAAGAATTTGTATTAGCGGACATACAACCTGAAGAGGCCGCCCCTCTCCTCAGTATACACAAGAGGTACAGGGGCTACCCATCCATAATGGCGTGATCCCCATTCAGTCCCATGTCCTATCCAGGGTGGACTACCTGGACATGATGGACATCCCTTATTCCACTGAGACCCAAAAACTATCTGGAAATACGCACACCATCCTCTGTTGCAGCCTCAAGTCCGCTCCCATGTGTGGCGCTGCCTGAGGCGGGTGTATCGTAAAGCTGAGCGCTCTAACGCTTTACACTCATCCTGTGTCATGTGTGGCAAGTATAGAACGCTGTTCCACCGCCTAGACAAGTGCCCCACCTCTCAAGTGATATGCGCGAAGTTCAACTTCTAATGGGCCAGGATCAAACGCATCCCTTCAGTCTGTCAAGAGATATGTTTGCTCTATCAATGGCCTCCTCCCTTCCACCCTTCCTCCGTGCTCTGGTGGTTGCAATCGCCATGTGGACCATCCACACGATCGTCTTAGATGCCATCGCAGGCTTCACCCCCACCCTCCCAGAAACTGTCCACAGATTCTGGTCTCATTTGGTGGACCATTATCAAGCATGGATGTTTGGATACCTCCCACCACGTCGCTGACAGCTGGTTTCCTCCTGGTTCCCAGTCTGGTTCATCAAATAAGACCCCTTCCTCCACACGTGCTCAATAGTGGCTACGGCCCCTTCACACGGCCCCTCCCCCTCCCCATAAGTGGCGTTCCCGCTGGCAACAAGAGATAGCATCGCTTCTCTGGGGTGCCTCCCCTGGTACTAAGTTTGTCTTTCCTGAGTCATATTCGGAAGTGTCCGTCCCATGGTCGGCCTTCCTCACAATAAATATAAATATAAAATAGTTTATAAAATACTGTCTATGGCTGGAAAGGCGATAGAGGGTTAATAACGCCTTTGAGAAGTGGGGCACTTGTATTCTAATTCTTAAAAACTCTCCTTTAGGATTTTGCACTCAGTCAATGGGTACATTTTGATAGATCCTATTTTATGCATGGTTTAGCTGTGTAAGTCTGAGGGAGAGCCCCTCTGTTTGGATTAAGGGGTGTTCCCTTTCCCATCAGAGAAGGGGCCAAGAAGGCTGGCAGCCAACCTTGTCTCCAAAAGTGACTTCGCTAATGTGGTGGACAAGCGGTGGGTCACTAATTACCCTTTGAGTGTCCCGCCCCCAACCCAGGTTCTTATGTCCAGAGAATTGATATGGCGGATTGAGGGGATCTGCAGCAAGTTAGCAAAAAATTGACATCCACATGGGGCAAAGGGGCCAAGTACAATTATTAGCGATGAATCTTAAGCCTTAATAGTTGACAGATGTAAACAAACAGTAACAAAGCCAAACAGGCTTGGGTATTCAGTAGAAAAAGCGGTAAAGATTAAAGATTTGGTAACACTTGCTAATTGCATTGGACCATTGTTAAAAGTTATCAACAGTTCAGAATCATCCCTGAAAATATTGGGAACAAGGCCCAACCGTCGTGTACCTTAAATAAAAAGAGCGTCCAATATCTAATCTTTGGTATAAATTCGCTGATGGCATCAGGCCATTGTCAAAAATTACTGTCTGTTTAGAACCTTCCCCTGAAGTATCAAAATCCCCTTACAATGAATCCAGCTCAGTCAAAATGGACGCCATAGCAACTGGCGCAGGTGGGTTGGGCGCCCCAATCCTGTTTTTGACCGCTTAGGACCACCATATGTGGGGTGACCTTTGGAGGTTCCTGTTGTCTGTTGGGTGAGATGCCATTGCGCTAATCATCAGAACCATGGAAAATATGAAATTCAGGCGTTCGTAGATAAATCATTAGCAACTTGGCCCACCGCCAATAATTTCAAATTTGGTTCAGATTTAGTTTGTTCCCCCCTCTCGCTCAAAGTTCGCCATGTTAGACAGTATCTCAAGGGCTTAATCCCACGCTTCCTAAGTTATTGCCCAAAATCAATCATATATTTAAGCAGTAGTAACACATGGGAAAATTGATGGTCAATTTTCTAATTTTCAAATTCAATAAAAATTCCTATACCCCAACCTCAATTTTTTTTTATGAAAAAATTCAAAACCACTTAATTTAATCCCACTTTTATCAGCACCAAGACCCATGGGCCCTGGGACCGTGACAGCCTAATTCGTTGCCAAGTTACTATCTTACAATTACAGACCTTTGGCGCTTCTGGTTAAGTCCCTCACAGCACATAATAACGTCATTCAAGTAGCAGCACTCCTGGCATTTGGGCTTGACTTTTGGGTTCTTAGCATCCAGTCTGGAAGACCAGTTTAAACTTTATCTGCTGCTATCATGACAATCAGGCATAAAGCCTACTATGGCATAAAGTCGTTAGAACGCCATTGTCCCTTAAAGGTGTATTCAGTCAGTCAGTGGACACCCGGGCAGGGCGAGCTCCACTTGTAGCCTTGGATCCTAAAATTTGTGCTTTTATTTGGGAGTTCCTCACCCCAAATGATGAATGGGTTAAGTAATTTGGCCGTAGATGTTTCATAGGCAGACTCCCATATAGTTACTGACTGTGGAACCCCCAATTCTTTTGAAAATGGAAGCTTCTTTTGCTTCCATATCTTTCTTTTGGAAGAACCAGAGGTTTGACAGGAATTAGAGGCCGATATTTAATTAAACAATTCGTATATTTGGCCTTTGAGTTTTCTTTCTGCTTGACATCACTTTTGAGCAATTATATAAAAAACCATTTAATTTTCCACCACCATCTCACTGCATCAGTTTTCAATTTATGTCCTTGGATCCATGACCTGCTGCCCCATTGTGGGGCAGCGGTGCTCAACCCACTAGCGTTTACTGCCCAGCAGGCAAACACATGCGGACTGGCTCATCCAGCCCACCAAATTCATCTGGCCGATTTGTCCCTCCAAAGGACTTAGTACTGCACCTTGCGTGAGTCCACCCAATCCGCCACCACCCCCAAGCCCTACACCAATCCAATATCTGCTTTTGCCTCCATGTCTAGTACTAATGTCTCTTCCCATATGCTGACAAAGCAATTATTGAGCTGGCAATGGCCACCTTTGCACCAGCAAGATTTATTGACTTCCATCCTTACAAGGGCTATTTTGATATTGGATTCCCCTCTGAAGAGGATGTGGCCGCTGCAGCATCAACGCCCTTAATTTGCAAAATCACACCCATTACCACCACCTGTACACGTCTCCCCAATGGTACCACTTTTCTGGTAACCTTTTCAAACCTTTTCTCACACCTTCCCTTAAACACTTTATGAGGAGTTGATGTCAGGGCTGTCTGCTTATGGCACAGACCCCATCCTCCAATTCCTAGTCCCAAGTGGTGCTGAACGCCTCGTGACACCTCTGTCAATGGCCACCATTACCCCCCACCAGCTGACCATAGCCCAGCACATCCCACCGCGTGACTATATCCCATCAGCACCAGACCACTTCTTTTGGGCTCGCATTGACAACGGCTGCACAGTTTGCCCCATCTGCCATGAATTGGACCATTTAAAAAGGCATGTTGATACAATCATAACACTGCAAAAACTGCCAACACCACCCATGAGGACACAGCTAAAGCTTTTTGAGTGATTGTTTTGTCTGCCATCACCCCCTTCGTCTGTGCGCTCAATGAATCAGAAAATCTAGCAACCCAAACCCAAGCTGGCCAATTTACTCTAAATCCAACCAATTGGGAGCAGGTTTGGACCCATATTCAGCCCAAGAATATACCGCCCCAAAACTTACCCAACCACAAACACATATTTCCAAATAAATCCTAATAAACCAAAATCCCTGGGACTCATTGGATGAAGTTACAAAATCTGGTGAAATTTTCCCACCTCTGGATTCCTGGTTAATTTAAAACCTTATCTGAATTCAAACCTTGATGCCCCATTCCCGCCCATAATATGTCCCAGCCCACCGCTACCACTTTCATGAGTGACCATCAGCTAGCTGGGGCCGCGGTGGCCTCACTTAAAAGTCGCCAACTCTGCAAAGCTGTGGCACTCTCTGTCTTGAATTTAAGGAAGGGCTGCACATCACCCAGTTCCCCCCCAATTTCCCTGCTGTTGCAAAAGAGGAAATCAAACGCCTAGCTGAAACTGCTACCATTACTATATAGCATGTTGCTGAACTAACAGACTTTTCCCCAACCAAGCGCATCAACAGAGCTTACATTGCACAATTAGCCCAGCTTCCTGAAGTCCACATTCTAAGCTAAACACTATGTTGCAAAACTCATGGAGGCTTTGCTCCAGGCCCAAATTGTCAGTGTCAGTCTCAACATATATCCAAACACTTCAACCCTCATTCCGAGGATGCTCAAACCCCTTGCTCTCAGCATTGATCCACCTCTTCAATGTTGAAGACAAATTCAAACATCCGCCTGATTCCCCTTCCCCCTTCACCATGGTGGGATAAGAGGCTCACCTCTGTTCCACCTGGTAGGTTGTTTTATAATTTTTGTGTGTCACGCCGCTTTTAGGCTAGTTGGTCCATAATTTTGGTTTTTTGATTGGTGTTTTCATTTTGGTGATGTCTGTCCCCTGTTCAGCGTACCTCAAATAAAATTGAATTTATATTTGGCCGTGAAGTTTTCATTAGTGGCCATCTTTATAAATACCGCTCCTAGAAGGCCAAAATCTTTTTGAAAATGGAGTCTATCTCTATTGTCGGGCCTTCACTCTTTGGGAATACTGAGGATCATCAGGGTGTTAGCCACAAGTTATTAAAACTATTTCAGTTAATGAGCCGGGGATGCTTCACCTGCAACCATCTTTAAGATACCAGACCTGGAAAGCTTAATTCTTTGTTATAAAAAGCAGCATTTTCCAGTGACACGAATTCGCCCTGGGAGAAACTCAAGGGTTAGCAGGGGTCTAGCCCCAACGTTTTGGTTAGGAATCCATCTGGTAAACTTCCCATTTCAGAATTTCCCCCATAGAATGATGTAAACCTTAGAGGAAGGGCGTAATGCTATCCTGGGAATGGTAACATGCACAAATGGCTAACAAGTTGAGTTTTGATGCCTTTGCAACCTGAAAACTCCATTTTTAAATGAATTTATATGAAATTTTATGTAACTTCTGTAAGCTCTTTAGGTCTAGCTTTGAACCGATTTTAGGCTATCAAATCACCTCTGATAACTCGTTCTTAAACCACATTGACTCGCTGGGATCAGAAGGCTAATAAAGAGTTAAGAATACAATTTGCCGGTAAGTATGCTACTGCAAATGGACTGTGGGATATTTACACTCAGTGATAAGGGTGGTAGAGTATCCTTCACCATTCTTTGATGAAAACCCCTATCCTGGTGGCTTTATCATCCTGATGATGATCCCATCTTGCATTTAGTTGCATTGTCTACATTAAATAATGAATATTATGTTTATTTTTTGCTCTCTGTGACTCATTCTTCCCCCTCAGGAAGTTTAGGACAACGCTTTTAGCAAACACCTGTGCCTCTAAAAACGTTCTTAATTAGACCTAGCTGACTAACTTGAGCTATGCTAGTTTTCTGGTGGTATGATTAGTGTTGGTGCTTCTCAGGGTATTCCTATTTTGAAGGTTCAGGGTCTCATTGATTATCAAGATGGTATATACCATCTGGCTGATAACTTCTCGGAAGTCAAAACCTGCTGTACCCAATTATCTTAATGATTGATCTGGTGGCGAAAATTTGATATAAAAACAAATTTAAAGTCAATGCCTTAACTTTTTTTCTTGGAGAGGGGTTAAGAATTAATAATACACATGTCAAACAGCAGCCTTTTGAGAAACTTGTCTCAGTTGCTCATGTACATACGCTTAGTTTTGCACCTCTGTTGAAGCCCACTCCAGAAGCACCTCTACCCACTTGTTTGGAGAAGTTGAAGTCTTCATTTGATGCTGCTTTAAAATTTTTTACCTGTTTAATTGAATTTTGATTGGGATTTTTACTCACAGTTGATCTAGTTTGTATTTCCTCCCCAATCTATCCTTTGACTTTGCAGAAAGAGGCAGCATTTAACGTTAGGTTATGGAGCAACTTGCAAAAGGAGTCACCCTTTAGCATATCTCCCCAGTATGCTCACCACTGTTCCTTTTGGGAAAATCAAATGTTACTCTACGCCCTTGCGTAAATCATGCAATGTTACCATACCCAATCTGCATCCTATTCCTATGGAGGCACAACTTTCTCATTGTGTGCAGAAGGTAAAGTCTTTTACAATCTTGATCTCTTGAACGCCTGTAATTAGATTCTTATCAAAAAGGGTCAGAAATGACTCACTGCATTCTGTACCAGGAAGGGGTGTCTATTTTCAGTTTATGCCTTTTGGTTAGATTCTTGCGCCAGCATTTTTCAACATGTATTAATGTGGCTATTGTAGAGTTGTTAAGTGCAGCCGTTGTGGCCTATAAGGACTACAGCCTAGTGTTCCTCCTTGATCAAGCATCCCATTATATTCACCTGAAGAAAAAGATTTAACAAATAAGAGCAGCCAACTGACGCTAAATATCACTAAGTGAAAAAACTTTTAAGTCTCAGGTCATCTTCTTAGTCAACCTTGTGTTTGAAAAAGGTCATATTATCACTCCTGATAAGGAGAAGACTATCCATGATTGTCCACATTGACTTTAGTAGAGGAATTGAGAAGCTTTCTGGGACATGTACCTCCTTTAATAAGTTCCTCCCAACATTTCAGAGGTTTCTTCATACTTGTATAAGGCTCGGTGCCACATCCCTACAGTGGTCATCTGCATTGGAGGATATTTTCCAGTCCATAAAGTGTATTTTGCTCTCCACGTCAATACTTCACCACGTGGATCCAGATAAGGAGTTTATAGTAGCTAGTGATGCTTCAAACTTTGCTATAACTGCTGCTCTGTTATAGGTGGAAACAGATGACGTGGAGCATCCAGTGCGATATTACTCCTGAAAAATGTCATTACTTGAGTTAAAATACGCTGTCTAATATAAAGAACTGATAGTAGTGGAAGCGTTGACTTGTTGGTTTCATCATAGGATGGTTTCTCCTAGCCATTCTGTGTGTGCACTGATCACTGCCTTAATAATCTACTGAGCCCCTCATGTCCTGAAACTACGTCAAACTCGCTGATATAGAACGCTTGCTCAGTTTGTGTTCTCTTATGAGTTTGCAAAAGGAAAGAAGAACGGATTAGTTGATGCCTTAAGCTGGAACCCTACCTTAGCTCCTGATCTAAAGGAAGGGTAGCTACATAACATCTAACTGATATATCCCCAAGGTAAGTTTATATTCATGCCACCTTCTCCACTTACTTGCTCTCCTATACCCGATTCACTGGAGAATCTTAATGAGTATGGTATTTTCAGAAAGATCCTCCTCTCGCAATCTTTATCCGCTGAAAATACCCAAATTCACGCCAAATTCAGGATAGCTTAGTAGTATTTATAAGGGGATTTTATATAAAGGATGAGATGGTATGGGTACAGGGACGCTTATGGGTTTCTGCTGGATCTCTTCGCCTGGAAATAATCAAGGAACAACCTAATAGAATAACTGTTGGGCACCCTGGGAAGGCGACAATCCTGGGGATTATCCACCACACATATAACTGAAAGGGAATTTTGGCATAGGTTGCCATGTATATCAAGGTGTACATTGTTTTTAACAGTATGAAACTAAATCGTTCGCCTCTTGCTATCTTGTTGGTACCCATCCATTTAAAAAAGGGTCCTTAGACTTCCCTTTTAGTAGATTCTATTGTGGATCTACCCCTCTCTGGGGGTATGATTTTATAATGGTGGTGGATCAGTTCACCAAGTTCGCCCATTTCATTCCATTTAACACCACAATAACAGCGTCCCAAATGGCCAAGTTATTAGTTTCTCACATTTTCTCCACCATGGCGTGCCTCAGTAGATCATTGATGACTGAGAGCCACAGTTCACACCTATATTTTGGGAGGAGTTATGCAAGATCATGATTCTCTCTGTGCTATTATACTGCAATCCACATCATTCTAATGGGTAGACAGAACGAGTAAAACAAAATTTGGAACATTTTTTGGTGTCCCATGCGGCTGACCCTTAAACTGGACCTCACGTCTCACTTTGGCACAGTATAGTTAAAACAACGCCCTTCATTCCTCTATTGGTTGTCCCCTTCTTCGATTACTATGTTTATATCCATCCTTTACCATAAAACCCAATTGTGAGCTTAGGGTGGAAGTCATGGGGGATTTTGCCAAGTTCATCAATAAATACATAAGGAGTTAAACACCTACTTGGATGCGGCTATGAAGATTTATAAGGAGAACGTGAATGGTAAGAGAAAGGTAGGGCCAGAATATAAGGAGAGGGATCTGATAATGTTGGACTCCCAGAATATTCCCATCAAGTAGCCGTGAAAGAAGCTGATACTAAAGAGGATAGACCTTACCATATTGTCAGAAAGGTGGTTCATGCATCATTTAATTTAATCTATTGCGGGGAAGGCTGACCATGGGACGGACACTTCCGAATATGACTCAGGAAAGACAAACTTAGTACCAGGGGAGGCACCCCAGAGAAGCGATGCTATCTCTTGTTGCCAGCGGGAATGCCACTTATGGGGAGGGGAGGGGACGTGTGAAGGGGCCGTAGCCACTATTGAGCACGTGTGGAGGAAGGGGTCTGATTTGATGAACCAGACTGGGAACCAGGAGGAGACCAGCTGTCGGTGACGCGGTGGGAGGTAACCAAACATCCACGCTTGAAAGTGGTTCACCAAATGAGACTGGAATCTGTGGACAGCTTCTGGGAGGGTGGGGATGGAGCCAGCGATGGCATCCAAGACAATCGTGTGGATGGTCCACATGGCGATTGCAACCACCAGAGCATGGAGGGAGGGTGGAAGGGGGAGGCCATTGATAAGGCAAACATATCTCTTGAAAGACTGATGGGATGCGTTTGATCCTGGCCCATTAGAAGTTGAACTTCGCGCCATATCACTTGAGAGGTGGGGCACTTCTCCAAGCGGTGGAACAGCGTTCCATACTGGACACACACGACACAGGATGAGTGTAAAGCGTTAGAGCGCTAAGCTGTACAATACACCCGCCTCAGGCAGCGCCACACATGGGAGCGGACTTGAGGCTGCAACCGAGGATGGTGTGCGTATTTCCAGATAGTCTTTTGGGTCTCAGTGGAATAAGGGATGTCCATCATGTCCAGGTAGTCTACCCTGGATAGGACATGGGGTCGAATGGGGATCGCGCCATCATGGATGGGTAGCCCCTGTACCTCTTGTGTGAACTGAGGAGAGGTGCGGCCTCTTCAGGTTGTATGTTCGCTAATTCAAATTCTTTACTCTGCGCTTCGCATGGAGAGTAGGATTCGTTTGTAGTGGGTTTTAGTCCCGTGAGGACCTGTGGCCGATGTGTGTGATGTGAGGTATTTCATCAGGGAGTGGGGGTTTGATGGATTGTTGAGGCCCAAGGCTCAGGAGAAGTTGGAGCGGGCTGCGCGGGACCAGTGTTGGGAGGGAGTGTAGGAGCGGTGACGGCCGCGATCCAGGTGCCCAGGATCTTGGCAGCATGGGCTTTGAAGTCAAGCAGGCCCATGCCTACTTGATGATGAGGGCCAAACATGACCTCTAGCCGTACTGGTGGAGGGCGGCCTGACCAAAGCCATCCTTGCAGAAAGGCATACAGGGATTTGAAGAAGCTTGGGGAGAAGGGGATGGCGTGGGCTCTGAACCAGACTTTGGATAGGAGCATAGAGTTGACTAGAACAACCCTGCCAGTGAGGGTAGTAGGGTGGGCTCTGAGAGAGGCGATTCGCTTCATCACGTTGTCAAGTATACGGCACTCCATTACTGCTGACGTGTATCCGCCTGCCTCCATCCACACGCCCAGATGGCGCACCAGTCCTATGGTAGGACATGGCATGAAGGGGAGCACCAGTGGAGTGGTGTGTGTTGAGTTAGTAAGGCGTGGGCGTGGGCGAGCAGATGAGCCAGGTTGGGAACTAATTGCTGGGGCCCAGCAGTTCTGAAACTGACCAAGGAGGATGATTTCGGTTTTGGAGGCGTTCAGTGTCGCGTTGCTTACCCGGGAATATTCCTGGATGAGGGCTTCAAGCGTGCGTGCATCTTTATTATTAGACACCCCCACCACGCAGTCATCTGCAAATGCCATCATCTTGATGGGGTTTGGCCTGGCACATGGACCCCAGTGAGTTGGGCATTCACATTTAGCAGTGGTGGGTCAAGGCTGAAGTTGTATAAGAGTGGGCTGAGGGGGTCCCCTTTTCGCAAGCCCCTTTGAGGGCGGACTACTTCCTTTAGGAAGCCTGGGCCACGCACTGCCATTGTTGAAGATTCCGTGAGCAGCATCACTCAGTTGATGAAGCGGGGGTAGGCAAGGAATTGATGGAGGCAGGCCCTTAGGTATTCCCAGTTTACTCTATAATAGGCCTTTTGTTGGTCCAAGAATACCAGTGCTCTTGAGGCTGTGGACTGACATGCATTAGCCACGGAGTGCACGTTATCCCAAATTGACCTTTTGGGGATGAAACCGAATTGTTCTGGGGAGATGGTGGCAGATGCTACAGTCCCTAAACGGTTAGCCATGATTTTGGTTAAAATTTTGGTGTCTGTGTTTGTTAGAGAAATGGGGCGCCAGTTAGCTAAGTCAAGCTTATCCCCTTTCTTTTAGAGTGTGACAGTAAAGGCCTCATGTCCTCCTGGTAGGAGGCGCGTTTCCAGCAGGCTTTGTTTAAGTGAGGCTAGCAGCAATGGGGATATATATTTTAAATATTTTTTGTAGAACTCATATGGGATGCCATCTGGGCCTGGGCATTTTTGGTTTGGTGCACTGTGAATGGCTGTCCATAATTCATTTGGAGTAATTAAATTCATTATATCTGGGTATTGGAAAATGGTGCGGATATGAGCTCAGTCAAGAAATTCTGCCATTTTGGCTGGCTGAATTGGTTCGGCTCAGTATAACTCAGAGTAATATTTTTGCATATTGATTGCCACTTCAGCCTGTGTGTCCGCAATGTGATTATTTAATCTTCGCACCTGTGTGCAGGCCATGCTCTGACATGGTGCGAAAATTTTTTTAAAGAAGTATGTGTTGCACTTGTCGCCTTTAGTGATGCGTGTGGCCCTGTATTTGACACAAACCTGATGTTTGTGTTGCCTTTCAAGTGCGTTGAGGTGGGCGGCTGCCTCCGCCCACTTCCGGCCCCATGCAGGGCTGTATCCTGTGGCTGGAATGTTGGACTCCAAGTGGGCCAATTCCGCCAGAGCGTCTGAGATAACCGCTGATGTGGCTCGTGAGCATCTGGAGGAGAGATGGCGATAGTGGCGGATGGTGACCTCTTTGAAAGTTGCTCATGTGGAAATGCGGTCTGCGCAAAATGGTGCAACAAATGATTTTGCCAAAGTTGCCTCTTCCACCCATGTGGAAAATCCTGGCGACGCGAGCTCAGGGGGGGATTTTGCACCAATGTGGGATCTTTGCAACTGTGATGGGTAAGTGGTAGGTTATTGAGACCAGTCAGTGGTCAGAGAATTCCATTTTCATTGTTTTGAAGTGGGAGATGTGGGGTTGGAATTTCACTGGCATTAGAATAAGGTCGATGCGGGTCATGGACCTAAATTGGCCATTGTGGATGTGGGGACGCATCATGTTTTTGAGCAGTGGGGCATGTCGCAGCAGCACATCCATTAACCCAAGGGTGGCTTTTAGAACGCATAGTTCTACGTGACCCTGTGGGGCGTGGGGTGAGGGAGGCCACCGGTCCATTGGTGAGGTTAGCCAACAGCTCATGTTACCAACTAGAAAAAATCAGGGGGTAGTGGGAGGGATTTGACTGACGAGAAAAATTCTTGACGTTCGTGTGCACCATTTGGGGCATAGATGTTGATGATTGTGTGTGCAACATTGGCCCACAAGAAGGTGATGACAAGCACTTGGCCATTTAGGAATGTTCTGAGGATGTGAATTTGAAAAATTAGTTTTTCCAAATTAGCAACCCACAGTGCTTCGACCAAAAGGATAGGGATGGGAGGAGCATTGTTTTCTAAGCTTCCTTGGAACCTCATAGACAGTGGGACTCCTGGATGGCCAGGATATCCACGGGTAAATTGTGTTGTAAAAAACTCAGTTTCCTAGCCCAGGATGGGGATGCCTTAAGTCCGGCGATATTCAACATTCCTAGAGTGAAGGTTTCCCCCATTGCACCTTAAGCGTGAGGGGGTGGGCCCTGGGCCCACCAGCCTCTTCAAGGTCCCCACAGGCTTTCACAGCAGCGCAGGTGTTAGCAGCAACGCTATTT
The DNA here is from genome assembly GCA_022478985.1 of Massospora cicadina. Lineage (NCBI taxonomy): Eukaryota > Fungi > Entomophthoromycota > Entomophthoromycetes > Entomophthorales > Entomophthoraceae > Massospora > Massospora cicadina. Next base: position 137,608 of record JAKSZP010017075.1, on the reverse strand, counting down.
GGGGTTTTTGTTAATTTTTGTTGAAAGAGTCGCATTGGCTTTGGCCTTCATTTTTGTTTTCCTGTCATCAGATGAATTTTTTGTGGTGCGGATGAGTTTGGTGCACCATCAAGCGGGTCAAAAAAAATTTTCAGTTGGGATAGGTCCCAAGTTGGTTTCAACTGGAGCTTGGGTGCAGCGATTGGGTGAGAATGAATCTCCCATCAGATCCTCGGATTGAGTGGCCCACTCAGCATAGGCTTCCCAATCTGATTGGATGATGGATTCCTGAGTTGCTTCCGCCATGAAGGTCTCCATGACCTCCTGGCGTTGTGATTGTGGGATGGTGGTGGTGGCCTTGGCCTTCCTTGGCCGCGGCCCTATGGGCCTGCTTGGCCTTCTTCTGCTCCTGTGGGGAGATGGGCTTTACCAATAGGTAGCCGCCTTGTGCTCCCCACGGGAAAGCCTCCTTGGTGCTTGCAGTTGGTTTGTAGTGCGCCTCTCCGCTGGCCATGGCCGCCGAGTGGTGCTCTTGGAATGTGACGCCCTCCTTGGTGGGGCATGCATGTGCCATATGGCTGAACGCTTCACAGTGGGTGCAGATGGGGGGCGCGCTGTCCATGGTTACCCGGAAAGGGCGGGTGGTATGCCCTTCAATATTAATAAAAGTGGAGTGCGGGATCTAGGTTAGGTCCTTTGCAATTTCCTCAGTTGGGGTCAGAACTGTGATGGCTTTACTGGTGCACAGGTGTGGCATCAGCGTAAAGTGTTGCATTTTGAAAAATTGTATTTCGCCATATATGGTGAGATCATTTTTCAGGTGCTGCTCTAAAATGGAACGTTTTACCATAGTAGGCAAAAAGTCAAATGTGAGGAAAATTTGGTTGCATTTTGTCCATCTGGTGCATTTGGTTTCGATGACCCATTGCCCTTCAGGGAGGTTGACCACTATGCGCACCGCTGCAGCCTCATCTGCTGCTATTTTGCTTTCAAAACCTAGGTCCAGCCAACCGCATGACATGGAGTGAGGTGCAACGTACACCGCAGTCAGGAAAATTTTGTGTACATCTTCACAAAATTTTTCTCATAAGGCCGTTTTTTGATGTCCAGATACACATGGACTCCAAATTCCACTGACAAAAGTGGCTGGGAGTGTGGTGTGTTGATGTACTGGTTGCATTGTGCTTGCCATGTGAGTATCTCTGGGAAAATTGTGACCGCCAGTTTTTTGAGATTTTTGTCTATTCCGCCAGATTCTCCAGGTATTTTCGAACGTTGGAGGCTGCGGGCCTTCCACCTACTCCTCTTACCTTACTTGCCCAACTGCTCCCTGACATGGGCGCAGACTAATATCCTCTGTGAGATTATCAAACTAGATTTAGTCTTGAATTGAATAGGTTGCAAAAGTGTTTGCAACGAATAAGAAAAGTTGTGGGTCATGCATCATACCAGCTTGATTTCTAAAGAAATTTTATATTTATATAACCTTCTATTAGATAAAGTTGACCCAGTTTAAGGGGTCTCCCCTGAGACAATGGAGTCATATCTTGTGGATGGAGAACTGGAGTGGGAAGTGGAGTGGATTGTGGCCTCTCATCAGTGGTAGAAAGCTTAATACCTGGTATCATTGAAGGGGTTTGATGTCACAGAGAATATCTGAGTTCTAACTCAAAATTCTTACTCATGCTCAGGAAAAGATTACTTCATTTCACGAGAGTTTCCCTCAAGCCGCTGGTCCCAAGTTCACATCCATAATCTCAATTATGAAGGTACACTCATCCCATAAGCACTTCTCACTTTCTTACGCCCCTGGAGGAGGGGTGGAGCTAGTAAAACTTTAGGGTTATTTCATGTCCCATGATATGTTTTTGGAGTGTATCGCTAAGACAAGGAGGAAATGAGAAATTCCAAAGTGGTCAAATTGCCATCCTCCCTAGCCTCAAATACATCGCATATAAACGCTGAGTTAAGTCTAAATAAGCCCAGATTAATTCCCAGAATCGCGTGATGGGGTCCTAGATATATCATCTACAGGATTAAAGATTCATATTATGGTTTACATGATGATGGCTCATTCTATTTATTTTGAAACGCGGATTGGATTCAATTACAAAATCTACTATTAATTTATATGGAAGTTGTTATAATTTTGGCGATCTAGGTATTATACTTGAGAATGTTGCACAGGGCAAAAGCCCACTGAGCAATGGACAGACGATATGAAGATCGTTTTCCCAAAACAACTTAACAAACAATAAAATATGGAGCAATTTCCCCAAAGACACTTCTTTATTTATCTTAGTATTTTACAGCAGATTCCCTCTGCTCTGATGTCTCTGCTCTACTAATAATCCTCCTCCTTCATTTTTCCATCTCGCTTATATATCAGCGACTTCAGTAGATACCAATCTTTTGGCTCAAAATATTCAGTTCCGCTGTATTCTCATTGGCTCCAGCAGAGTATGCTATTCTTAAATTCCCTATTGCCTTTGTTCAAGGCGATCTACTAGTATTTGTCATATGTTTAAATTGCCTTATTGCCTTATTTGAAGGTAAATTATTATTATCCTTTCAGACTCAATATTGCCTAATAGCAAGGCGCCTGATTAATTAGAAACTAGTAATCATGGTCAGCTGATTCTAGACAATCCGCCATAGCTATCCAAGGCTTATTGTCCAGTTATATCATAATCTCAACATTGACCCCTTGATTGGATGATAAGTCTCTTATTGATTAAACTTTGAAGGAACTTTACATGCACTTGGGTAATCTGACCACTTACAGGGTCCTTGATAGTATAGGCATAAACACCTGTTTTCTAAATAATTTTAAATGGACCAATCCAGATTCTGGCCAGTTTGTGCTTCTGTCCAAACCCAAGCTGGCCATGGAATAGAACCAGCTCTCCATCTTTGATCTGAGCTAGCTCGCTACGCCTTTCCCAATTGGCAGCCTGATTTCTTACCTTTTAGCCAAACTGAAAGAGTAGCTTCAGTTTGCAACTTGATTAATTTGTTTGCTAGGTTAATCAAGTAACGTTGGGGATACATTCCGCTGGTATCTTCTATGCAGGCATAGATCAGTGCCAGAAGCACAGGGTGTGATCCATATGGTAATTTAAATGGAATATTCCCGTGGCGGAATGATAGCTAATGTTGTAAGCGAAAATGGTGGTGGAAAGGAGGGAACTAAAATCTGAAGCTCAATCCGTTACCAAATTTATAGAGTATGTTCACTAAAGTCCCATTAATTCTCTCAACCATCCCATTAGACTCGGGTTGATATGGGGTCATTAAAACCCCATGGATGGCCATAAGCTCATCCACTTTTGGAAGAATGTTAGAGGTGAAGTAAGTTCTGTTATCGGTAAGGATGAACTGAGGGCAGCCATGTTGCTAGATAATACATTCCTTTATGAACTTGGCCACTGTGACCACCCAAAATCCTGTATTGTCTATTCTTCAACCCACCTAATCAAGTGGTCATTTGCCACCAGAATGTATTTGGACCAGTTAGCTCCTGTTGGAAGAGGGCCAATAACATTAAGGGAAACCGTATTCTAAGGAAAATGTGATTTAACTAACTGGTATGAAGTCTTCTGCTGGAACAGCTTTTCCACTTGGCACTAGTGGCAGCAGGAAATGCTTTCATGCAGGTCAAAGTTCATGCTTTCCCAATAATACCTACGGCACAACAATTTCAACGTCTTGAATATGCCACCACTTCTGAACGCCTTGTGTGCATTTATGATAATGATAGGCCATTCCAAGAAACGTAGAAAGTTCACCATAGAGTCTCCACTTCATTTTTACAACTCCCCATCTCACTGAAATGTATTAGCTCTCATCTCATTTACCGCCTTTATAACTAGAGGCGGTTTGTTGTCATATTTCCTGCTGAGCATTTTATTTAACATCACATCTCTGAGATCCACTGTAACGGCATTAATTGCAACTGAGATAATCAATCGGCGTTCTGGTATTTTGCTCCAGGCCGATGAAGGAACTTGGAGTCATAAGCCTGCAGTTTAGGGGCCCATTGGGCTATGCGCCCTTCAGGCTCGTTAAGGTTCTACAACCAGCATATTGAAGCATGATCCATTACGACCTTAAACTTCACCCTATGCAAATATACCCTAGATTGCTTTATATACATAGATCGCCGCTAAGCACTCCCACTTGATCACAGTATAATTATGTTCATGGCAATTCAGGCTCCAACTGCTGTATGCCACTGGGTGCTCCTCTCCCTTATTGTCTTTTTGGTATAGGACTGCCCCTACAGCGGAAAGGGACGCATCTGTCTAAACGATATACTCTTTATTAAAGCTAAGTTAGCATAGCACTGGCGCACTGATCAGCGCCGTCCAAAGTGTGTCAAAGGAAAATTGAAGGCGTTTCATCCATTTTGAACATGTCATCCTTTTTAATAAATCAGATAGTAGGTCCCCAATACAGCTGAAATTAGGGATTAAGCACCGGTAGTAGCTGACCATTCCTAAAGATACCTGTATGTCACGCTTAATGTTTGGTGTAGCCATTTTTTGGATGGTCTTCACCTTGGCAAGCTGTGGTTTCAGTCCAGTCGCGTCTACTACAAACCCTAAGTACTCCAACTGATCTTTGAAGTTACATTTACAAGGCTTAATCTTGACGTTGGCCTCAGTGAGCCTGCGTAATGCCTCCTCTAGATGGTCAAGATGCTCAGAAAAAGTTTGGGAGAAAACATTGATGTCATTGGGGTGCACGAGGACGCATGACAGCTTCAGGTATCAAGGATAGTATACATGGCTTTATTGGAACATAGCTGTGGCGTTACATAGCCCTTGAGGCATACAAGTAAGTTGGAAAAGCCATTGGATGTGATTTTGGCGCATCTCTCCTGTTTAGCCGCAGGCAACTTGATTTTCCAGTAACTCAATATCAGATCCGTTGCTGAGAATTACGAGTTCCTCCTAAACAATCCAAAGCATCGTCAATCCAAGGCAAGGGATATGAGTCCTTTTTAGTTAAACTGGTGAGCTTCTGATTTTCTATCAGCACCAAGTTGGTATCGTCCTTCTTTTTTATAAGCAGAATAAGTGAATCCCATAAAATTCTTGGATGGTTAGAGCATCCCTTGCTCCAGCAGCTTATCAATTTCCTTGGTGATAACTTCTTCAGCTGCCCTTGATCAGAGGATCAGCCAAGAACTTATGAGGGATGATCTCCTGTGTCCAGTCAGTGGACCACTTCCCAAGCACATAATAAATCGTGGTCATTGATGGTAATTATCTCCTTATAAATATAAAATTTATTTGAGGTACACTGACCAGGGGATGAACATAACCAAAACGGAAGCATCAAAACTAACCAAACCAAAAAACCTGAACTAATCGCCCTAAACGAGCAGCAAGACACAAAATGAAAAAATAACCAACCAGGTATCACAGCGGTGAACTGCTTATCCCACCATGGTGGAAGGGGAAGGGGGATCAGGGGGCTCATCCATTGTATACACATTGTAAAAAGTGCGGGCCAAGGCAGAGAGCAAGGGCGTGAGTTTATCAGCAATATGGGGCATGAGATCGCAGAGGACCAGTTGTTTGTAGAAATCATCATCGTCATAAATGGCGCTCAGGTAAGTGGACAAGCACTTCTCCACTTGAATGTGGATGGCAGGAAGTTGGGAAACTAAAGCAGTGTTAGCTCGGGTTATTTTTGTTTTGATTTGTAAAACTGCAACCACTTTCTGAAAGGCATATGCAGCATGTTTATGTAGCTGGAGGATGGTATTTTTGCTCTGGGGGCAGTTCTGGGCAAGAATGGGAGGGGGAGACCTTTGGACGGTTCATTAATGTTTGGGATATATTATTGTGGAGGAAAAGTTTTATCAGGTTAGGCAGCAGCTGCCACAGAATAATGGTGTTGCGTGCATAACAAATCGCCAATCAGGTGTGGGACATAAAAGCGCTGAGGGATCTCAATGAGGGATCATTTAGGGATAAATTCCCTAATGTTGACTTCAAAGTCTTCAGTCACATTACCTGATTCGTCAGTTTCATTCAATGAGGACCATGGGTTCAAGTCATACAAGTCCAATATTTCCTCAAAAGGGATGGCTGAGGCTGGTGATTGGATTGGGGCTCATGAGCGAATTGTTGTCCAAGCCAAATCCTGATTGGTGGGAGGATTGATGGCTCCTGACTTAGGATGGGTCTGCTTGGCTGTTGTAGACGCAGCAATGGCAGCAGGCTTTGAAATAGGTGGGGGCAAGATTGCCCCATTCTGAGAGGGCTGAGGGGTGACCAGCAGGTGAGGAGTTGGTGGCCAAGACTGTATATGCAACTGAGGTAGCGAGGTAGGGGCAATTCTGCTTTGAGTGGTTTAACTCAAAGCAGGATGTACAGATGGTCCGCCCGCCCTCAATGCGGGCCCAGAATGGGTGGTCAGGGAAGAAGCAACGAAGGAGCGTTGGGGAATCTGGTTAGCTACATCTGTAAATTTAGGGCTGTTTATGGCAAAAGCCTGAGGCCCAGCGAGGCGTGTGGCTCCATTGGGGACCACAGATTGAAGGATGGGGTCAGCGTCATAGGCTTCCAAACCTGCCATCAGCTCCTGATGGAGCACTGCCAGGGGAAGGTGAGTGGGCAACCCAGCGAACTGATCATAATCATGGAGTCAGTGGAGATCTGGGTGCACATTGAGTAATTGAGGTGCCCTGGAAAACCAGGGGCAAAGTTGCTGCAGTGGCAGCATCAACTTCGCTTGTGAAACCAAGGTTAGAGTAACCCTTATAAGCGAAAATCAATGAAGCCAGCGGGTTGCATCACCACCTGTGCTAATTTGATTATGGTTTTGCCTGCATATGGGAACAATTTACCACATTTGACCTGAAGGCCAAAATGCATGTGAGAGCAGGGCAAGACAAGAGGGCAACGGGGCACCGCCTGGGATTGTGCGAGGTGAATGGCGAGATCCTTGGGTGGAATGAACTGACCTAAGTATTATTTAAGACTGAATGAACCAGTCCAAGCGCGTTTTCCCCGTGAATGTAAAACGCTGGGTGGGGTTTTGCCTCTGCTTCACAATGGAGCAGCAGGCGGTGGGGCCATGGACATTAGTGGGTCAGGGGCGTGGCTAGCTGAATTTCTTTTTGGTTGCAAAATTTTAGAAAATTCGCTCAAAATTGGGCTCAAGCAGAAGAAATTTCCAAAAATATCCTTATAATTTTTTGATAAAGTTATCAATTGGTCTCTCTGTTCTTCTGGAACCCTTATAAGTTCTCACACATACCACCGTTATTATGTTGGGCTGCAGCTCACAAATTAGACCAAATTCATCCAGTAAGCCAAACTTTTAAACCCAAATGTCTTTAATTGAGGTCAAGTGTAATTAAGAAACTAGTTGATGCCAGCGGATTTGCAATGGTTCAAATTGTAGATTTGCTTTCAAAACCTTGATCTTTCCATATCCTGGAAGTATAATGCCTGGATCCACATGAGGCTCTAGCCGCAATTGCTAAAAAGGCCCAAAGACCTCCCTATAAAGACCAGCTGGTACTTCCACCTCTAACTCAGTGTGTACTATTACTTGGTGTCTGAAGGAGATAGATATAGGCCCAAAAGCTCCAAGTGGCAGCTCATTAGTTGTATATTTGCTGGAGGAGGGCCCAGTTCTTTCTCTTTAGTTGATGCTAGCAAACTGGCATCACCCCATCACTATATTCAAGGTTGATATGTCCCAAATGCACTGGATCCTTCGGCACTCCACTGGATGTAAAGTAAATTGGGATCTGCTGCTTCAAAATTGTGAAGGTCTCCTCCGTCATATTGACGACAGCCACAATCTGTTGCATGAAAGCAGTTCCAATTAACAGGTCATATTTATTGTTTCGGTGACACTATTGCTGGGGCTACAATGACATGCAACCTAAACCGCAAAGGTAGCACGCTGTACGTTCCCTCATAGACAATGCTTTCCGCTCCAATGGTCCCATACACCATTTGATGTTCTACATAAGGCTTTAACGTCCTTTTTTTAGTACTAGATGGTCCCAACCCAAGGGGGGATTCATCGATGTAGGCTTTAACGTCCTTTCGCTACCAACTTAGTGGAAACTATTTTGACTAGGGGTGTTAGTTCTCTTATAGCTCAAACTCAATTTTGCTATGAAAATGTCAAATTATGTACACTCAGAATAAGAAGAACATTGACTGCTTGATATGTTAACATTTAAGGGATATTTTTCCTAAGGAAGCTCATAATCCCTTCACCAACTTTAGGGGTATTCTTTGGCAGTAGTATCTACCAGGAGGGCGACATTTACAACTTTCAGGGATGGTGCATCTGAGGCTGGATCTAGCTTGTCTGAAGAAGCTTGGTCGAACATTTGACATGCATACAGCTTCAGCTGCTCCTGAGGTCCTTCATCCGCTGCAGCCTTATCTTGAACCTATGTCAAAATGTTCACTCCTCCAACTAGTTGCTGGTATAAAAATCCATCATCATATTGAGGGGCTTCCGCCAGATATACTACAATAGGTTCAGGTGGGACGTTTAGGGTTGGGATTGCGGAGGTATAGAGTCCTGTCTCTACTCCACTCCAATATTTCCTGGTAGCATTGATCCTGTTGCACGTAGTGAAAATGATGGTTAGGGCAACTTTGAGCAATGTGGACAGGGCGACCGCATTCAAAACAATTCACCTGTAGGGTCCACGTCCTTGGGTCTCATAAGATGGGCTAGGCCAATAGTTTGATTGTTGGCGAATGGCTTAATTAGGGCCAGGTCAATAGGGTGATTGCTGACAATTAGCGTAATTAGGCCCAGGTTGGTAGTTGGGCTGCTGATAATTTCATAAGAAGGTCTGTAGCGTAAGTCAAACTGCTGGGGGTAATTCAGCTGAGGGTGAGACAAATGATTATAATAAGGCCAGGGGTTACTAGGTGGAATCTGGACAGGACGGGAGAGTTCCCCAAAATAAGAAGGTCCAGTGATGGCGGCAGTATGTTTCCTCTCTGTATTGGGTGGAGTGAAGGTAGTGGATAGATGGCGCAGAAACTGAACAATTTTGAGAAGAAGTACGTCGTCATCCAAAATTGAGGTTATGACATTGTAAAGCTCATGGTAGGGCTTCACAGAGGAGGTCATTACAATGCACACATCAGATTTGTATAATGCCCCTGCCCAAATTAGCACATGTGCATCTGCCATAGATTGGTCAGCAAATGCAGTGATGGTCTCATTACGTTGTATCCTAATGGTCAAGAACTCAGCCTTTTGCTGCCACATCTTTGCGGTACCTACAAACAACCGCAGCATGGTACCCTTCACTTCTTGGTATGTAATGGTACTGCTTGGAAGATGGCAGGTAAATTGGTCAGCACTCCCAACGTCCAAGGCAGATATTAACAATTTAGCTTTACATTAATCTGAGGCTCCTTCCGCCACAAACTCAAATTGTTTAAAGAAGCCATGTATATTCCAATCATGATCAAATGGAGATAGCTTTTTGACAAAAACCATCTTTTCCCGCTCATAACTGCAAAACTTTGGAGAGTACTGAGGAATGGGTCGAGACCCATAAGCAGTATCTTTACGAGGAGCTGGCCCAGTAGACCCAGCAGCAGATGGTCTGTCCGCTGATTCAGCGGTAGAGTAGGTTAACTTAATGGGCAATACAGCCATTACTTGGGGGAAATGGATTTATGATGCATAAATATCTCTGGCGCTGCACTCCTGGATGGAATAGTTCATGCTGCCTGCAGTTTCAGCAAAAAGCTCCTTGATTGGGTATCCCGTGTCATATTCCTCAAAATAAAGCTCTTTCTGAGCAACCCTTGGCACTTTTCCACTTCCCAATGAGGGGCTTGGGAGGTACCATTCAATTTCCACTCTACGCAATGCATTCATTCAGTAGTGTCGTCCAGGTGATTAACAAGTTGCCTGTTTTGTTGTCCAAGAATCCACATTTGACTGAATGTGTCATCAAGCTGGTTCATTGTCATTTCACTACTGAAGGAGCTCATCCTGTTTCTTAAGCACCGCATCTAAAACAATTTTAGTTCTGTATATTCAGCTGGCGCAGTGTGCCGTGAGTATTCCCCATCAAAGCAGGCCTAATTTGACATAGCCAGAGACTGAAAATTTTTTATTATTTGGTGATTGATCAATGGGCACCCTGTAGTGAGCTCCACTGTTACGATTTTGACTATGTAGGTAATATACGCCAAAAGCTTGCACAGGGTTAAAGCCCAATGAGCAATCAACATACAATATGAAAATTTTTTTCCCAAGACAACTTAATAAACTTAATGAAATATGGAGTATTTGCCCCAACGACACATCGTTATTTATCTTAATATTTTACAGCAGATACTCTCTGCCCCGCTCTCTCTGCTCTATTAACAATCCTCCTCCTTCAAGTGTCCCATCTCACTTATATATCAGCGACTTTAGTAGATACTGTTTTTTTGACTTAGACTATTCAGTTCCACTATATTATCATTGGCTCTGGAAGAGTATGATATCTTAAATTCCTATTCCCTTAGTTTGAGGAGATCTATGAAATATTTTTCATAAGTCAGCATCACCTTATCACCTTATTTGGAGGGGATCCATTAATTATTTCTAACCCACTATCGCATTATCCCAAGGCGCTCAAATAATCATAACTAGTAATCATGGTTGGCGAATTCTAGCCAATCTTTCATAGCTATTCATGGCATATCATCCAGTCATATTAGAATCTTGACAGCAGTATTTGGTTGGTATCAAAGTCTTGAGTTTGTGATTATTCAAGCTATAACATACCATCAGTGTAGTTTTATTCTATTGTCTAGAGTCAATTTCAAGCTCCAACAAATTGATTGAGGCCAAGATTCCCAATTTTCCTTAAGCTAGTTCCTACTGACCAATCTCTCTTTTGTCATCTCTTAAATTTCAAAAAAGAGTACTGTTATTGTTTTATTGAATGATACCTTTTGCTAGCCTCACCATTTACCTTCCCATGGAGGTATCTTAGTTTTATATGTATATGTTATGTAAAGATTGGCCTTTTGCAAACTCTTGTTCTTTCTCTTATTTTAACAGTCAGTTTTATAGAAAGTTATAGAGAATTGTCTTACAATGCTGCTGGAAAGGAATGCTCCCCACAATACATAATTTATTAAAATCCTGTTTAGTATGCTAAAGAAAATATTGTCCTACTCCTTTACTCCAACATCAAGTGGTCCCTCCTTCTAACCTTTTTACATGGTTATTATTGATGTAATAAATCTTCTACCTCAAGAATTTCTCGCCAATGATTTGTGTTGGTGGGGTCAATTATCTCACTAAATGGATCAAGACCAATTCCTTTCTTTAGCTTCAGCCAAAGCTACTGCCTTTTTTCTATATAATTTTATGATCACCTAACATAGTGTCCTAGCATAATTTTCTCCAATAATGGATAAAACTTTTGGCTATCATTGATGAATGATTTAGCTGAGCTAATGGGTTCCACTCAAGTAATTTACACCATTTATCATCCTGCAACCAATGGGATTGTAGCGCGAGTAAATGCTATACTAACCCCAACTATTCAGAAAATAGTCTCATTCAACCCTTTAAATTGGTCACAGTACATACCCAGTGCAATTATAGCCTACTATATTAGTCATATCAGATTATTGAAATTCTCCTTCTTAGCCTTGTATTAGAGGATCATTAATTCCCCTCTAGAGTTCAATCCCTGTTAACCTAAGCCTCCCTTCAAAGCCTTTAAAGTTACTATGAGAGTTATTGCTAATAAAAATTATTTGGCTTCAGTCTCTAGCTTAAGAAAATTGTCTACTACCACCTCCATAGAGAAAATTTTATTTAACAATAAACATAACCCCCACATAACTCCAGCCTGGTGCTTTAGCCCTCTTTTACCATCACAACTAGGTGGAAGAGACAATAAGTTGGTTCCAATTAGTCAAGACCCTACAAAGTCATCTATAAACTAGGAAATGACACTCAACTTCAAGTCACCCAGGGAATGGTGATAAATCGAGTACATAGTTAATTTTACGGATCTTTACCTCCTACGTCATGATGTAGAAACGTTGTCAGGATTTAGCTCAACTGAAATTTTGATCAATCTGATGGCGGGATTTGAACCCCAATTTAAAGAATAAAAAATACCCCTGATGGGGATCATCCTCATTTAAAGAATTAAATACTCCCAATATTGAAGTCCTATATGATCCAAATGATTGAGTGTTACTACTCTAAACAAGCAATAAGATGTTGCAGAAATTTCAGATAAAATCAGTATAGGTCTTGGCTTGAAAGCACCTGGCGTTTTTTTACAAAATCCAACCAGATTTCCCCTAACTAGATGCTTTGGCAAATAAACTGAATTACGTTCTTCGCAAAATTTTGGATGCTACTATAAGCCAAACTTGCATATATTTCCCCAATTAAGGAGATTTTCCCCTTACTTGTTAGTTTTTAAGAGTGAAATTCTTGCGCTAGTAATTTTAATTACCCTGAACTCATCCCAGGTGGGTGGGTTATATCCTCCAGTCCCAACAGAGGGTTTTTTGAGAACCACACAAGTTTATATCAGAAGGCTTTCAAGACAGCTACTTCCCAGATAATGCCCTCAGTTCAATGCTCTTGAGAATAAGGGACTAATAATTAAAATATACAATGTACTTACTACAGAAGTCATTGACATAGCCAAAGAATGATACAATAGAATTGCATATGAGAAGGGAAAAAACACCATAAATATGAATGGTGAGGCTCTTCATGTAGGCAACCAACTTATGACTCAACCATCTATCTAATGGGCTATTTCATCTGCTGCCACCTCTACCATAATTTTGCTGATAGGTCTATCAGAAAATAAAGACTGTAATTTGGATTACTCTTAATCCATCTGTGCCCCTCCAAACTATCTACTTTATGATTGCAATTTTGGGGTTTGGTCATCAAGTGGAGGTTTGAGTGTTCAAGTTAAAGATTCAAGCTATTGTTGTCTTGGCTCTCTAGTGAAACTTATATTCTCCAAGCTGGTAAGTTGAGTCAAAGTTGCACCAGACCTTTCGGTATAATGTTGAGTATGGAACTTCTGGGTCACATTGAACCAAGTCACTCTACGCTATTTTTATTTTCCCATTTGGTTTAAAGAAGCTTCTAAAAGGGCCCCTAATGTGTTTCTTAAAAACTAAACATATGGTTTATTATAGAACCTTATTTCTTATATGAACATTGGGGTGATCAATTTATCTTAATTCTTTTGTCTATACTTGGGTTCTTGGTCTGCTTATCTTCCAAAATCCTGCCTCCAAAAAACAATCTTGAAAAAATTATGCTTTATGGAAAATGACTGTGCTTCATATCAGATGAAGTACCTGTAGTATCACATGTAATAAAAAACCCTTATCTTCTGAAACGTGAGAATGAATGTTTTTTGTCCCATCTCAAGTAGTACTATCTCAGGAGCAAGTCAATGTAGATACAAAAATTCAAGTACACATTCCGTCACGCTCATACTTTAAATTAGTGGATTAGATAATCCATATGCTAAGAAGATATTTTCCATGCCCATGTATTTTAGGTCTGGCTATTCAGGGACTATCTCAGTCTGGTTAGGTAATCTGACTCCAAATCCTCATGCCATAGGGAAAAAGTATCTTATAGCTTATGTTTGGCTGCTACCTGTAGATGAGTTATATAGTGAACATAAATTTGGCACCCTTTGGGATTTTGGGATAGAAGAATCTTCTACTATAGCCACCATTGAACATAACTTTGCTCATATAATACATATGTTCAACGAGAGTCCGCTGTAAACTTTTGCTAAATATTTTAATATCTTTTCTATGGACTTTATGATTTAGGAAAATAGATGGATTAACCCATTGATTAGATTTAGGAGATGGTCTTATATTGTTTGAGACCTATCAAAAAGCTAATGTTGAAGAAACACAAGTAGAAATTGAGTTGAAACAACTTCAAGCCAGTCTTTTGAAGCCTTCAAAGAGTCCTTAGGCCTTCCCTGCTCCTGATAAAGAAGAAGTATGAGACCCATTGCATGGTGATAGATTATAAATTGAACTCAATCACACATGATAAAAACATATACCCCTTATCCAGGATATATATTACCCTTTAGCTGGCTGGTTTGCAATTCTTCTCAGTAATGGATTTAGCCCGAGGGTACTGGTAAATAAACCTAGCTCCATAAGACCAATCCATGTGTGCTCTAATCACTAAAGGGGGATTGTTTGATCCCACTTAAATGCAGCAGGGGCTATGCTATGCCCCTGCTACTCACCAGCGAGCCAATGATGACATCATGGGGGATCTGAAAATGTCCTTTGTCAAGGTATATATATTATATCACCATCTTCTTCCAAACTTTTGGTTCACATCTTAATTATTTGTGACAAATCATTATGCATCTAAGGAAACCTCTTTAAGATTAAATCCTCAAATTGCGCTTTTTCCAATGAAATTTGGAGTTTTTAGTCCACAAGATAATGAAAGAGGGAATGTAACTATTCCCAGACAAAGTTACAGTCATACTAGAGCCCCATCTGGGGCAGTGTAGCACTGGATCGCTGATACAGTGAATTTAACGTAAAAAATTAATAGTTATAAGGTTATAGCTATAGCCATACATATATTTAACTTGCTGACCTCCATTTTTTTAGCCGGTTTGCTTTATCCTTCTAATAAGTTTGATTATAAAGTTGACAGTTAATTTAATTTATAATTAATTAACTAATTAATTCAGTTGATTTTGCTTTGATCGGCCTAACTCAAACTAAGATCATTAATTGTCATCTATTTGTTTGATTTAAATAGCTAATTTTTCCTACTGCCTCCCCAAGTTCAATCCTGGTAGATGAACTTTGGGTAGAGGATGATTATGACTGTGTTAGCATTGCGCACCAATTCCCCAAACTGAGATAGCAAATAACAAGGTGATTCATGGGGCCTAACCTATCATACACCATGTATGGAGATTTTCTGGGTTTTATCCTTTATTTTCCATTAATTTGAATCCTTCATCCTTTATTGTGTGTTATTGTCCCCAGGTTGGCCCACCTCAAATAAAATATTTAGATAGCTAATTGTCTTTGTGTATGATGTAGGTGGTTATAAAAATTTACTACCTTTAATTAATTGAACAAGCTAAGTATTTAGATGATAGATAATTTAATTGATTGACTAAATTCATTTTATACTAAACAATTAAATTGAAAGAAATGAATTGATAAAGTTTAAATAGAAAAATATAGACTCAAGAATTAAATTGCTACTCTAAGTTAACTATAAGCTTAACTGTTTACCATTTACTAATTTTGTTTAGTTTTGGATGAGAAATTTGGTGAATAAATAGAGATTAGTTAACTTAATACAGATTAGTTGTAAAAATTGAATTGAATTAATTTATTACTACCAACTACTTGGAAACCCCACAATTAGAAACTCTAAATAATAGTTACACGGCTGAACTTTTTATAAATGTTAACCATTCACCAACTGAATGGTTAAAAATTTAGCCTATTAAATGTATTTAATTGTGGACTGAAAAACAAACAAACAGACAAACATTTAGAGATTTTTAATTTTTTGCCAAAGACACTGTATCATAGATCCAGTGAACATAAGATGTCCCCACCAAGAGGTCTGAGATACATTCAAATCTTCTTAGGGGTGGTGTTATACTAACGCTACTTTATCCCCATTTTGCCAAGCTTATGGAACGCTTGTTTTATCTATTAAGGAACGTGCCCTTCCACTGGGAGCTATTGCAACAGCAATCCTCTTTTCAAAAAAGTCTAGCACTAACTAAAACTTCCACACCAATGCACCTCAAATTGAATAATCCTTTTTTGCTCTTCACCAACATCAGCAATGATGCCATCAGTGCCAATTTGGTGCAACATGACAATAACCAAGTGAACCATCCTATCACAATTTATAAAAATCTCTATCAAAAGCCAAACAAAATTATTTTGTCACCAAACGTGAGTCTTTGTCTGTGATCCTTGTCATTAAGATTTTCCTACTTTCCTTTATGGAACGCACTTCATGATATTAATTTATCATATCTCCCTCCACTTGTAATTCTTGTGGAACAACACCTGTGGCTAGATCAGGAGATATTCCCATTTAGGAAAAAAGGGGAAGAAGCTTGCAGCCATTCCTCTCATCACCTTGGATGATCTAGTATACCTGTATAAGAGGTGCATAATGGCATATACCCTGCAAATAGCACATCTTCTTTCTCTTCTTACCATCAAAGATTTGGTAGATAAAATTCAGAAGATGTTAGGAGGTGGCGGTGGGTAGAAGCCATCATTAACAGAAGGTGAGTATCACGTGTCCCCAAGAATTGTCTTCCATCAGTTTGAGTTCTGCCAGTAAAGTTGAGTCAAATTCCAGCGAAAACAACTAACCAAATTAGTTTCAGGCTCAAAGATCCACTTTCTCTAGTTTCCATCCGAATTTTTCCAAATGGTCCCACCCCAAAAGGTATGTGCATGATCAACCCTTTCCCTATCTAATGAAGCTGGCCATATGTGGCCTGGCCATAGCCACAACCTGTTGTCCACTGGAGGCAACATCATCATGCCAAGCGTAATTTTGGCAGAAATAATACACTGAACAACAAAATTTTGGTTTTTGTTTGTTACAAGAATGATAACAGCTGAATTTCATAGAATTTTTGATGCTGATTTCAAAAATATGTAGATGGTTGTTTTTCTATTGGGCATAGTTTTTTGTAATTGCCATTTTTTAAAAAGTTTATTATACATACATGAAATTTCAACATACCTAAAATCTGCTTCGTTTTGATTTTCTGGCGTAGTGTGTTATTGTGTTGACATAATAAACTTACTTTCATGGATATTACCCACATCGACCTTATTCTAACGCCAGCAAAATTCCAACCCCACATCTCCCACTTCAAAACAATGAAAATGGAATTCTCCGACCACTGACTGGTCTTGATAACCTACCACCTACTGGTCACAGTTGCTAAGGCCCCACATTGGTGCAAAATCTGCCCCCCGAGCTCGCATCACTAGGATTTTCCACATGGATGGAAGAGGCAACTTTGTTAAATCGTTTGTTGCACCATTTTGCGCAGACCCCATTTCCACATGGGCAACTTTCAAAGAGGGCACCATCCACCACTATCGCCATCTCTCCTCCAGACACTCATGAGCCACATTGGTGGTTATCTTGCGCGCTCTGGCAGAATTAGCCCACTTGGAGTCCAACATTCCAACTACAGGATACAGCCCTGCATGGAGCCGGAAGTGGGCGGAGGCAGCTGCCCACCTCAACGCACTTGAAAGGCAACACAAACATCAGGTTTGTGTCCAATACAGGGCCAAACACATCACTAAAGGCAACAAGTGCACTGCATATTTCTTTATAAATTTTTTGCACCATGCCAGACAGTGGCCTGCACACAGGTGTGAAGATTGGATAATTCCATTGCAGACACACCAGCTGAAGTGGAAATCAAAATGCAAAAATATTACTCTGAGTTATACTGAGCTGAACCAATTCAGCTGGACAAAGTGGCGGAATTTTTCAACTGAGCTCATAACTGCACCGTTTTCTGATACCCGGAAATAATGAATTTAATTACTCCAAATGAATTATGGACAGCTTTTGCAGTGTGCCAAACTGAAAATGCCCAGGCCCAGATGGCATTCCATATGAGTTCTACAAAAAATATTTCAAATATATATCCCCATTGCTGCTCACCTCACTTAACCAAAGCCTGTTGGAAACGCGCCTCCTAACAGGACATGAGGCCTTTACTGTCACACTCTACAATAAAGGGGATAAGCTTAACTTAGCCAACTGGCGCCCCATTTCTCTAACAAACACAGACACCAAAATTTTAACAAAGACCATGGCTAACCGTTTAGGGACTGTAGCATCTGCCACTATCTCCCCAGAACAATTTGGTTTCATCCCCAGAAGGTTGATTTGGGATAACGCTTACTCCGTGGCTAATGCATGTCAGTCTACAGCCTCAGGAGCACTGGTATTCTTGTACCAACAAAAGGCCTATGATAGAGTAAACTGGGAATACCTCAGGGCCTGCCTCCATCAATTCCGCCTACCCCCTCGCTTCATCAACTGGGTAATGCTGCTCACGGAATCTGCAACAATGGCAGTACGTGGCCCTGGCTTCCTAACAGAAGTAGTCCACCCTCAAAGGGGCTTGCGACAAGGGGACCCCCTCAGCCCACTCTTATACAACTTCAGCCTTGACCCACTACTGCGAAATGTGAATGCCCAACTCACTGGGGTCCATGTGCCAGGCCAAACCCCAGTCAAGATGATGGCATTTGCAGATGATTGCGTGGTGGGGGTGTCTACTAACAAATATGCATGCACGCTTGAAGCCCTCATCCAGGAATATTCCCGGGTAAGCAACGCGACACTGAACGCCTCCAAAACCGAAATCATCCTTTGGTCAGTTTCAGAACTGCTGGGCCCCAGAAATTAGTTCCCAACCTGGCTCATCTGCTCGACCCACGCCCACGCCTTACTAACTCAACACACACCACTCCACTGGTGCTCCCCTTCGTGCCATGTCCTACCATAGGACTGGTGCGCCATCTGGGCGTGTGGATGGAGGCAGGCGGATACACGTCAGCAGTAATGGAGTGCCGTATACTGGACAACGTGATGAAGCGAATCGCCTCTCTCAGAGCCCACCCTACTACCCTCACTGGCAGGGTTGTTCTTGCCAACTCTATGCTCCTATCCAAAGTCTGGTTCAGAGCCCACGCCATCCCCTTCTCCCCAAGCTTCTTCAAATCCCTGTATGCCTTGCTGCAAGGATGGCTTTAGTCAGGCCGCCCTCCACCAGTACGGCTAGAGGTAATGTTTGGCCCTCATCATCAAGGTGGCATGGGCCTGCTTGACTTCAAAGCCCATGCTGCCAAGATCCTGGGCACCTGGATCGCGGCCGTCACCACCCCTACACTCCCATCCCAACACTGGTCCCGCGCAGCCCGCTCCAACTTCTCCCGAGCCTTGGGCCTCAACAATCCATCAAACCACCACTCCCTGATGAAATACCTCGCATCACACACACCGGCCACAGGTCCTCACAGGACTAAAACCCACTACAAACGAATCCTACTCTTTATGCGAAGCGCAGAGTGGAGAATTTGTATTAGCAGACATACAACCTGAAGAGGCCGCCCCTCTCCTCAGTATACACAAGAGGTACAGGGGCTACCCATCCATGATGGCGTGATCCCCATTCGACCCCATGTCCTATCCAGGGTGGACTACCTGGACATGATGGACATCCCTTATTCCACTGAGACCCAAAAAACTATCTGGAAATACGCACACCATCCTCTGTTGCAGCCTCAAGTCCGCTCCCATGTGTGGCGCTGCCTGAGGCGGGTGTATCGTACAGCTGAGCGCTCTAACACCTTACACTCATCCTGTGTCATGTGTGGCCAGTATGGAACGCTGTTCCACCGCCTGGAGAAGAGCCCCACCTCTAAAGTCATATGGAGCGAAGTTCAACGTCTGCTGGGCCAGGACCAAACGCATCCCTTCAGTCTGTCAAGAGATATGTTTGCTCTAACAGTAGCCTCCTCCCTTCCACCCTCCCTCCATGCTCTGGTGGTTGCAATCGCCATGTGGACCATCCACACGATTGTCTTAGATGCCATAGCAGGCTCCACCCTCGCCCTCCCAGAAACTGTCCACAGATTCCGGTCTCATTTGGTGGACCACTTTCAAGCATGGATGTTTGGATACCTCCCACCGCGTCGCTGACAGCTGGTCTCCTCCTGGTTCCCAGTCTGGTTCATCAAATCAGACCCCTTCCTCCACACGTTCTCAATAGTGGCTACGGCCCCTTCACACGTCCCCTCCCCCCCCATAAGTGGCGTTCCCACTGGCAACAAGAGATAGCATCGTTTCTCTGGGGTGCCTCCCCTGGTACTAAGTTTGTCTTTCCTGAGTCATATTTGGAAGTGTCCGTCCCATGGTCAGCCTTCCCCGCAATATATTACTTTTATAAATATTAGTTTTCTCTCTCGTTGCAATCACTTTTGCAACTTATTAAATTCAAGTCTGATTCTAGTTTGATAATCTCACAGAGGAGATTAGTCTGCGTTCATGTCAGGGAGCAGTTGGGCAAGTAAGTTAAGAGGAGCAGGTGATAGGCCTGCGGCCTCAAACGTTTGAAAATGACCCAGAGAAACCAGCAGAATAGAAAAAAAAATAAAAAAACTGGCGGTCACTATTTCCCCAGAAATCCTCACTTGGCAAGCGCGATGCAACCAGTATATCAACTCGCCGCACTCCCAACCACTCTCGTTGGTGGAATACGGAGTCCTGGTGTTTCTGTACATCCAACAAACAGCTCTATGGGAAAAACTTTGTGGTGATGTGCACACTTTTTTCCCAACTGCGGTGTACGTCGCACCTCACTCCATGTCATGAAGTTGGCTGACCTCAGTTTCAAGAACAAGGAGGCAGCAGACAAAGCTGCTGCAGTGCGCATAGTGATCAACCTCCCCAAAGGGCAATGGGTTATTAAAACAAAACGCACCAGATGGACAAAATCCAACCAAATTTTCCTCACACTTGACTTTTTGCCTAGTATGGTAAAACGTGCCATTTTGGAGCAGCACCTGAAAGATGGTCTCACCATTTACAGTGAAATACAATATTTAGAGATGAAATGCTTTACGCTGATGCCACACCTGTGCACCAGTAAAGCCATCACAGTTCTGACCCCAACTGAGGAAATTGCAAAGGACCTAACCTAGATCCCACACTCCACATATATCAATATTGAAGGGCATACCACCCACCCTTTCTGGGTAACCGTGGACAGCGCGCCCCCCATCTGCAACCACTGTGATGCGTTTGGCCATAAGGCACATGCATGCCCCACCAAGGAGGGCATCACATTATAAGAGTACCCCTCGGCAGCCATGGCCAGTGGAGAGGCGCACTACAAACCAACTGCAAGCACCAAAGAGGCTTTCCTGTGAGGAGCACAAGGCTGCTACCTAATGGTAAAACCTATTTCCCCGCAAGAGTGGAAGAAGGCCAAGCAGGCCCACAGGACCACAGCCAAGGAAGCGGCCAAAGTCAACACTGCTATCCCACACTCCCAACGCCAGGAGGACATCAAAACTTTCACAGCGGAAGTAACTTTGGAATCCATCAACCAATCAGATTGGGAAGCCCATGCCTATTGGGTCACCCAATCTGAGGATTCGATGGGCGACTTGATTTCACCTAATCTTTGCAACCAAGCTCCAGTTGAAACTGACTTGGTTTCCAACCTACCTAAAAATTTTTTTGACCCAATTGATGGTGCACCAAACTCATCCACACTGCAAAAAATATGTTTGATGTTGGGGAAACAAAAAGTGAAGGCAAAAGCCAACGCAAACCTTTCTGCTAAAATCAACAAAACTACTGATAGTGTTGCTGCAAACACCCACGCTGCCGTGAAGGCCTGTGAGGGATCTAGAGGAGGCTAGTGGGCCCGGGTGCCCACCCCCTCACACCTAAGGTGCAAAGGGGAAACCTTCACTTTAGGGATGTTGAATTTCGCCAGACTCAAGGCCTCGCCATCCCAGGCTAGAAAACTGAGTTTTTTACAACACAATTTACCCGTGGATATCCTGGCCTTCCAGGAGTCCCACTGTCCGCGAGGTTCTGAGGATGCTTGGAAAACCATGCTCCTCCAATCCCTATCCTTTTGGTCAGAGCACTGTGGGGTGCTAGTTCAGAAAAACTAATTTTTCAAATTTTTATCATTGGAATCCTTCCTCAATGGCTGAGTCCTCATTGTCACTTTCTCATGGGCTGACGTGGCACATGCTATCATCAACATCTATGCCCCAATCTGTGCACAAGAGCGTCAGGAAATTTTTCTCATTGGTCAAATCCCTCCCGTTACCCCAGACCCTTATGTAGTCAGTGATATGAACTGTTGGTTAAACACACCAATGGACTGTTGGCCTTCCTCCTCCCATGCCCCCCAGGGTCACGTAGAACTTTGTGTTCTAAAGGCCACCCTTGGGTTAATGGATGCGCTGCCACGGCGAGCCCCACTGCTCAAAAACATGATGTGCCCCCACATCCACAACAGCCAATTAAGGTCCTTGACCCGCATAGACCTTATCCTTACGCCAGCGAAATTCCAACCCCACATTTCCCACTTTAAAACAACAAAAATTGAATTCTCCAACCTCCAGCTGGTCTTGATAACCTACCACCTACCTGTCACAGTGGCTAAGGCCCCACATTGGTGCAAACTCCGCCCTCCCAAACTTGCGTCACCAGGATTTTCCACTTGGGTGGAAGAAGCAACTTTGGCAAAAGAGTTTGTTACACCGTTTTGCGCGGACCCCATCCCCATATGGGCAGCCATCAAAGAGGATACCATCCGCCACTATCGCCACCTCTCCTCCCAATGCTCAAGAGTCACCTCAGCCATCATCTCACGCGCTCTGGCAGAGTTGGCACACCTGGAGTCCAACATCCCAACCATAGGATACAGCCCTGCATGGGGCCAGAAGTGGGTGGAAGCAGCTGCCCACCTCAACGCGCTCAAAAGGCAACACAAACATTGAGTTTGTGTTCAGTACAGGACCAAACACATTACAGAGGGCGACAAGTGCACCGCATATTTTTTCAAAAAAAATTTTGCACAATGCCAGAGTGTGGCCTGCACAC
Organism: Massospora cicadina; assembly: GCA_022478985.1. Taxonomy (NCBI): domain Eukaryota; kingdom Fungi; phylum Entomophthoromycota; class Entomophthoromycetes; order Entomophthorales; family Entomophthoraceae; genus Massospora; species Massospora cicadina. The sequence goes on along the minus strand of JAKSZP010017075.1, from coordinate 114,901 downwards.
AGGTGCAAAGATCAGATGATTCCATTGTGGATACGCCAGCTGAAGTGGCAATCGAAACAGAAAATTATTACTCCAAGTTATACCAATCTGATCCAATTCAGCCGGCCGAAGTGGCAGAATTTTCAACCAAACCCACATCTGCACCATTTCCCAATACCCGGAAATAATGAATTTGATTACTCCGAACGAATTATGGACAGCCATCCACAGTGCACCAAATCGAAAAATGCCCAGGCCCAGATAGCATTCCATATGAATTCTATAAAAAGTACTTCAAATATATATCCCCACTACTGCTTGCCTCACTTAACCAGAGCCTACTGGAAACGCGCCTCCTACCAGGAGGACAAGAGGCCTTAACTGTCACACTCTTCAAGAAAGGGGACAAGCTAGACTTAGCCAACTGGCGCCCCATTTCTTTAACTAACACAAATAAAAAAATTTTAACAAAAATCATGGCTAACTGTTTAAAGATTATAGCATATGCCACCATCTCCCCAGAACAATTTAGTTTCATACCCAGAAGGTCAATTTGGGACAACATGCACTCTGTGGCTAACACATGCCAGTCCACAGCTTCTGGGGCACTTGTATTCTTGGACCAACAGAAGGCCTTTGATAGAGTAAATGGGAATACCTCAGGGCCTGCCTCCATACAATTCCGCTTACCCCTCACTTCATCAACTGGGTGATGCTGCTCACGGAATCTGCAACAATGGCAGTATGTGGCCCTGGCTTCCTAACAGAACTAGTCCGCCCTTAAAGGGGCTTGCGACAAGGGGACTTCCTTAGCCCACTCTCATACAACTTCAGCCTTAACCCACTACTTTGAAACTTAAATACCCACTCACTGGGGTCCATGTGCCAGGCTAAGCCCCAGTCAAGATGATGGCGTTTGAAGATGACTGTGTGGTTGGGGTGTCTAATAATAAAGATGCACACGCACTTGAAACTCTCATCCAGGAGTATTCCCGGGTAAGTAACGCTGCACTGAACGCTTCCAAAGCCAAAATCATCCTCCTTGGTCGGTATCAAACCTGCTGGGCCCCAGCAACCTGTGCCCAGCCCAGCCTATCTGCTCGCACATGTGCTCGCCCTCCCAGCTCACCCCAGACCGCCCCACTGGTGCTCCCCTTCATGCCACGCCCTACCATAGGGCCGGTCCGCCATCTGGGCGTGTGGGTGGAGGTAGGCAGGTATGCATCAGCAGTAATGGAGAGTCATAAACTAGACAACGTGATGAAGCGCATCGCCTCCCTCAGAGCCCACCCTACTACCCTCACTGGCAGGGTTGTTCTTGCTAACTATATGCTCTTATCCAAAGTCTGGTTCGGAGCCCACGCCATCCCCTTCTCCCCAAGCTTTTTCAAATCCTTGTATGCCCTGCTGCAAGGATGGCTTTGGTCAGGCCGCCCACCACCAGTACAACTAGAGGTCATGTTTGGCCCTCATCATCATGGTGGCATGGGCCTGCTTGACTTCAAAACTCATGCTGCCAAGATCCTGGGCACCTGGATTGCGGCCATCACCACCCCTACGCTCCCCTCCCAACACTGGTCCCATGCGGCCTGGTCCAATTTCTCCCACGCCTTGGGCCTTAACAATCCATCAAACCCTCACTCCTTGATAAAATACCTGGCTTCACACCCAACGGCCACAGGTCCTCACGGGACTAAAACCCACTACAAACGGATCCTCCTCTCCATGCGGAGCGCTGAGTGGAGAATTCATATAAGCGGACACACAGCCCAGAGAGGCCGCCCCTCTCCTCAGTTCACACAAGAGGTACAGGGGCTACCCATCCAAGATGGCGTGATCCCCACGCGACCCCATGTCCTATCCAGGGTGGACTACCTGGACATGATGGACATCCCTTACTCCATTGAGACCCAAAAAACAATCTGGAAATATGTACACCATCTCTGTTGCAGCCTCAAATCCGTTCCCATGTGTGGCGCTGCCTGAGGCTGGTGTATCATACAGCTGAGCGCTCTAACGCTTTACACTCATCCTGTGTCATGTGTGGCCAGTATGGAACGCTGTTCCACCGCCTGGAGAAGTGCCCTACCTCTAGAGTGATATGGCGCGAAGTTCAACGTCTGCTGGGCCAAGCTCAAACGCATCCCTTCAGTCTGTCAAGAGATATGTTTGCTTTACTAATGGCCTCCCCCTCCCACCCTCCCTCCATGCTCTGGTGGTTGCAATCGCCATGTGGACCATCCACACGATCGTCTTGGATGCCATCGCAGGCTCCACCCCCACCCTCCCAGAAGCTGTCTACAGATTCTGGTCTCATTTGGTGGATCACTTTCAGGCGTGGATGTTTGGATAACTCCCACCGCGTCACCGCCAGCTGGTCGCCTCCTGGTTCCCAGTTTGGTTCATCAAATCAGACCCTTTCCTACACACGTGTTCAATTGTGGCTACGGCCCCTTCACACGTTCCCTCCCCTCCCCATAAGTGGCGTTCCCGCTGGAAACAAGAGATAGCATCGCTTCTTTGGGGTGCCTTCCCTGTTACTAAGTTTTTTCTCTTTTGGGTCAAATTTGGAAGTGTCCATCCCATGGTCAGCCTTCCTCACAAAAAATTTAAATACTTTCATGGATATTAATGAACTGAAATAAATTAATAGGTATATAGTTTAAATAGCAACATAAATTTGCAAAAAGTAAATTAATAACGTCATATATATTGCACTTGCATAGTTCATGCCCATGTACTTTCTAGAGAAATAAGAAGGACAATTGCAAAAAACTGAGGCTGATATAAAATTCTGACTTCATATTCAGAATCAGCGCTCAACAGTACATAAGATTCTGAAAATATTAACCATGTAACAAAATCATTGTTGTCCAGTGTTATTTTTGCTAGCAATTTTATGATAATCTGACCAGGCAAGTCAGATCTGAGTCAGTATCATAAATGTTTAGAATTTCAATCCACCACAACTGAATTGCAAATATTCTCAACAGTAGTGACATAGCTCTAGTTACCCATTTAGCAAGCATATAGGGCTGAAGTCCTCAACGGGTACCACTATCATACCATATTTTTTCCATTTCACTATTTTGGTTAAATAAAAATTCATAAAAAAAAATTCAAATTTTTTGTGAGTTTTTGAGTTCTGCTAGACCTTTAGTGATGATTTCCAATTCTGGAAATCCCTGGCTAGTTACTGTGGCTGCCTTCTGCCTTTTCCATCCGTCAATATGGATGGCTGTACCTGAGGTATTCTGGCTGGGGTTCTGGTTTTCACTCACCCAGAGTTACAGGCCAGTCTTATTATCAGCATACTCCTTGACATAATGGAGCGTCCTAAAATACCCCATTCTTCTCCCTCCTGCCCTATGGGTGGGGTGCTGCGTTGATTTCTTTTATATGAACGGAAGGTTTGGACATCAGCAAGGGTGGTGTCTGCCAAGAGGCTGATTCAATCAAGGGATTACCTTTTTTATGTTGGGGTTAGAACAAATCTTTAGCCCAAACACCAGTGTTCTACCCTGAGGTAAAGTTGATCAGGACCCAAGTTTTTTACCTCAAGTGGGTGGAAAGAAATGGGCTGCAAGCATAGGGGTGTTGTTTTTCCTATGGTTGCTAATCTAACCCCTCATCCCACCATTGTGGATTCTGATGCTTGACTCTCGCAATTGATGCTGCCACTTTTTTGGGAGCAGGTTTATGTCAATCCGCTAGTGACCATGTTGTCCAAACTGAAATTAGCAGAGTTAGGGTATGTTCAGACGATGGAGACTATGGCTTCTTCTCCTGAGGATGGCCCAGGGGATAGTTGTAGAATTTACCTTCCCTCTCAGGTGCATCTCACATCTTAGCTAAGAAACAAGATTAAACTTAATCTCTGTTACTGGTTAAGATCCAGTTGGGCGCTCACATGTTCTCCGTTGAGGCTCTCTTGGACATGGGATCCACTGAGAACTTTATAAGTTTGCAGGTCAATAAGAGTTGATTCTTAATGTGAATGTAGGATCCTCAGTTTTAAATGCATTGTCAGCCTCAATGACCTGTTACTCAAGGATATGTCCAGTACCACTCATGGTACATAGTTTTGCTTATGTGATCAGTTCACTGCTGTGCCAGATTTTTATTTACTATTATCTTGAGGGTTAATTGGTGGCAGCGGCAACAGGTTAGTATTAACATGGAGCCTAACGTTTTGGCATTTGTGATCTGCACGCATGTGGAGAATTTCTGCTTCTCAATACCTTCTCATCTGCTGGAGCAGTGGAGTCAATTGCTTCAGCTTCTTCTCCCACATATCTAATAGCAAATTTCCCGTACAACTTGGCCCTGTACCAGTATATTTTTTAGTACTAGATGGCCTGTACCAGTATATTTTTGATAAGGAAAAAGACAATCATTTTCCCTACTACTCCAAGTATGATTGGTCCTTTCACCTGATAATAAATGTAATCAACATCAACTATCCCATATACTATTACCAGAGCAGGAAGACAAGGCCCTGGAGGTGTTGTTAAATGACATGCTCTCAAAGGGCTGAATGTTCAAGGCCACTTCACTGATCAATTTTACAATAATTTTCTCTCAGAAGGCGGATGGGGCTTTTTGCGCCCCTTTATAGATTATGGGCATTATAATATTACTGTTCACAATCTTAATCTCTTTTTCCTCGAGAATACAATTAGTCAGCAAATGCAAAATTCCAGGTGTTCTTAAAAATTGATCTTGTGTGTGCGTTCAACCAGATTCATGTGGAAGAAGGGCAGGAGCGGCTTATAATAGTTCATACCAGGAGAGAAATCTTCCAGTTCCTTGTGATGCCTTTCAACTTGAAAACGACTCATACCACATTGCAGAAGATGATTATGATGTTCTAAGTGACCTTCAGTTTACCTGTGCAATGATGTATATCAACGATATCATTGTACATTCTCCCACAACTGAGCAGCATGATAAGGACCTGTAGACGTTTCTGAAGCTTTGCACAAGGCTGACCTTTATGTGAAGCACCACAAATGCAAGTTCTTTAAGGAGGAGGTTTCCTTTCTATATAACTTGGTCTTGAAGGATAGCTATGAGATTTCACCCAACAAGCTTAAGGCAATACTAATGTGGCCCATTCCATACTACCCAGAAGTAGTTTCATAATTTCTTGAGTACAAGCAATTCTTAATAGATTTTCTTCTGCCCTCTCGCAGCTAGCAGTCCCACTGCACTCCTTGATAGGGAAGAATGTTCCGTTCTGATGGACAGAGGGGCACCAGTGGGCGTTTGATGCCATCAAAGAGGTGTTTGTGGCACTACTCATTCTCTGACGTATAATTCTCACAAAGCCTTTAATTGTATCTTTTTTAGCACTAGTTGTGCCCAACCCAAAAGGGGGAGCTACCACGCATCTTTATCCGCAAATATGGCAAATAAAGGGATTATTATTATAAAAAAATCTTAATATGGCACCTCAGCTAACAGCCTAGGAAGCCATATCAGAAGGGGAGGAATGTTTTGGGGAAACTTTTGTCCGGTGCCTGCTTTAGCTGGCGGGCCATGGCAGATAGCATTGGGGTGGGAGCATAAGTGACATGTGGCATAAGGAGGTATAATTGTGGGTTTTCTTTGGTAATGAGGTCGGCGGTATCCATCGCCTCAATGTATTGAGCAAGTTGATGCTCAGCAAAAGTGATGAGAGCAGGCACACAAGTAAATGACTTGATGCACCAGCAGGTTTCAGGATAATTGGGGTCAAAAAGAGAGGCTTTTGTTGCATCAATGCAAGTGCGGCTTGCACCAAAAGTGAGCTCCTCAATTTTGTATTTTGCATCCTCCTTGAAATTATGGGGGAAATTTGGGATGGGAATACCCTCAACAAGGAGTTCTATCACCCCATGGAGTTGTTGGCAAAGCAAGGTGTTAGCAGGAGCTGCAGCGGCTTCAACTGCCATTTTAATTATATTTTTATAGATGGTATAACCGTTTTATGATGAAAATAGCAGGGGCGCAATTTGAGAGAGGATTGATGAAAACTCCTCTCTTTTATTATATCATTTTGATGCTTTATTGGCTGCTGTGGGGACAGTGCTGCTTCAAGAGCATGAGTGGTAAAACACCCAGCCACATATTTTTTGTGCAAGCTTTCTTCATCTGAGAATTCTTGGACCATTTATGATAAGAAGTTAGCAGCCGTTGCATGGTCACTTACTCATTGTCAGTCCCTTCTGAAGAGAGTCCCACATGAGATTATCATGTGGATGGATCATCAAGCCCTGGTGTACTTTTTTAAAACCCCAGAAGTTGGCACATTGGCAGGCTTGGGCGTTCAGCAACTTGTGCAACTTAAAACTTAGGTATGAGTTTTTAAATGGGGTGTCTCTTTTTTCTACCTGATCTGCTGAGCCACAATCCTGCCCTGATTCTGACAGAGGAGGAGATGCAAAAATTAAAAATGGTAATCCCTTTCCACCCAGGTTATTACCATTACCCCTCCATAGTTTTGATTGCTGACAGGGCACCAGATGTGCCATTGATATCTTGGGTGCTGGTAGGTCAGATTGCCTGCGAGGAGGGTTTGAAGCTGTTCGCCAGTCTGGTGCACTGAACCACAAGCGTAATCTTACTCACTAGTGGAGGTCCAGATTACGTTCCAGGGTCATGTGTGGGTGCCTCCCCAATTCTGGGAGGAGCTAGTCTTTACTCATTATCATCCTCAGCGGTGGGGTACCCCAGCCATAAGATTTGCATGAACCTGATCAAGCAAATGTTCAATTTTGGCTGGGCATTTTCATTAATGTTCCATTGTGGATCACCAATTGCATGATGTGTGCTCAAGCTAAGCTGTACTGATTGGGTCATAATGGTCTTCTGCATCCTCTGCAGAAGGCTCAGGGTCTGTGGACCTCAGTATCTGTCAATTTTATTGTTGAGCTTTCTCATTCTGATGGGTTTGTTGTGATTATGGTTGTCATAGACAACTTTACAAAATTCTCAATTTTTTAACTTGTATGTATGCTAACATTTCCGAATGAGATGTTTCAGCTTCTCATAACCATGCTTTCTCAATGTTCAACATACCCCTAGGAGGTAGTAAGTGATTGAGTGCCACACTTTACAGCTCAGTTTTGTAATGCTATATTGGCTATCTTTTAGTCCAGCTCTTCCAGTTCATAAAATACCATCCCCAGTCAGATGGGCAGATGGAACAGTTCATCTGGATTTGAAACAGTACCTCTGCTGCTATACCTCTGCTGCATAGGATACATAGGTTACAGATCTTTGAATGGTGCAGTTTGTGGACAACAAAACCACTCATTCATCAACAGGGCTCTCTCCCTACAAAGCTACCTTGGGTTATACCCTCTCATTCCTCATTAGTCCTTGTCCCCTACCCAAAGTACCAGCTGCAGAGGAACATCTGCAGCAGATCCAAAGTACCCAATCTCTGGTTTGGGAGCACCTAACGAAGGTGATAGGCGATTACAAGCATTTTTAGGATCACAAATGCCTTCATGATCATGAAAATAAAGTAGGGTTTTAAGTAATGCTCAATAATGACACCTGCGCTTGAAAGTCCCCTTGCAAAAGTTTGCAGGCAAGCATTCTGGTCCTTATGTGGTAGAGGAGGATTTAGGTAACATGGCCTTCTGATTGGCTCTTACCACGCATTGGAAGCAGCATCCAGTCTTCCATGCTTCCCAGTTGTTTCCGCTTGGGGATGGCGCATGCTGTACCAGAGCCAGTGGCGATTGAGGGCTCAGCATAAGCAAAGGTGGATGCCATTCTGGCATATCAGAAAACGCGTTACTCAGTGCAATACTTGGTCGCCTGAAAGGGTTTTCCTTATTATGAAAGAAGCTGTGTAGGTGCCCGCAATTATGCAAATTGACACGAGTTGGTGTAGGCCTTTCACATCACTCATCCAGATGCTCCTAACCCTCAGCAAGTTGCCACCACCCTGGTGATAGATTTTCCCAAAACACAAAAGAATGTCACGCTTAGCCAGGTTCTCAGTGGGGCTACCCTATTTTATCAAGGGAAGTTTAATGTAAGCCTTTGGGAACAGCCCCTAAAGCTAAATCAAGAGAAATTTCAATTTTGTACAAAAAAAGGAAGGAGTTGGAAGCTATTCCTCTCTTTACCCTGGGCGATCTAGCCCATATGGTGGATGGGAGGTGGGTTATGTTGAATCCCATGAAAATCGTGCCTATTCCGCCTCTGATCACCACCAAAGTGTTGGTAGGTTTCTTTTAGAAGGTGTGTCAGGAGGTGGAAGTGGGCAGAAGCCATCACCAACTTAAGGTGATTAGCACGTGTCCCCAATAGGTGGCCTCTATTAGTTCGAGTTCTTACAGGAAAGGTGAGTCAAATTCTGGCAAATCATACTAACCAAGGAAGCTTTGGGCTTAAAGATCCCATCCGTCAACAGTTTTTCAAATGAGCCCATCCCTGATAAGTATGGGCATGGTCAATCCTTTCCCTACCCAATGGAGATGACCATATGTGGTCTGGCCATGGGCGCAACCTGCTATCCACTGGAGGCATTTTCATCATCACGTCAATCAAGATTGCAGCAAAATGAATAACCTTTATAGCAAATTTCAATGCTATTTGATTGGTCAAGTCAGATCCAAGTCAATATTGGATTTTGTTTAGAATGTAGTTCCACCAGGACCAAATCATGAAGTATTCTTCCCAGTAGTGCGCTTAGCTTCAGTTCCTGCTTTAGCAAAAATATAGAGCGGCGGTCCCCACAGGTACCACTGTCACTCCATTTTTTTCCTTCCCGCTATTTTCTGTATAAAATTTTAATAAATATCCAAATTTATTTGTGAGTTTAAAAGTTCAGCTATTTCTTTAGTGGTAACAATTTCCAATTATGGAAATCCATAATAGTCCTCACAGCTGCCCTCTGCCTTTTCCATCCATTAATATGGATGGCTGAACCTGAGGTATTCTGGCTATTTTGAGTGTTCGCTCACCTGGAGTTCCAAACTGATCTTATCATTATCAGCATGCTCCATGACACCGCTGTCTGAAATAGATGCATAATCCTGATGGCCGCCTAGCCTAATGGGCTCTATAATTACAAAACTAAAATTTCTTGATTGCCCATCAGCCAGGCGCAGTTCAAAAAAATTGACATCCTCTCCCAATTGTCAGTCCTGACTATTAATTCACCACTAAAGAGGACTACTTATATGATCTCCTGTGTTGTTCTGACTTGTGGGTACTAAAAACCCCAGAAACCCAGAGAGAGCTCAAGCGGAGAGTGTATAGTATGCAATAATTGATGGTAAACTATATAAAATTAATGAGCAAGAAAATTTTATATTCTGTTGAACTCTCTGATTAGACTGAGGTTGATATGGAGGGTTATACTATCACCATAAATAGGGCGGTTAGAAACCTACCAATGGTTGAAGTCTACTTCTGGGATGGAATGCTTAAAGCAATCAAGATTTCTGGATGCATGTATTAATTGTCACCAACATGAAAAACCTAAACCAAGAATCCATTATCAAGTAGTTTCTCTTTCAACCCTTCTTACAGTAATAATTGAGCCAATAGGTACTTTTTCACAGGAGTCCATGTTTATTGAATAAAATTTTGGCTGTGGTCTAACTAACCAAATGAATTGAAGCTATATTCATCTCTACAGCCACCACATGACAACTGCCTTATTCTTGTACTGATATCTCATCACACAGCATGGTAGCCCAGGGTGCTTATCTGATAAAGGCCTAAATTTTCATTTTTAAAGTTTTTTGTAAATTAGTAGCTCTATTCAACATACATCAAGTTTTCTCAGTACCCTATAGCCCTTCATGAATGGATCTGTAGAGATCTAATGGCACTTTTATTTCTATCTGAAAAATAGCTTCTACCAATCTAATGTGATGGAACCATTACCTACCAAGTGCTTTCTTTGCTTATTGTACCAGCTACCATTAGGTAGCAAATATATTCCTTTTTAAAGGAACATTACAGCAGGGAACCCCTATTACCAATCAGTATACAACACATAATATCTTTGCCAACTTCCAAAGACCTCTGAGGTCACTTTAAAAGTTCTATAAGATAAAATTATTTACATTCTCTACTCGTGGATTCTTTGGTACATACCACAACTAAGGAGATTGAAAATCCAACTTACAATGACCCTAATTGTCAGTGTATCAATTGGGAGACTTATTAATGTTCTATTATCATTGCCCAAGGGGAAGAACTAATAAGCTTAATAATTTCTGGTCTGGGTCTTACAAGGTCCCCAATAAACATGGTTCAGTATAATCCATTATTAATGCTAAAAATATCATGGTTGTCAGTTGAGTACATGGGTGATTCCTCATAGCGTTTGTACCCTCCAACAGAATCATGAAGGGTGTATTGTCTGATATTAAACTGCGGACTAAGATGATTAAATAATGTTAAAGTCAAAAATCACCTAACTACTAATACTTTGATTACCAATAGCAAGTTTCCGGAGACACCATCCCCTGAACTGAAAGATAAAGGGAGAAAAGATTTGTAAAACCTTAGAACTAAGGTGCCAAAGAGAACATCTGTTAAGGACCGAGCATGAAATGGAGAGACCTGGCTTCCTTAGTGAGTATGCCATGCCTCACAAGGATAACCTCAGTCCATAAGGAACCACTGGCTCTAAGGAACTCTGGGTGGCCGCGTTGGAAGGAGTGTTGGATAAGCTCCAACCCAGTGAATAAAGGCCCATATGTTGTTTAATATATTAGAAAAACTGAATATACAGTTTTTCAAATAATAAATTCTATAAAACTAATGTGGGAAATAAGAAAAAGATAAACCAACACCCTACCATTAGCAGGGTGCTGGGTCTTATGGTGGGAGGGGGAGAGTTGGTAAGATGAATCACAATAGAGGGAAATGATTTCCAATTTTGATTTATTAACTAAATGGTTTGATACCCGATTTCACATTTATAGTATCAACAAAGGTTTTCAAGCTATTCTTAGGATGAATTCCTAACTTTTAAATGTCCAAATTCGATTCTAGATTTCATAATGGGGTATCAAGTTCAATCCCATATTTGATCCTTTCATTTTAACTCTTTGCTCGAATTTCACTTTCTAGTTAAGTTTTCTTCTCTCAAATTGAATTCTGGTTGAACTACTAGTTAGGGCAAGGAATGGGGCCTGAGTTATGTGGCTTCTGGTTTCACCTAAATTCTTCACAAAGCTGCTTATTTTTCAAATAAAAATTTACAGATTTTTACATTAGGATGGGTTTGGGTTGGGGTAAGTGTGGGAGAGGCATGTGGCAAACAGGGAGGGGCAGCAGCCACCCATCTCTCATCCAGGGTATGCCCTAGGTCAGAGATTTGGGTGAGAGGCAGGGCCCTAGGGCTTGATCTTTTTGGTTCCAAAGATTTCATGAACTTATCCAGCATAATAGCTAGAGTCAAGACCCTTACACCATCATGGAGGTTCCAAAAACTACAATGGCAAAAAGAAATCGTCTTGTCCTCCTCCACTTCCTGAACCTTAGGTAGATCCTGATTGCCAATCCAAAAGGACACATTATAGACGTGATATACCCCAGTTCCCTATAAATGCTAAAAGCTTTAAATAAATAGTATATCAAATTTTTGTTTATCTAGTTTAAATGCGTTTTCTAGACCTAGGACTTTACTAAGGTTATTCAGCAAGCCTTGGCCATTCTAATAGTTCCATCCCCATGCTAAAATTTTTTATTAAAGATAACCGCTCTAACTCTGAGCAGCTTTGAAGCATGTTCTTTTGCATGGCCCTGTAAATCAACTGTGCTAACATATGATCATGAGAGATTTCCATTAATAACTTTAATAGTCATTTTCTTGTGGTCTGATTTTAGTATTCATCCTTTCTACCGTGGAAATTTGAGATGTATAGACACTCTCCTCACATCATGGAAATCTAATTTTATTGAAAAATGTCTGCTGATCTGTTGCTCACATTGTGGATACCCACAACCTAGATTTAACCTGCCAATCCAAGTTTAATGTGGAGCAATCAACCCAAATTATGTTTGTCTACACCTTGAATCTGTTTCTATCCAATTACTAAAAGCTTCAAACTTTGAAGGGGTTATCTCTCACCCAGCCTCCCCACTCGTGAGGGTTGTCCCAGTAAGACCTGTGGTTGCCCTCATTGCTGCCTTCTGACTGGTTATGGGAGCCTTTGATATGATGATGAACTGATTTACTCTTCACTTAAAACTAAAACAGTTACTATCCAATCTCTAGGTTAGCTGTCCCTTGGCATTCTGTGCCACTTACTGGAACTAACACCCAGGTGATATGACCAACATTCTTTTTATTAGCTCTTGCCATGAAAAGGCCCCTTCTAGTTTTTATGCAATGTAGCAGTCTTTGATTTGTTGCATTTCTTTACTCTACTAATATCTTTATCTAAAAACATTCAACATATGAAAATAAATTTAAAAAGTAGGATATGGTGGTTGTGCAGCAGGGTGGTTCCTGCTACCACTCTGGTGCAGGTTTAGTTGTAAAAGGTTCAAAAACTAGAACCAGCTATGATAAAACATCATTTCCTTCCTCTCCTTTATTAATAATCTTTTTCAAAATTGAATAAAGATTTGGAGATAAAAATTAATAAGTAAAATATGGTATCTGCCTAATGGTTGGTTTTTACTACCACATAATATTGATTTTAAAAAAGGTTTGCTAAAAAAGTTATGATTATTGGTTGTTTTGATAGGTTCACAGGTTTTGGATGAGTGGTTGTGGTCTTTGGTTAATTTGATAGGCTTAATACTTTTTCCTTGTGATTGGTAATTATCTATATTATAGAACATAAGATAAAAGATTCAAACCATCTATTAGAATTATAAATACCATAGTGAAGTACAGTTATCTGTATGTTAGTATACTTTTTTTAGTACTAGATGGTCCCAATATGTTAGTATACTTTTTAAAGATAAATATGATGCAAATAGAAATTTTTATCTGCCTATAAAGACACTGTATACTATTGACCATGCTTTAGCTTGCCTATATCCTGCCAATAAAAGTATCAGTAATCATTATATATAACATGTGATAATTAACACTTCAAAATAAGTGGGCAAGAGATATCAAATAAAGCATAAGAGTTTTATATTATAGAAAATGTGAACTCTCAATTTTATAATTTTTATCAAAAAATGTCCTCTTTAAATTGTATTAAAGTTTTAGTATCAAACTTTTATAGCTAGATCTTTAATAAAAACAGGCTTGGTTTGGAAGAGCTACTATTATATCAATTCTAAATGTAGTTTAAAAACTCTTAGGTGAGTTTGTAATTTAAGTTAAAAAGTTGGAAAGGTTTTATAAAAAAAGCTATTAAATAATAGTTATTGATTTAGTTATCATTCTTATTATACATAAAAACAGTATGCAACTGAAATAAATAGAAGATTTAATTTATTGAATTTACTAGTTAAAGGGGAGGATACCCCAGTGGTAGAATATAGACTCACTACCACTACCTCCCCAAGTTTGATACTGGTAGATGAACTTTGTGTAGGGGATGGTTATGAATGTGTTGGTGTTGCGCACCAATGCCTCAAACTAAGATAGAAAATAGTAAGGCAGTCCATAGAGTTCCTGGCCTATCATATGCCGCACATGAAGGTTTTCCCAGTTTTATTCTCCTTTCCTATTTCTTTGATTCCCCTTAATTGGTGCAGTATCATATCCAGGTTGGCCCACCTCAAATAAAATTGAAAATCTACTAGCTAAGTTGAATATCAGATAACTTAAATTAAACTTATGTGGATAATATTAAAACCCTGAAAACTTTGCACAAATAAGACAATCACCTAATCCATTATAAAATTAAAACACTTTTTTAGTTTTATTTATGGTCATAGTAAAGATCAATCAACTGTATAATTAATACTTACTAATTTATAACCTTACTTTTATTTCAAAACTTAACAACTTCTAACCTCTATACAATATTGTTACATAATGGTGGAACTTACTCTGTGAAGATGCAGGCTAATTATTGTTTTTTAGTACTAGTGGGGCCCAACCTGAGAGGGGGCGTCCATGCATTTTGTTATTTACTGCTTTTATTTTTCTGTCTTAAAATTATAAATTAAATTGTCTTTATTGTATTACTAACTAATCACATTTATTAGAGTTTAAGGAATTCTAGTCTTTGATAAATAAAATATTTACATGAGAATATCTAGTAAAGTAACAGCTTTCTTTTCAATTACATATGGTGCTTGATATCATTATTTATTATTTGGTAATGAGTCATAGTATATGATGCCTAGAAAAAGTTTTACCAGATCTCTAGTTTTTTGCTCTGTATACTTATGAGATAGTTTACAAGTTATCTAGATTAGAGTAAACTTTTGAAGCTTTTCTTTCTCATAACAATCACTTTAGTTACTACAATTCGATTTGAACAGCAAATTTGGATAATCACACACAGGAAAGTTGGGCGACTTTAATAACAAAAATAATACAACATGGGCGAGCGTCACAGCAAGCGGTGTGCTTAATGGTGCAACTAAGGGCAAGAAAAGCCCTGGAGGGGGACCAGGAATCCAAGCCATAAAAAAATCGCAAACCCAGACACCATCTGGGATTATGGTATTTACTGTAAAGCACGTGCAATACATGTACATTCAATTCAACCAACCTTTGTCAAAGGTGGAACACGGGATCAGACTCTTCCTTGGGGATGAGTCACCAACCCTGTGGGAGAAAGCATGTTAGGCACAGCCCTCACTTTTCCCTCATGCGGTGTATGTAGCCACCAACAACATGGGCTATGGCTGGATTGATATTGGTTTCAAAACAGCTGATGAAGCTGATGCTGCAGCAAAAATCTGTGTGGAAATTGCCCTCCCTGAGGGCAAAAAAATTGTGCACACCGCGCACACCAGATGGAACAAAGCGAAAACTTTGTTCATCTCCTTTGACTCGCTCCCCACCAACCTTCCTCATAAGGTAATTGAGGAGGAGCTCCTCAAAGGTCTTGTGGCCTACAGAGAAATCCAACAACTCAAATTACAGCAATTTTACATAATGCCCAACCTGTGCACGGGCAAAGCTATTGCTGTAATCAACCCCTTCTCAGAAGTGGTAGAGGATTTATCCAGAATTCCCCACGCAGCAGAATTTCACTTTGCAGATGGGGCCAGTCAGCTGCATTCTGAGTTACACCAGAACGCGCACCACCCATTTGCAACCACTGTGGCTCACTGGGCCACAAGGAACATGCATGCCCTGTAAAAGAGGGCTTAATGGAAAATGATTTTTGTGAAGAAGCTATGGACAAAGATAATAAAACTTCGCCAGTTTGCTGATGGCCACCACCCATTCCACTGGGGTGAAGATGGACTATACTCCATCGTGGACCCAGTTACAAGTAAACAGCATAAAGCAGCACAAAAAGCATACAAGAGAGCAGCGGCTGAAGCGGTGGCACACGCGGAATCCGCCATTAACCACAGACAAATTCAGGAGGATATTTTGAATGTTCACCAAACCAACCAATCAGAACAATATGCCCAGGTCGAAAATTTTCACAGTAACCAGACTGAGCCACAAAGCGTCATCAGTCATGAACATACTGAGGAACAATGCAACTGCAATTTGGGTGAAAATGCGGTGCACAATGCAACAAAGTTGAACCTCAAAAATATAAAATCCAATCAACAACCCGCATTAAATCAACACGAGAACTGTGCAGGAAAAGTTGATGCAAATGCAAAAAACTGCAATTCCCTTGAATCATTGGGTCAGATCAAGGGAACCAACAATGTCAGTGAAAGAGTTGGAGTACAGACGTGGAGCATGGCCAAAATGAGCCACGGTGGGATAGGACCAGAGGGTCCTCCCAACTGCTCCTGAGGCGCCACGAGCACCTCAGTGTCAAAAGGGATGTTAAACATCGCGGGAGCCAGGGCTCATACATCCTAAGCCAAAAAGCTGGCATTCCTGCGAAAACCTCTTGTAGACATCTTGGCCATCCAAGAAACCCACTGCCTACAAGGGGAAGAAGAATCCTGGTCAACCAGGGTCGCACCATCACATTCAGTATGGACGTCTCACTGTGGGGTGATAGTCCAAAACAACAAAAATTTAAAAAAACAAATTCATCATCACACTTGCACAGTCGAGTCCTGGTAGCAACAATCACATGCCAAGATTAAATAATTTCGTTAGCATGTATCTATGCACCATGCACTGCAACTGAGAGAAAAAAAAATTGAAAAAATTTCTACTCTCACCCTCCCACCAGATATCATCATGTTAGGTGATTTCAACTGCTGGGATGACCCCAATACAGATTGATGGCCTAATCCCAGGGGATACCCACCTGGACACATTGAATATTGCACAATGAAGGCATCTCTTGGCTTACAGGATGCTCTTCCCCTGAATTC
Source organism: Massospora cicadina (assembly GCA_022478985.1). Taxonomy (NCBI): domain Eukaryota; kingdom Fungi; phylum Entomophthoromycota; class Entomophthoromycetes; order Entomophthorales; family Entomophthoraceae; genus Massospora; species Massospora cicadina. Next base: position 98,512 of record JAKSZP010017075.1, on the reverse strand, counting down.
ACCAGTCCTTCCCCACATGACAAGACCCAACATATGTGAGGGACTGCTCATATCGATGAGTCATATTGACCACATCCTCATCCCACAATCCCATCACTCAAGAATCTCCAAATTTACAACAAAAAAGATCAATTTTTCTGATTACTGATTTTTTACGGTGCAGTTAGCGCCAACCCAATCCCACACACAGGTGTCGCCTTGGAGAAAGCTTCACCCAGAAAATATAAAATTGCCTGAGATATCTGACTGGGTTGAAAACAAGGCTACAAACCCAGAAACAGCCCCATTCACTTCAGATCCCATTGGAAAATGGGAAAATTTCAAGAAAGATTTAATCAACAAAACCTGACATATTGCATCATGCAAGTACACCGCGGACACAGCCACAATCAAGCGTACCTTGGCAAAACTAGACCACCTGGAAATAAATACTCTGAGATCTGGCTATAGCCCTAATAAGGGACGCAAATGGCCAAAAATTTCAGCCTGACTTAACAATCTCATCTTTGAACACCAGCACAGAATCAAAGTATCAAACAAAGGTAAGTTCATAAAGGAAGGCGAAACCTTTTCAACATACTTTTTCTGCCAATTCCACTCCCGTGGAAACCAGCCCGTGTGCACACAGGTCTGCAAGACCAACGGCACCGTGGCAACTGACCCTGAGGAGGTCAAGGCGGAAGTACACCACTATTACACCAAATTATATCGTGATATGCCATGATCCACAAAAAAATTAAAGAATTTATTTAAACCGCCAAGAAACGAAGTACACCACCAAATTACAATATATTATCTCTTATCACATGGGAGGAGCTTTGGGAAAAAATTCGCGGTGCACCACGTAGGAAATGCCCAGGACCTGATGGGATACCCTACAAATTTTACAAAAATTAATTTCAATTAATCGCCCCCTCCTATTGGCGTCAATGAACCAGAGTTTGTTGGAAACACGCCTATTACCAGGAGGCCATGAATCCTACATTATAACCTTGTATAAAAAGGGTGACAAGTTGGACCTGGCCAACTTACGCCCAATTGCACTCTCCAACAATGACACAAAAATTCTAACAAAAATTCTAGCAGCTAGATTAGGCGCAATTGCATCTGACGTTCTATCACCCAACCAGTTTGGGTTTATACCAGGGCGTTCAATATGGAACAACATACACCCTGTTGCAAACTTTTGTCAATCCAAAGCAACTGGTGCCCTGGTCTTCTTGTATTAGGAAAAAGCGTATGACCGTGTTAGCTGGCCATACCTGAAAAGAATGTATACATGCCTTCAAACTCCCACCAAGATTCATAAAATGGGCGATGCTCCTAACAGAATCTGCAACCATGGCTGTATGTGGCCACGGATTCCTAACAAACAATATAAAACCACACAGAGGGCTCAAACAAGGGGATCCCCTCAGCCCACTGCTATACAATTTCAGCTTTGACCCGCTCCTCCGAGCAACTGACTCACGTCTCATGGGGATAACCGCACTTGGACAACCAACAGTCAAGATACTGGCCTTTGCAGATGACTGCATAACAGGTATAGCAAACAATGAAGATGCTCAACAGCTGGAACACACTCTAGAGAAATACTCCAAGGTGAGCAATGCATCGCTCAACAAAAGGAAGACAGAAATCATCCTCTTAGCCAAATACACAAACAATTGAGCCACAACATCAGAACCTCACACCAACACTCGAAGAAAAAACCCAATTATTTTACCCTTTGCAACACCTCCCACCACCACTCCTGTCCGACACCTTGAAATCTGGCTAGAATCAGGGGGATATGCTAATGAGACAATGGAAAGTAACATGTTACAACGGGTATCCAAACGCGTAGCCTCCCTCAAGGGGAGAACCCCAGGACTAACAGGACGAGTTACAGTTGCTAACTCGCTCATCCTCCCAATACTGTGGTACCAGGCCCATGCGATAGCCTTCTCACCTACCTTTATAACCTCAATTCGCGCGCTTATCCAGGGCTGGCTGTGGCCTGGCTCTCACCCTCCTATACGGATGGAAACACTATTTGGTCCACGCTCAAGCGGAGGCATGGGACTAAGATTTTGAGAGCCATGCCAATCACATCCTAGGTACCTGGATAAAGGAAATCCTTGCTCCAGACCTCCCGCAACAATATTGGTCCAGAGCAGCAAGGACTAACTTTGCACAGGCGCTCAAATTAACCAACCCACATAGTCCACCCAGACTACTTTCATACCTTGTCAAGCACCCTACTGTAACAGGTCCGCATGGAGCCTCCCCTCATTTCAAACATATCCTCTGAACTATCCGCCGTATGGGATGGACCATAGAGAACATGGGTACTATACAGGGAAGGGGACGACTCAGCCCCCAATTCAAATTAAGAAACCATGAAAACCACCCCCAGAGGGATATGCTCGCAACAACCCCAAGCATAGCTGGGATAGAATACCTAGATATGCTGGACATTCCCTATGATTTAATCACACAGAAAGCAATGTGGAAAATGACACACCACCCACTCCTACAGCTAAGGATAAGAGCAAACGCCCGGCACTGTTTGAGAAGGACCTATAGGACGGCGGACCGCTCCAAATCCCTCCACAAAACATGTGCAGTATGTGGAGGGGAGGGATCCCTACATCACCGCCTAGAAACATGCCCCCCAACCAAAGCTATATGGTAGGAAGTCGCACGCCTGCTCAAGATTCAAAATGAACAGGAATTCCCGATATCAAAAAGTATCTTTGCGCTCCAGATTGAGTCACCAATCCCATCTACCCTCCGCTCCCTAATAATACCCATTGCAATGTGGACAATACACACAATTGCATTAGATGCGTTTAAGGGCACGGTCCCAACCATTCATGGGATTATTAACAGATTCCATGTCCACTTACTAGAGCACTTCCAAGCCTGGCTCTATGGATATATGAGACCAAGACAAAAAGCGCTCATAGAATCATGGTTCCCACTCTGGTTCCTCCACACAGACCCTTTCCTTCACACCTGCTCCACAGCAGGGGAAACCCCCTCGGAGTAGTGCACCAACCCCCAACCCTGGCAGTCCCGCTGGCAACAGGGGTAACTTGAGTACCCTGGGGTGCCTAATTTTATATTTGTTAGTTATTCTCTTAGTTTCACATATATTTGGTAATGTCTGTCACCTGGTCGGCTTACCTCAGTTAAATAAAATAGAGTAAACTTTTGAAATGAGATTTAATTTTTTTATTTTAACCGAGGTAAGCTGACCAGGGGATGGACATTACTGAACTAAAACTAAATATCATAATAATAAAAAAACGATTCAAACAAAACGCCCAAAATGGACGGATTGATTGAATCATACCTATCAAAATATCCAACCAGGTGGGCAGCAAACACTGCTATCCTTCCATGGTGGATGGGGAGGGGGGATTGAGGGCTCATCTTCAGCTGCATCCATCTCATCCCAGTGTAGAGTGCGTGTTAAGGCAGATAGTAAGTGTGTGGGGGCATCAGTGGTATGGGGTTCAATATTCTTGATGACTGGAACTTCCAAATAGTTGCCATCCATCATAATGGCAACGATGTATTTGGCCAAAAGCATTTTCAGCTTTGAGGTGAGCGTCTGGGAGTTTAACAAATGTGGCAATGTTGGTTTGGGTTATTTTTGCTTTAGGATTACATGCTACTGTTACCATGCTCTGGATGGCTTAAGTGACGTTTTTGTGTAGAGTTTTCATATTGATCTTACTTTGTGTAGTAAGATCTTTGGGGATAACGGGAGGTGAAATTCCTCCTATGAGCGCAGCCACAGATTTGGCGGCAGCTTTGTGGAGCGGATGGCAATCTGGTGTGGCAGCTGCGTCTACTGCAAGCTGATGGTCGCTGTAGAATAGTTTGGCGTTAGGTTGTGGGGCATATTTCTGAGGCGGAGATTTTACATCCCATTCTGCATTACAGAATCTTTTAACTTGCAGTGATGGTTCATCAATGACAATATCTGACTCATCAGTTTTAGCCAATAATTCCCATGGGTTTTGGTTGAATTGGATTGGGGAATCAGCATATGGTTGTGGTTTGTTCAATTAATTTGTGGAAGCATGGGATCAAACTGGTATCTAATCAGATGCTTGATTGGAGGAATTATTTATGGCATTCAGGTGAGGAGGACGCTGATTGGTGGCTGCAGGTGTAGCTTCAGCAACAGGCTTTGGGGGTGGAGGAGGTAGGATTGTGCCTCATGCCTGAAATTGTACAGGGTGGTCAGCGGATTGGAGGTTTGTGGATGAGTCGTCTGATCCAACTGAAGTGGTTGAGTAGGGGCACTTGCATTTCAAGTGGTCTAACTCAAAACATGATGGACAGATTGTCCACCCATCCTTGACGTGAGCCTAAAATGGATGGTTAGGTGCTGAGGGATAATGGTGTGTGGCAGAATTGCCACCACATTTTTAGTAAATTCAGGGCTTATCATGGCATATGCCTGAGGCCCACCAAGTCGTGTGGCCCCATTTGGGACCACAAATTGTAAGATGGGGTTGGAGCCATAGGCTGCCAAACCGTCCATCAGCTCCCGGTGGAGCACTTCAGGGGGAGGTGGGTGGGCAGGCCAGCAAAATGGACCACTAAAGTGGTGTCCGCTGGGAGCCAAGTCCAAGTTGTGGGGAGAGGGGTGCCTTGGAATACCAGGGGCACAGTTGCTGCAGTGGCAGCACCAGCTTCGCAGGTGAAGCCAAGGTCAAAATACCCCTTGTAGGGGCAGAAATCAATAAAGCTGGCATGTGTCATCACCGCCTGTGCAATTTTGATAACGGCTTGGTCGTGGTATTGGAATAGATTCCCATATTTGACCCTTTGGCCGTAGCGCATGTTGCTCCAGGGGAGCACTAGGGGGCAGCGTGGTACCACTTGGGTATGAGTAAGGTGGGCATCCAGGTCCTTAGGTGGAGCGAATCAGCCCATAGGTTTGGAATGAATGGGTGAACTAGTCCAAGCGCGTTTTCCTGCCGGATGAAAATGGTGGGGGGAGTTTTGCCGCTTCCCATGCTGGAGCAGCTGGCGGAGAATCTGAGGACATAAGAGCAAAATTACTATGGCTGAATTTGATTTATCTTATAAATTTGTGTAATTTGGCTTGGAAAGTAATGCCAAGTGGAAAGAGAGTTAAGCTGAGATTTTATTTTTTTAATTTAATTTATTGTGGGGAAGGCCGACCATGGGACGGACACTTCCAAATATGACTCAGGAAAGACAAACTTAGTACCAGGGGAGGCACCCCAGAGAAGCGATGCTATCTCTTGTTGCCAGTGGGAATGCCACTTATGGGGAGGGGAGGGAACGTGTGAAGGGGCCGTAGCCACTATTGAGCACGTGTGGAGGAAGGGGTCTGATTTGATGAACCAGACTGGGAACCAGGAGGAGACCAGCTGTCGGTGATGCGGTGGGAGGTAACCAAACATCCACACTTTAAAGTGGTCCACCAAATGAGACCGGATCTGTGGACAGTTTCTGGGAGGGCGAGGATGGAGCCTGCTATGGCATCTAAGACAATCGTGTGGATGGTCCACATGGCGATTGCAACCACCAGAGCATGGGGGGAGGGTGGAAGGGGGAGGCCATTGATGAAGCAAACATATCTCTTAACAGACTGAAGGGATGCGTTTGATCCTGGCCCAGCAGAATTTGAACTTCGCGCCATATCACTTGAGAGGTGGGGCACTTCTCCAGGCGTTGGAACAGCGTTCCGTACTGGCCACACATGACACAGGATGAGTGTAAAGCGTTAGAGCGCTCAGCTGTATGATACACCAGCCTCAGGCAGCGCCACACATGGGAGCGGACTTGAGGCTGCAACAGAGGATGGTGTGCGTATTTCCAGATAGTTTTTGGGTCTCAATGGAATAAGGGATGTCCATCATGTCCAGGTAGTCCACCCTGGATAGGACATGGGGTCGAATGGGGATCACACCATCATGGATGGGTAGCCCCTGTACCTCTTGTGTGAACTGAGGAGAGGGGCGGCCTCTTCGGATTGTATGTCTGCTAATATGAATTCTCCACTCTGCGCTTCGCATGGAGAGTAGGATTCGTTTGTAGTGGGTTTTAGTCCCGTGAGGACCTGTGGCCGGTGTGTGTGATGCGAGGTATTTCATCAGGGAGTGGGGGTTTGATGGATTGTTGAGGCCCAAGGCTCGGGAGAAGTTGGAGCAGGCCGTGTGGGACCAGTGTAGGGATGGGAGTGTAGGAGTGGTGATGGCCGCGATCCAGGTGCCCAGGATCTTGGCAGCATGGGCTTTGAAGTCAAGCAGGCCCATGCCACCTTGATAATGAGGGCCAAACATGACCTCTAGCCATACTGGTAGAGGGCGGCCTGACCAAAGCCATCCTTGCAGCAAAGCATACAGGGATTTGAAGAAGCTTGGGGAGAAGGGGATGGCGTGGGCTCCGAACCAGACTTTGGATAGGAGCATAGAGTTGGCTAGAACAACCCTGCCAGTGAGGGTAGTAGGGTGGGCTCTGAGAGAGGCGATTCGCTTCGTCACGTTGTCCAGTATACGGCACTCCATTACTGCTGATGCATATCCGCCTGCCTCCATCCACATGCCCAGATGGCGCACCGGTCCTATGTTAGGACGTGGCATGAAGGGGAGCACCAGTGGAGCGGTGTGTGTTGAGTTAGTAAGGCGTGGACGTGGGCGAGCAGATGGGCCGGTTTAGAACTAATTGCTGGGGCCCAGCAGTTCTGAAACTGACCAATGAGGATGATTTTGGTTTTGGAGGCGTTCAGTGCCGCGTTGCTTACCCGGGAATATTCCTGGATGAGGGCTTCAAGCGTGCATGCATATTTGTTAGTAGACACCCCCCACCACGCAATCATCTGCAAATGCCATCATCTTGACTGGGGTTTGGCCTGGCACATGGACCCCAGTGAGTTGGGCATTCACATTTCGCAGTAGTGGGTCAAGGCTGAAGTTGTATAAGAGTGGGCTGAGGGGGTCCCCTTGTCGCAAGCCCCTTTGAGGGTGGACTACTTCTGTTAGGAAGCCAGGGCTACGTACTGCCATTGTTGCATATTCCGTGAGCAGCATCACCCAGTTGATGAAGCGAGGGGGTAGGCGGAATTGATGGAGGCAGGCCCTGAGGTATTCCCAGTTTACTCTATCATAGGACTTTTGTTGGTCCAAGAATACAAGTGCCCCAGAGGCTGTGGATTGATATACATTAGCTACAGAGTGCACTTTATCCCAAATCGACCTTCTGGGTATGAAACTGAATTGTTCTGGGGAGATGGTGGCAGATGCTACAGTCCCTAAACGGTTAGCCATAATTTTTGTTAAAATTTTTGAGTCTGTGTTTGTTAGAGAAATGGGGCGCCAGTTAGCTAAGTCAAGATTATCCTCTTTCTTGAAGAGTGTGACAGTAAAGGACTCATGTCCTCCTGGTAGGAGGCGCTTTTCCAGCGGCTTTGGTTAAGTGAGGCTAGCAGCAATGGGGATATATATTTGAAAGCTTTTTTGTAGAACTCATATGGGATGCCATCTGGGCCTGGGCATTTTCGGTTTGGTGCACCGTGAATGTCTGTCCATAATTCATTTGGAGTAATTAAATTCATTATTTCCGAGTATCAGAAAATGGTGCAGATATGAGCTCAGTCGAGAAATTCCGCCACTTTGGCCAGCTAAATTGGTTCAGCTCAGTATAACTCAGAGTAATATTTTTGCATTTTGATTGCCACTTCAGCCGGTGTGTCTGCAATGTAATTATCCAATCTTCACACCTGTGTGCAGGCCACGCTCTGGCTTGGTGCGAAAATTTTTTAAAGAAGTATGCGGTGCACTTGTAGCCTTTAGTGATGCATGTGGCCCTGTATTGGACACAAACCCGCTGTTTGTGTTGCCTTTTGAGTGCGTTGAGGTGGGTGGCTGCCTCCGCCCACTTCCGGCCCCATGCAGGGCTGTATCCTGTGGCTAGAATGTTAGACTCCAAGTGGGCCAATTCCGCCAGAGCACGTGAGATAACCGCCGATGTGGCTGGTGAGCATCTGGAGGAGAGATGGCGATAGTGGCGGATGGTGTCCTCTTTGAAAGTTGCCCATGTGGAAATGAGGTCCGCACAAAACGGTGCAACAAACTGACTTTGCCAAAGTTGCCTCTTCCACCCAAATGGAAAATTCTGGCAACGCGAGCTCGGGGGGCAGATTTTGCACTAATGTGGGGTCTTTGCAACTGTGACGGGTAAGTGGCAGGTTATTGAGACCAGTCAGTGGTTGGAGAATTCCATTTTCATTGTTTTGAAGTGGGAGATGTGGGGTTGGAATCTCGCTAGCATCAGAATTAGGTCGATGCGGGTCATGGACCTTAATTGGCCGTTGTGGATGTGGAGATGCATCATGTTTTCAAGCAGTGGGACATGTTGTGGCAGCACATCCATTAACCCAAGGGTGGCTTTTAGAACGCGTAGTTCTACGTGACCCTGTGGGGCGTGGGGTGAGGGAGGCCACCGGTCCATTGGTGAGGTTAGCCAACAGTTCATGTTGCCAACTAGAAAAGAATCAGGGGTAGCGGGAGGGATTTGACTAATGAGAAAAATATCCAACGCTCATGTGCACCATTTGGGGCATATATGTTGACGATTGCGTGCGCAACGTCAGCCCACAAGAAGGTGACAATGAGCACTCAGCCATTTAGGAATGTTTCTGAGGATGTGAATTTGAAAAAATTATTTTTCTGAATTAGCACCCCACAGTGCTTTGACAAAAAGGATAGGGATGGGAGGAGCATTGTTTTTCAAGTTTCCTTTAAACCTCATGGATAGTGGGACTCCTGGATATCCAGGATATCCACGGATAAATTGTGTTGTAAAAAACTCAGTTTCCTAGCCCAGGATGGGGAGGCCTTGAGTCCAGCAATATTCAACGTCCCTAGAGTGAAGGTTCCCCCATCGCACCTTAGGTGTGAGGGGTGGGACCCTGGGCCCACCAGCCTCTTCAAGGTCCCCATGGGCTTTCACAGCAGCGTGGGTGTTAGCAGCAATGCTATTGGGGTTTTTGTTAAACTATTGCGGAAAGAGTCACATTGGCTTTGGCCTTCACTTTTTATTTTCCCGATGTCGGACAAATTTTTTGCGGTGCAGATGAGTTTGGTGCACCATTGAGTGGGTCAAAAAATTTTCAGTTGGGATAGGTCCCAAGTCAATTTTGACCAGAGCTTAGGTGCAGCGATTGGGTGAGATTAAATCTCCCATCAGATCCTTGGATTGAGTGGCCCACTTGGCATAGGCTTCCCAATATGATTGGATAATAAATTCCCAAGTCACTTCCACCATGATGGTCTCCATGTCCTCATGGCATTGTGATTGTGGGATGGTGGTGGTGGCCTTGGCCGCTTCCTTGGCCGCGGCCCTATGGGCCTGCTTGGCCTTCTTCCGCTCCTGCAGGGAGATGGGCTTTACCAATAGGTAGCAGCCTTGTGCTCCCCACAGGAAAGCCTCCTTGGTGCTTACAGTTGGTTCGTAGTGCGCCTCTCCGCTGGCCATGGCTGCTGAGGGGTGCTCTTGGAATATGACGCCCTCCTTGATGGGGCATGCATGCACCTTATGGCTGAACGCGTCATAGTGGGTGCAAATGGGGGCGCGCTGTCCACAGTTACCCGTAATGGGTGGGTGGTATGCCCTGCAATATAAATAAAAGTGGAGTGTGGGATCTGGGTTAGGTCCTTTGCGATCTCCTCAGTTGGGGTCAGAACTGCGATGGCTTTACCGGTGCACAGGTGTGGCATCAGCATGAAGCATTGCATTTTGAAAGATTGTATTTCACTGTATACAGCGAGACCATCTTTCAGGTGTTTCTCCAAAATGTCACGTTTTACTGTAGTAGGCAAAAAGTCAAACATGAGGAAAATTTGGTTTGATTTTGTCCATATGGTGCATTTGGTTTTAATGACCTGTTGCACTTTGGGAGGTCGACCACTACGCACACCACCGCAGCCTTGTCTGCTGCTATTTTGCTTTTGAAACCTGGGTCCAGCCAACTGCGTGACATGGAGCGAGGTGCAACGTACACCGCGGTCAGGAAAATTGTGTGCATATCTTCACAAAATTTTTCCCATAAGGCCATTTGTTGGATGTCCAGAAACACGTGGACTCCAAATTCTACTGATGAAACTGGCTGGGAGTGTAGCGTGTTGATGTACTGGTTGCATCGTGCTTGCCATGTGACTATTTCTGGTGAAATAGTGACCACCAGTTTTTTGAAGATTTTCGTTTATTCCGCCAGTTTCTCCGGGGCATTTTTGAACGTTGGAGGCCGCGGGCCTTCCACCTGCTCCTCTTACCTTACTTGCCCAACTGCTCCCTGACATGGGCGCAGACTAATCTCCTCTGTGAGATTATCAAACTAGATTTTGTCTTGAATTGAATAGGTTGCAAAAGTGTTTGCAACTAGAAAGAAAAGTTAGCTGAGATTTTATTTTGAATGTTGTTATATTGTTATTACTTCCAAATTTCCTGATCAAAGAAATTTTTACATTTAAGGGCAAACTACTTTTTTACAGTTGCTGAATAATAAATTAAAACAAATTTACGAAACTATGATACCAAATGATACACTTTAGTTGTTTTGCTAAAGTTAATAGCTATAACTCTAAGTTCTTTCATTATATATTATTTTAAGTGCAAGTTTATAAGCTTTTAGTTATAATTGTAGTTTACCTTGAAAGTTATCTGAACTTTTAATCTTTAAACTGAGGCAAATCTTTTCTCTCTTGTTGCAATCACTTTTGCAACTTATTCAATTCAAGTCTAATTCTAGTTTGATAATCTCACAGAGTAGATTTATCTGCGCCCATGTCAGGGAGCAATTGGGCAAGTAAGGTAAGAGGAGCAGGTGGTAGGCCTGCGGCCTCAAACGTTCAAAAACGCCCCGGAGAAACTGGCGGAATAGAAAAAATAAAAAACTGGCGGTCACTATTTCCCCAGAAATACTCACTTGGCAAGCATGATGCAACCAGTACATCAACACGCCACACCCCCCAACCACTCTCGTTGGTGGAATATGGAGTCCGCGTGTTTCTGGACATCCAACAAACAGCTCTATGGGAAAATTTTGTGGGATTGTGCACACTTTTTTCCTGACCGCAGTGTATGTAGCACCTCACTCCATGTCATGTGGTTGCTGGACCTCAGTTTCAAAATCAAGGAGTCAGCAGACAAAGCTGCTGCGGTGCGCATAGTGATCAACCTCGCTAAAGGGCAATGGGTCATCAAAACCAATCGCACCAGATGGACAAAATGCAACCAAATTTTCCTCACATTTGACTTTTTGCCTACTATGGTAAAGCGTGCCATTTTGGAGCAGCACCTGAAAGATGATCTCACCATATATGGCGAAATACAATTTTCAAAATGCAACACTTTACGCTGATGCCACACCTGTGCACCAGTAAAGCCATCACAGTTCTGACCCCAACTGAGGAAATTGCAAAGGACCTAACCTAGATCCCGCACTCCACTTTTATTAATATTGAAGGGCATACCACCCGCCCTTTCCGGGTAACCATGGACAGCGCGCCCCTCATCTGCACCCACTGTGAAGCGTTCAGCCATAAGGCACATGCATGTTCCACCAAGGAGGGCATCACATTATAAGAGTACCCCTCGGCAGCCATGGCCAGTGGAGAGGCGCACTACAAACCAACTGCAAGCACCAAAGAGGCTTTCCTGTGGGGAGCACAAGGCTGCTACCTACTGGTAAAACCTATTTCCCCGCAAGAGTGGAAGAAGGCCAAGCAGGCCCACAGGACCGCATCCAAGGAAGCGGCCAAAGCCACCACTGCTATCCCACACTCCCAACACTAGGAGGACATTGAAACCTTCGCGGTGGAAGCAACTTGGGAATCCATCAACCAATCAGAATGGGAAGCCTATGCCAATTGGGCCACTCAATCTGAGGATCCAATGGGGGACTTGATCTCACCAAATCATTGCACCCAAGCTCCAGTTGAAACTGACTGGGGCCCATCCCAACTGAAAAAAAAATTTTGCCCCACTCAATGGTGCACTGAACTCATCTGCACCACAAAAAATTTGTCCTACGTCGGGGAAACAAAAAGTGAAGACTAAAGCCAACACAACTCTTTCCGCAAAAATTAACAAAAATCCTGATAGCGTTGCTGCTAACACCCGCGCTGCTGTGAAGGCCCGTGGGGATCTAGAGGAGGCTGGTGGGCCCGGGTGCCCACCCCCTCACACCTAAGGTGCAATGGGGGAAACCTTTACTTTAGGGACGTTGAATAGCGCCAGACTCAAGGCCTCTCCGTCCCAGGCTAGGAAACTGAGTTTTTTACAAAAAAATTTACCTATGGATATTATGGCCATCCAGGAGTCCCACTGTCCATGAGGTTCTGAGGATGCTTGAAAAACCATGCTCCTCCCATCATTATCCTTTTGGTCAGAGCACTGTGGGGTGCTAGTTCAGAAAAACATTTTTTTTTATTTTTATCATTGGAATCCTTCCTCAATGGCTGAGTCCTCATTGTCACTTCCTCGTGGGCTGACGTGGCACATGCTATCATCAACATCTATGCCCCAATCTGTGCATAAGAGCGTCAGGAATTTTTCTCATTGGTCAAATCCCTCCCGTTACCCCCAGACCCTTTTGTGGTCAGCGACATGAACTGTTAGCTAAACACACCAATGGACTGTTGGCCTTCCTCCTCCCACGCCCCCAGGGTCGCATAGAACTTAACTTTCTAAAGGCCACCCTTGGGTTAATGGATGCGTTGCCGCAGCAAGCCCTGATGCTCAAAAACATGATGTGCCCCCACATCCACAACGGCCAATTTAAGGTCCATGACCCTCATCGACCTTATCCTAACTCCAGCGAAATTCCAACCCCACATTTCCCACTTCAAAACAACAAAAATTGAATTCTCTGACCACCTACTGTTCTCAATAACCTACCACCTACCTGTCACAGTGGCTAAGGCCCCACATTAGTGCAAACTCTGCCCTCCCAAACTTGCGTCGCCAAGATTTTCCACTTGGGTGGAAGAAGCAACTTTGGCAAAAGAGTTCGTGGCACCGTTTTGTTGCGGACCCCATCTCCACAGGGTCAACCTTCAAAGGGGATACCATCGGCCACTCTCACCGCCTCTCCTCCTGGTGCTCATGAGCCACATTGGCCGTCATTTCACGCGCTCTGGCAGAGTTGGCACACCTGGAGTCCAACATCCCAGCTACAGGCTACAGCTCTTCATGGGGCTGGAAGTGGGTGGAAGCAGCTGCCCACCTCAACGCGCTCAAAAGGCAACACAAAGATCAGGTTTGTGTTCAGTACAGGGCCAAACGCATTACAGAGGGCGACAAGTGCACTGCATATTTCTTCTAAAAAAATTCGCACCACATTAGATCGTGTCCTGCACACAGGTGCAAATATTGGATGATTCCATCATGGATACATCAGCTGAAGTGGCAATCAAAATCCAAAAGTATTACTCAGAGATATTAATCCGATCCAATTCAGATGGCCAAAGTGGCAGAATTTCTTGACCAAACAAACATCCGCACAATTTCCCAATAACCAGAAATAGTGAATTTGATTACTCCAAATGAATTATTTACAGCCATCCGCGGTGCACCAAATCGAAAAATGCCCAGGCCCAGATGGCATTTCATATGAATTTTATAAAAAGTACTTCAAATATATATCCCCTCTGCTGCTCACCTCACTTAACCAAAGCCTGTTGGATACGCGCCTCCTACCAGGAGGACATGAGGCCTTTACCATCACACTCTTCAGGAAAGGGGATAAGCTAGACTTAGCCAACTGGCGCCCCATTTATTTAACCCACACGCATATAAAAATTTCAACAAAAATCATGGCTAACCATTTAGGGACTATAGTATCTGCCACCATCTCCCCAGAGAACTTTGGCTTCATACCCAGAAGGTCAATTTGGGACAACGTGCACTCTGTGGCTAACGCATGCCAGTCCACAGCCTCTGGGGCACTTGTATTCTTGGACCAACAGAAGGCCTTTGATAGAGTAAACTGGGAATACCTCAGGGCCTGCCTCCATCAATTCCGCTTACCCCCTCGCTTCATCAACTGGGTGATGCTGCTCATGGAATCTGCAAGAATGGCAGTGTGTGGCCCTGGCTTCCTAACAGAAGTAGTCCGCCCTCAAAGGGGCTTACAACAAGGGGACCCCCTTAGCCACTCTTATACAACTTCAGCCTTGACCCACTACTTCAAAACGTGAATGCTCAACTCACTGGGGTCCATGTACCAGGCCAAGCCCCAGTTAAGATGATGGCGTTTGCAGATGACTGTGTGGTTGGGGTGTCTAATAATAAAGACGCACGTGCGCTTGATTCTCTCATCCAGGAGTACTCCTGTGTAAGTAACGCTGCACTGAACGCTTCCAAAACCAAAATCATCCTCCTTGGACGGTATCAAACCTGATGGGCCCCAGCAACCAGTGCCCAGCCCGGCCCATCTGCTCGCACACGTGCTCGCCCTCCCAGCTCACCCCACATCGCCCCACTAGTGCGACCCTTTGTACCACGCCCTACCATAGGGCCAGTCCGCCATCTGGGCGTGTGGGTGGAGGCGTGCGGGTACGCATCAGCAAATATGGAAAGTCGAATTCTAGACAACGTGACAAAGCAAATCGCCTCCCTCAGAGCCCACCCTACTTCCCTTACTAGCAGGGTTGTTTTAGCCAACTTTATGCTCCTCTTTAAAGTCTGGTTTGGAGCCCACACCATCCCCTTCTCCCCATGCCTTTTCAAATACTTGTATGCCCTGCTGCAAGGATGGCTTTGGTCAGGCCGCCCACCACCAGTACGACTAGAGGTCATGTTTGGCCCTCATCATCATGGTGGCATGGGCCTGCTTGACTTCAAAGCCCATGCTACCAAGATCCTGGGCACCTGGATTGTGGCCGTCACCACCCCTACGCTCCCCTCCCAACACTGGTCCCATGCGAACTGCTCCAATTTCTCCCGCGCTTTGGGCCTTAACAATCCATCAAACCCTTACTCCTTGATGAGATACCTGGCTTCATACCCATCGGCCACAGGTCCTCACGGGACTAAAACCCACTACAAACGAATCCTACTCTCCATGCGGAGCACTGAGTGGAGAAATCATATTAGCGGACATACAACCCAAAGAGGCCGCCCCTCTCCTCAGTTCACACAAGAGGTACAGGGGCTACCCATCCATGATGGCGTGATCCCCATTCGGCCCCATGTCCTATCCAGGGTGGACTACCTGGACATGATGGACATCCCTTACTCCATTGAGACCCAAAAAACTATCTGGAAATATGTACACCATCATCTGTTGCAGCCTCAAGTCCGCTCCCATGTTTGCGCTGCCTGAGGCGGGTGTATAATACATCTGAGCGCTCTGATGCTTTACACTCATCCTGTGTCATGTGTGGCCAGTATGGAACGCTGTTCCACCGCTTGGAGAAGTGCCCTACCTCTAGAGTGATATGGCGCGAAGTTCAACGTCTGCTGGGCCAGGATCAAACGCATCCCTTCAGTCTGTCAAGAGATATGTTTGCTCTATCAATGGCTTCCCCCCTCCAACCCTCCCTCCATGCTCTGGTGGTTGCAATCGCCATGTGGACCATCCACACGATTGTCTTGGATGCCATCGCAGGCTCCACCCCCACCCTCTCAGAAGCTGTCCACAGATTCCAGTCTCATTTGGTGGACCACTTTCAGGCGTGGATATTTGGATACCTCCCACCCCCTCACCGACAGCTGGTCTCCTCTTGGTTCCCAGTTTGGTTCATCAAATCAGACCCCTTCCTCCACACGTTTTCAATTGTGGCTACGGCCTCCTCACACGTTCCCTCCCCCTCCCCATAGTGGCGTTCGTGCTGGCAACAAGAGATAGCTTCGCTTCTTTGGGGTGCCTTCCCTGTTCTAAGTTTTGTTTCTTTTGGGTCAAATTTGGAAGTGTCCATCCCATGGTTGGCCTTCCTCGCAATAAATTTAAATCTATTTAACTGAGGCAAGCTGACCAGGGGATGGGAATTACCAATATGTGTGTGGAAATGGTGGGGGAGGGAAGAAAAGCAATGACTAGATATGATTGGGCACCCTGGGGTACACAGGTTACCCCTGTTGCCAGATGGGACCGCAAGGTGTGGGGGGAAATGGTGCTCTATTCCAGGGGGGTTGCCCCCAAATAGGACAGGTGTGAAGGAAGGGGTCCGTGTGAAGGTACCAGAGCAGGAACCATGAGTTTATGAGTCTCTGCTGTCTTGGTCTCATATGCCCATAGATCCAGGCCTGGAAATGCTCCAGTAATTGGACGTGGAATCTATTGACAACCTCATGGATGGTAGGGACCCTGCCTTGAACGCTTCCAAGGCAAAAGTGTGGATCGTCCACATTGCAATGAGTATCAATAGGGTGAGCAGGGTGGATGGGATTGGGGACTAAAGTCAAATCGTGAGGAGGCTCTTCGAGATAGAGAAATCATGGCCATCTTGGATCTTGAGCAGGCGTGCAACTTCTCGCCATATAGCTTTGGATTGGGGCAGGTTTCTAGGCGGTGGTGTAGGGAGCCCTCTCCTCCACATACTGCTCAGGTTGCATGGAGTGAGTGATAGCAGTCCGCCATTCTGTAGGTTCTTCTTAGGCAGCGCCAAATGTTGGCCCTTACCCTTGGCTGGAGGAGTGGATGGTGCGTCATCCTCCACATTGCCTTTTGTGTGGTTAGGTATTAGGGATATCCAAAGCGTCTAGGTATTCAACTCTGGCAATAGATGGGGTTAATGTGAGTATATCTCTGTGGGGTGGTCTTCTGGCTTTTGTAACACAAAGTGAGGTCTGGGTCGTCCCCTTCTCTGAACTGTACTGGTGGTAGCGACGGTCCACCCCATGCGGCGGATGGTTTGGAGGAGGCGCTTAAAGTGAGGGGGTTCCGTGCAGGCCCATTGCATTTGGGCTGTTAATAAGGTATGTTAGTAAGCTGTAAGGATGGTGCAGGTTGGGTATTTTGAGTGCCTGCGCGAAGTGTTACTCGCTACCCTGGATTAGTGCTGTTGCAGGGGTCTGGGGTAAGCACTTCCCCTATCCAGATGCCCAGGATGCGGTTGGCGTGGTGCTCAAAATATATCAGTCCCATGCCCCCACTGGAGCGTGAGCCATACAGTGTCTTGACCCGGACTGGTGGGCGGGATCCAGGCCACAGCCAACCCAGGATGAGTGTATGGATTGATGTTATAAAGGTGGGGGAGAAGGGGATCGCATGTGCTGGGAACCACAGCATTGGGAGGATAAGCGAGTTGGCAACTGCCACTCTCCCCATTATCTTGGGGGATCTACCCTTGAGGGAGGCGATTCTGTTGTATATCCATTGTAGCAGGTTATTTTCAATCATCTCACTTGCATACCCCTCTGTTTCCAACCATATCCCAAGGTAACGGACAGGGGTGGTGTGAGGGGTAACGCAAAGCGTAGGGCGAGCGAGTTTTTGCGTCTTGGGTTGTGTGTGGTGGGGATGTGTTCCAGTTTGTGGTGTACTTGCTAAGGAGGATAATTTCGGTTTTCCATTTATTAAGCAATGTGCTTCTCACCATGGGGTATTCCTCTAGGATGCGCTCCAGCTGTCAGGCATTGCTGTTGTCAGCTATAACTGTTCTACAGTCATCCAAAAAGGCTAGTATCTTGACAGGGGGCTGGCCTGGCGCAGTTATGCCCCTGAGGCATGAGTCAGCAACGCGTAGAAGTGGTTCAAAGCTGAAGTTGTACAGTAGCGGGCTGAGGGGGTCCCCTTGCTTGAGCCCTCTGCACGGGGTGATCCTGTCAGTCAGGAAACCTTGGCCAAATACCGTCTTTGAAGCAGATTCCATTAGGAGCATTGCACAGTTGATGAACCTGGTCAGAGGTTGAAAGCATGTAGGCATTCTTTTAGGTATGGCCAGCTAACGCAGTCGTATGCCTTCTCCTGGTCAAGGAATACCAGTGCACCTGTCACTTTGGATTGGAATACATTGGTGACGGAGTGTATGTTAGACCATATGGAACGCCCTGGTGTAAAACCAAATTGGTTGGGTGATAGGGCTTTTGAGGCTAGTGCTCCCAGTCTGGTGGCTAGAATTTTTGTGAGTAGTTTAGTGTCAGTGTTAGAGAGTGCTATTGGGCGCCAGTTGGCCAGATCCAGTCTGTCGCCCTTTTTGAATAGGGTAATACATAGGAGTTTTGGCCTCCTGGGAGGAGACAGGTCTCTAGCAAGCACTGGTTCATAGATGCTAGGAGGAGGGGGGCGATCTGTTTAAAATATTTTTATAAAAATCGTAGGGTATCCCATCAGGGCTTGAACATTTCCTACGTGGTGCACCGCGGACTATATTCCAGAGCTAATCCTGCATTATCAGGTTTAGGAGACTATAGTCTGGCGGTGCCCTCTGTATTCTGGCAGAGTGTAATTTTTTTATTTTTTGGGTGTCTGGTGGGGTGTTGCAGTATAGTTCAGTGTAGTAGCGGTGGATTTCCGCCTTGACCTCCGTTGGGTCAGCTACCACGGTTCTGTCAGCTTTTCAGACCCGCGCACTGAGGCAGGTTGCCTTGGGAGTGGTACTGGTGGAAGAAGAGGTCGAGCAGGTCTTTCCTTCTTTTATGTGCTTACCTTTCCACAATACTTTGATTCTGTGTTGGTGTTTGTGGATGAGGGCGTTGAGGCGGGCAGAAATTGCTGCCCATTTGTGCCCCCAGTTCAGGCTGTATCCAGATTTTGGGGTATTTAGTTCAAGGTGATCAAGTTCCTCCAGGGTGCATCTAATTGTGGCGGTATCCTCTGTGTGTTTGCATGAGGCGATATGGCAGCTCCTGTTTATTAGTTCAGTTTTGAATTTTTCCCAAGATTCAATGGGATCTGAAGTGAGCGGGGTAGTGAATTTTGGGCTTGAGGCTTTGTGTTTGACCCATTCGGAGATTTTGAGGAGTTTTATATTCTCCAGGTATAGCTTCCTCCAGGGCGTCATCCATGTTTGAGTCCTGGTTGGCGTGAACTGCACTGAAACTAGACAATAATCAGAAAAATTAAATTTTTTGTGGCGAAGTTAGTAATGAATGAGTGACAGGATTTCAGCATGAGGATTTGGTTGATGCGGCTCATCAAATAAGCATACCCTTGCATATGTTGGGGTGGGACATGTGGGGAAGGAGTAGAGCCCTGGAGGGGTGGGTGTCATACAGGCCAAGGGATGCCTTCATTGTGAAAAACTTGGAGTGTCCTGGTGGGTATCCCCTGGGGTTGGGCCATTGGTCTGTAGTGGGATTGCCCAACAGTTGAAGTCACCCAACATGATAGTGTCCGGTGGGATATTCGAGCTTTGGGATGGATTCAAGGAATTGTTTCCGCTTGAGCACAGTGCACGGTGCATATATACAGGCTATCAATAGTGTTGCCTCTTAGTTTGCAATACTTGCAACTAGGATGCGGCCATCTAAGTGCAATGAGGATGTGAGAATTTTTAATTTTTTGTTACCATTATGGATGACCACCCCACAGTGGGATATCCATATTGAATGGGATGGTGAGACCATGGCCTCCCAGGATCCCTCTTCCCCCTGTAGACAGTGGGTCTCTTGGATGGCCTAGGTGTCTACTGGGGGTTTTCTCAGGAAGTCCAGTTTTTGGCTCAGGACGCTTGAGCCCTGGCTCCTGTGATTTTTATTGTCCCTATTGACACTGAGGTGCCTGCGGCACCTCAGGAGCAGTTGGGTGGGCCTTCCGGCTCTATTCCCCCGCTCATTGCCTTGGACTTGCTCCGTGTGATTGGGCCAATCCACTCCAAGGCTTCTGACTCCTTACCTTGTGATGATTTTGTGCGGATATTGTTAAATATGAGGATTATATTAGGTTCTTCTGCACATAATTTTGGTTGATTTAAGTTGGTGCTCTGATTGGCTCCCAATGTTTTGGGATTTGATTTTGGTGCTCTGGGCCCTGTTGGCTTATTCATACTGGATTCATAATTTCCTAGTAAGTTTATTTGATTGGGATCACATGGTGATTATGTTAGCTTGTGAAAATTTTCTGTACGGGTTATCTGATCTGACTGTTTGGTTCAGATTGCATCTTCCATGGTTGCTCCAGCTTGGGAATTAGATTCTGATTGGCTGGTATGGCCAATTTCCTCTCTGTCCTCCTGGATTTGGTTCAGTCAATGGAGGAGGTTGGAAGAGATGCAGCCTTGGCCACTGCCCACTTGTGGACCTTCTGTGCCTGTTTGTATATTTTAGGTGAGATTGGGTTGATGAGGATGTAGTGTCCATCCTCTCCCAGAGGAAAGCGTGGTTGTCGTCAACTATTCTTCTGAAGAACTCATCATCTTTGTCTATGGCGTCATCACAAAAGTCTGGGGCCATGATGCCCTCCTTCATGGGGCATGCATGCTCCTTGTGCCCCAATGCGGTGCAATGGTTGCATATGGGGGGTGCGCGTTCCAGTGTGACATGGAAAGGTTTTGACACTCCCATCTGGGAGGTGGAATACCGTGGTGCATGGGATTTTAATTAAATTCTCGTCCATGTCAGGGACCAGGTCAATTACAGTAATTGCCTTTCCTGTGCACAGGTTTGGCATCAGGTGGAAATGCTGTAGTTTGAGTTGTTTTATTTCTCCATAGCTTTATAGGCCAAATCAGATTTCTTCTTCAATTAGCTTATGGGGAGGTTGGTGGGAAGCGAGTTGAAAGAGATGAACAAATTGTTTTCTTTGTTCCATCTGGTGTGCACGGTCTGCACAATTTGTTTGCCCTTGGGGAGGGCTATTTCATTACAGACTTTTTCTGCGGCGTCTGCAAACTCTTTGGTCAGGATACCCATATTGATCCAGCCGTGGTAGATGGTGTGGGTGGTAACATATAACGCGTGGGGAAAGAGGGAGGCCTGTGCCTCACCTACCTTTTCCCACAGAGTTGGGGAATCAACCCCTAAGAGAAGTCAGAGCCTGTGTTCCACTTTTAATAGGGGCTGTGCATACTGTATCTCCATGTATTGGTTTTGTTTTGTTGTAAACTCCACAAACCCAGGTGGTGTTTGGGTTTAAGTTTCTTGGCGGTGTTAGCTCCCAGGTCCCCCTCCAGGGCGTTATTGCCTTTAGGTGCACCGTTTTGGTCATTGCCCAATATGACTGTCACCCAGTTTTGTTGTGTTTTATTAAATTTTGCTCATCTTCACCTGTGTGATTATCAAAATCTATCTGATCAAATCAAATCTTGGTAACTGATGTTATTATTATGGGAAAGAAAAGCTGAACTTTTAATCTTATAAATAAGTATATGAGAAACTACAGTGCTTTGAACCACCTACATTTTGGATATAAAAACCTTTCTTAGGACAAAACTTAATTAGACTAAAAATAATTGATTTAAAACAAAGAAATTTCCTTACAATCATCATTTATAATTTAGTCTTTGACTAGATATATAATTTAAATAATTTAGCTTTCTTCAAATTTTATCGTAAAATTGGAAAAAGAACTAACTTCAAAATGCATTAAAAATATGGAATAATTTATACAAAAAATACAAAAAATTTATAAAATAATTGATAGAACATGCACTAAAAAGTATTACTTAATCAATAAAAATGCACATAAAATTATGAACTAATTGATAAAAAGTATGATTAACTGAAAACCCTTTTTGAAGGTGACGCCATATTCTAAACTGAATTACAGAATTTTGCTCATTAATACAAATCAGACCTTATATTGTATTGGGTCCAATTGTAGACTGTAAGCAACTAAGAACACATAGTGCTGAGTTTATATTATAAATGTTTATATAAAGAAAATTTTAGTGAAATACTTAAAGTCAATCATTGCATGATCAACTTGATGGTCATGATTACTATTAGTTTTCTCAAATTATGTCAGTTTGTTGATGATACTAGTATAATTTTACAAAATTCTTTACAGGCCTCAAGTTGAATCTTTTATGGCTAAGTTGCAAGAAGTCATCAGTAATTATTTAGAACATATCTTATCAACTCTATGGAATGCATTCAAGCTGGATGTTACTATACACCATAGCACAGAGTGGTTCAAGTAGTCCCCAGCACACACTATCACACACTCACCTTAATAAAGACTCACACATGCAAAGTGATCACAAGCAAAAAAACAATACTGAACAAAAACAGATATCAACACCCAGTAAACTTTGAGCTGAAATGAACTGAGGTCACTTTATACAACGTCTAATCCACAATGTAGAAAGAGATGAAAGCACAATTACTATATATTGATAGCGCACACATGCATGTGTATATAACACAAGACAGTAAATATGTAATGGCAGGCACTGATCAGACTTTGTGGAACAATTGAAATAAATATTATCACAATAAATACTTTACATCCACACTTGGTGAAGGCTCAAATGCAACTTAACAAAAGGTTAAATATAAATTGCAGCTCTACTATAATTCTGCTTAGAAAATAAATATTAATTAAAAGACTAACGACAACAACCTACTTTTCTTTCTCGTTGCAATCACTTTTGTAACCTATTCAAATCAAGTCCAAATCTAGTTTGATAACCTTACAGAGGAGATTAGTCTGCGCCCATGTCAGGGAGCAGCTGGGCAAATAAGGTAAGAGGAGCAGGTGGAAGGCCCGCGGCCTCCAACATTTAAAAACTCCCCAGAGAAACTGGCAGAATAGACAAAAATTCCAAAAAACTGGCGGTCACTAATTCCCTAGAAATACCTGCATGACAAGCACAATGCAACCAGTACATCAACACGCCGCACTCCCAGCCACTTTCATTGGTGGAATTTGGAGTCCGTGTGTATCTGGACATCCAACAAATGGATTTATGGGAAAAATTTTGTGAAGATGTGCACACCTTTTTCCTGACCGTGGTTTACGTCGCACCTTACTCCATGTCACGCAGTTGGCTGGACCTAGGTTTCAAAAACAAAGAGGCAACAGATGAGGCTGCTGCGGTGCGCATAGTGGTCAACCTCCCTGAAGGGCAATGGGTCATCAAAACCAAATGCATCAGATGGACAAAATCAAACCAAATTTTCCTCACGTTTGACTTTTTGCCTACTACAGTAAAACGTGACATTTTGGAACAACACCTGAAAGATGGTCTCGCCATATATGGCGAAATACAATCTTTTGAAATGCAATGCTTCACGCTGATGCCACACCTGTGCACCGGCAAAGCCATTGCAGTTCTGACCCCAACTGAGGAGATTGCAAAGGACCTAACTCAGATCCCGCACTCCACTTTTATTAATGTTGCAGGGCATACCACCCACCCATTCCAGGTAACCGTGGACAGTGCGCCCCCCATCTGCACCCACTGTGACGTGTTTGGCCATAAGGCACATGCATGACCCACCAAGGAGGGCATCACATTCCAAGAGCACCCCTCAGTGGCCATGGCCAGCGGAGAGGCGCACTACAAACCAACTGTAAGCAAAGAGGCTTTCCTGTGGGGAGCACAAGGCTGCTACCTACTGGTAAAACCTATTTCCCCGCAAGAGCGGAAGAAGGCCAATCAGGCCCACAGGGCCACAGACAAGGAAGCGGCCAAAGCCACCACCGCTATCCCACACTCCCAACACCAGGAGGACATTGAAACCTTCGCGGTGGAAGCAACTCAGGAATCCATCAACCAATCAGATTAGGAAGCCTATGCCAATTGGGCCACTCAATCTGAGGATCCAATGGGGGGCTTGATCTCACCAAATCATTGCACCCAAGCTCCAGTTGAAACTGACTGGGGCCCATCCCAACTGAAAAAAAAAATTTTGACCCACTCAACGGTGCACTGAACTCATCTGGACCGCAAAAAATTTGTCTGACGTCAGGGAAACAAAAAGTGAAGACTAAAGCCAACACAACTCTTTCCGCAAAAATTAACAAAAATCCCGATAGCATTGCTGCTAACACCCACGCTGCTGTGAAGGCCCATGGGGATCTAGAGGAGGCTGGTGGGCCCGGGTGCCCACCTCCTCGCACCTAAGGTGCAATGGGGGAAACCTTCACTTTAGGGACGTTGAATATCGCCAGACTCAAGGCCTCTCCGTCCCAGGCTAGGAAACTGAGTTTTTTACAACAAAATTTACCTATGGATATCCGGCCATCCAAGAGTCCCACTGTCCACAAGGTTCCAAGGAGGCTTTTAATCCATGCTCCTACCATCCCTATCCTTTTGGTCAGAGCACTGTGGGGTGCTAGTTCAGAGAAACAATCTCTTCAAATTTTTATTGTCGAAAATATTCCTAAGTGGCCGAGTTCTCATTGTCACTTTCTCGTGGGCCAACGTAGTGCACGCAATCATCAATATCTATGCCCCAAACGGTGCACGCAAGTGTCAAGAATTTTCTCATTGGTCAAATCCCTCCCATTACCCCCAGACCCTTTCATAGTCAGCGACATGAACTGTTGGCTAAACACACCAATGGACCGGTGGCCTTCCTCACCCCACGCCCCCCAGGGTCATGTAGAACTGTGCATTCTTAAGGCCACCCTCAGGTTAATGGATGCGCTGCCACAACTTGCCCCACTACTCAAAAACATGATGCGCCCCCACGTCCACAATGGGCAATTAAGGTCATGACCCGCATCAACCTTATCCTAATGCTTGCAAAATTCCAACTCCACATCTCCCACTTCAAAACAACAAAAATGGAATGCTCCAACCACTGACTGGTCTTGATAACCTATCACTTACCCACCACAGTGGCCAGGGCCCCACATTGGTGCAAGCTCTGCCCCCCCTGAACTCGCGTCACCAGGATTTTCCACTTGGGTGGAAGAAGCAACTTTGGCAAAAGAGTTTGTAACACTGTTTTGCGCGGACCCCATCTCCACATGGGCAACCTTCAAAGAGGATACTATCCACCACTCTTGCCACCTCTCCTCCAGATGCTCACAAACCACATTGGCGATCATTTCGCGCGCTCTGGAAGAATTGGCACACCTGGAGTCCAATATCCCCACTACAGGATACAGCCCTGCATGGGGCCAGAAGTGGGCAGAGGCAGCCGCCCACCTCAACGCGCTCAAAAGCAACACAAACATTGGGTTTGTGTTCAATACAGGGCCAAACGCATCACAAAGGGTGAAAAGTGCACCGCATATTTTTTTAAAAAAAATTTGCACCATGCCAGAGTGTGGCCTGCACACAGGTGTGAAGGTCGGACGATTGTATCACGGATACACCAGCTGAAGTGGCAATCAAAACATAGAAGTATTACTCTGAGTTATAGTGATCCGATCCAATTCAGCTGGCTAAAGTGGCAGAATTTCTTGACTGAGCCCACATCCTCACCATTTCTTGATACTCAGAAATAATGAATTTGATTATCCCGAACGAATTATGGACAGCCATCAGCGGTGCACCTAACCAGAAATGTCCAGGCCCAGATGGCATTTCATATGAATTCTATAAAAAGTACTTCAAATATATATCCCCACTGCTGCTCGCTTCACTTAACCAGAGCCTGTTGGATAGCGCCTCCTACTGGGAGGACATGAGGCCTTTACTGTCACACTTTTCAAGAAAGGGGATAAGCTAGACTTAGCCAACTGGCGCCCCATTTCTTTAACCAACATGGATATAAAAATTTTAACAAAGATCATGGCTAACCGTTTAGGGACTGTAGCATCTGCCACCATCTCCCCAGAACAATTCAGTTTCATCCCCAGAAGGTCGATTTGGGATAACGTGCACTCTGTGGCTAACGCATGCCAGTCCACAGCCTCTGGGGCACTTGTATTCTTGGAACAACAGAAGGCATATGATAGAGTAAACTGGGAATACCTCAGGGCCTGCCTCCATCAATTCCGCTTACCCCCTCGCTTAATCAACTGGGTGATGCTGCTCACAAAATCTGCAACAATGGCAGTATGTGGCCCTGGCTTCCTAATGGAAGTAGTCCTCCCTCAAAGGGGCTTGCGACAAGGGGACCCCCTCAGTCCACTCTTATACAACTTCAGCCTTGACCCACTATTGCAAAATGTAAATGCCCAACTCACTGGGGTCCATGTGCCAGGCCAAGCCCCAGTCAAGATGATGGCGTTTTCAGATGATTGTGTGGTTGGGGTGTCTAATAATCAAGATGCACGCGCGCTTAAAGCTCTCATCCAGGAGTATTCCCGGGTAAGTAACGCTGCACTGAACGCTTTCAAAACCAAAATCATCCTCCTTGGTCGGTCTCAGAACTGCTGGGCCCCAGCAATTAGTTCCCAACCCAGCCCATCTGCTCGCCCACTTCCTCGCCCTACCAGCTCTACACACACCGCCCCACTGGTGCTCCCCTTTGTGCCACGCCCTACCGTAGGACTGGTACGCCATCTGGGTGTGTGGATGGAGGCAGGCGGATATGCGTCAGCAGTAATGGAGAGCTGTATTCTGGACAACGTGACGAAGCGAATCGCCTCTCTCAGACCCCACCCTACTTCCCTTACTGGCAGGGTTGTTTTAGCCAACTCTATGCTCCTCTCCAAAGTCTGGTTTGGAGCCCACGCCATCCCCTTCCCCCAAGCTTCTTCAAATCCTTGTATGCCCTGCTGCAAGGATGGCTTTGGTCAGGCCGCCCTCCACCAGTACAGCTAGAGGTCATGTTTGGCCCTCATCATCATGGTGGCATGGGTCTGCTCGACTTCAGAGCCCATACTGCCAAGAACTTGGTACCTGGATAGTGGCCGTCACCGCCCCTACGCTCCCCTCCCAACACTGGTCCTGCGCGTCCCGCTCCAACTTCTCCCAAGCCTTGGGCCTCAACAACCCTTGAATTCCCACTCCCTGATGAAATACCTCGCTTCACACCCATCGGCCACAGGCCCTCATGGGACTAAAACCCACTACAAATGAATCCTCCTCTCCATGCGGAGCGCTGAGTGGAGAATTTGTTTAGCGGACACACACAGCCAGAGAGGCCGCCCCTCTCCTCAGTTCACACAAGAGGTACAGGGGCTACCCATCCATGATGGCGTGATCCCCATTCGGCCCCATGTCCTATCCAGGGTGGACTACCTGAACATGATGGACATCCCTTACTCCATTGAGACTTAGAAGACTATTTGGAAATATGCACACCATCCTCTGTTGCAGCCTCAAATCCGTTCCCATGTGTGGCGCTTCCTGAGGCGGGTGTACCATACAGCTGAGCATTATAACGCTTTACACTCATCCTGTGTCATGTGTGGCCAGTATGGAACGCTGTTCCACCGCATGGAGAAGTGTTTTACCTCTAAAGTGATATGGCGCGAAGTTCAACGTCTGCTGGGCCAGGATCAAACGCATCCCTTCAGTCTGTCAAGAGATATGTTTGCTCTATCAATGGCTTCCCCCCTCCAACCCTCCCTACATGCTTTGGTGGTTGCAATCGCCATTTGGACCATCCACATGATTGTCTTAGATGCCATCACAGGCTCCACCCCCACCCTCCCAGAAGCTGTCCACAGATTCCGGTCTCATTTGATGAACCACTTTCAAGCGTGGATGTTTGGATACCTCCCACCGCGTCACCAACAGCTGGTCTCCTCCTGGTTCCCAATCTGGTTCATCAAATCAGACCCCTTCCTCCACACGTGCTCAATAGTGGCTACGGCCCCTTCACACGTTCCCTCCCCTCCCCATAAGTGGCGTTCCCGCTGGCAACAAGAGATAGCATCGCTTCTCTGGGGTGCCTTCCCTGGTACTAAGTTTTGTCTCTTCTGAGTCATATTTGGAAGTGTCCATCCCATGGTCAGCCTTCCCTGCATTAAATTTCAATTTAAAAGACTAATAACAACACAAATTATCAACTCTAAATTTTATTGTCATTATAGATCTTACAAAGGTCTCATGCAGTCTCCTGAATAAAAAAATGAACAGTAAAGAAACTATATATACTCCACACTGTGTGTTCTCATTTGCTTACAGTTCACTCTTAGACCTAATCTGATTTAAGTTCTAATTTGTATTCATGAGCAAAATTCTATAGTCAGCTTAATATGGCATTGACTATAAAAAGGGTTTTTATAATTATTCATAATTTATTGATTAATTCATACTTTTAGTGTATTTTTATTTATTATTTCATACTTTTTGGTGCATTTTATGAAGTCAGTTCTTTCCCTAAAAGATAGTGCATTTTTTTAATTATTTCACAATTTATCTTGCTTTTTATTGATTATTTATATTTTTAGTGCATCTTCAAAGTTGGTTCTTTTATCCTAAAATTTTATCAACAAAGATTAAACTCATTTTTACCTTTAAAAGCGTGTGGCGCATGCATCTATTAATGGCCATGGATAGTAGACGTGTTGTAAAGCTTATTTTTAAATGGATGTATTTTTTTGGATGGTATAGCTAATTATCTAGAATTTACTTGATTTCATAAATGACTCTAAAAGGATACAGGTTGATTGAGAACTTTACTCCTTTTATGAAGTCAGTTAAAATTGATAAATTGCATCTTTCAAGAGGCTAAACACCAATCAAATATTCAAAAGGAATGTTTATGGTTTTGTGACTATTTTCTATGTCCATGTCTAAATTTAAATTTATACAAGGTGGGCCAACCTGGAGATGATACTGCAACAATTAAGGTAAATTGAATTGGTCCTCTCTTTTCTGCTAAGCATCACTTTTCGAAAATCAATTCAGCCTGAAATTTAGCTCCACTAAAGAGATTTACGTAAACTATTAGCAAATATGGCGGGAAACCCCGCAAAAGAACCCGCAGGCTATGCCAAACGAGCCAGCACCACCCCCAAACGAAGCAACCCTCGGTTACCCACCTCAGGGTCAACCAGAATCACCTGCTCTCAAGCAGCAGCCATGAAAGCAGGCACCACCCCCAACCTGGAGCTACTTCAACTAGCGCCAGTTCACCTGATCACACTTCTGCAACCTGCACGCCTAACAGCTCTGTGTGCGCTGCCTCCCACCAACCCGCTGGGCCCCCTCCAACCAAGGAGGCCATCACCCACACTGTTTTAATGGCGCCTGCTCAGTTGAATGCAACTCAGCCCATCCAGGCATTCACCTCCCCATTGTGTCAGCTAATTCAGCCCCATCTATTATTGCTGACGCCGTGTTTCTGGCTCCCTCCATGAGGGGCGATACCCAGCTACCTGGCCCCCAAACCCTCAGATGTAAGGTTGGATTAGCCGCACATTCTGGTTCACTAAGCACCAAATTGGGACAATCTACTCTTCCCAATGAGGATTCAAATGGCTCGGATTTTGGAACTTCACACCAGTTCCAATCTCACCCATCCCATTTAAACCCCGTAATTGGCACTTTATCTCCATATGCTGAAAACGACAAATTCACCAATCAGCCAGTGAGTTTTGCCTACGAAATCACAGCAAATACTCGGGCTGAATTTACCCAAATAGATTGGGATGGTGATGAAACATCGCCCTCCTCCCAATTGGCTGGAGTTAATTCCAATCTGGATGGGCCTCCCCAATTTAGCGAGGCCCAACAATCACATGGCCCCCAAACCCTCGGATGTAAGGTTGGATTAGCTGCACATTCTGGTTCACTAAGCACCAAATTGGGACAATCCTTTCTTCCCAATGGGGGTTTGAATAATTCAGATTTTGGAACTTCACACCAGTTCCAATCTCACCCGTCCCATTTAAACCCCATAATCGGCACTTCTCGAGTTGGCACTTTATCTCCATATGCTGAAAACGACCAATTCACTAATCAGCTAATGAGTTTTACCCACAAAATCACAGCAAATACTCGGGCTGAATTTACCCAAATAGATTGGGATGGTGATGAAACATCGCCCTCCTCCCAATTGGCTGGAGTTAATTCCAATCTGGATGGGCCTCCCCAATTTAGTGAGGCCCAACAATCCGCCCCTCAATTTAATATGACGCCAGCAACTGCTGTAACATTCCAGCAACAAGGGAACTCCACAAACTTGTTCAAACCACCAGCTCACACTCAACTTGCGATTGCAGCCCAAAGCAAACACAAACGTACTAAAGGAGCCATTGGGGCGTGGCAAAAACCTCCGGCACCAACGCTACCCAAAGCTGATCCCCGTGAAGTGGCATTTATTGCTGATGTTAAGAAGAAATGGGCTGAAACTAGAGCGCAAAAAGCTCTACCTCGCTCAACCCTCTCCCACGCAATTCTCCTTTATTATGGGCATAACCCTGTTGAATTCTATACAGAGGATTACTTCTCATACTTTGCACCGATTGTGGAGACATTCCCAATTAACACCACCATCCATGAATCAGTGGAGAGCCATTACATCGATGTGGGCTTCACTGAAGCTGCCCTTTCTGACCATGCTGCCACCCTCCAGGTCATTATTCCACGTGGATCTCTTTGCATCTCCCGCACATGCTCTCACCTGGAGAAAAATTCATGGGTTACTTTTTCCAACCTACCAACGACTGTTGATCCTGAGTCCCTTAAACTGGCACTCCATCGTGGTTTAATGGAGTTTGGGTCTGTTCTTTCAGTGGACTTTAGCGCCCCCTCTTACTATGCTCCCACTCAAAGAGCTCGCACTGCTAGGGCGTCGTTCATCCCCTCCCCCACTGTATCCCGCAACATTGAGGTTATTCCTCGTGTGGCGGTAGTTGGGGAATACCCTGAGATCTTTTTTGTTGACTTTAATCAGGCGCGCCCCCGATGTTCATGGTGTAACGCCCTTGGACACTTGTATAGTGGCTGCACAGCACGAAAACAAGCCTTCTTAGCCACCACCCAGGGGCCTAAACCAGGCCAAAAACGATCCCACGTGGCTGCAGCAGCAAATTCCACAACCCACACAATGGGTTCACGTTCAAGATCTGTCCCCTGAGGCCTTACGCCTAGCAGTTGAAACAGCTAACCCCACTATCGGTCTGGGATACCTTCGCGCTCATGCCCCCCTTCCAGTGGGCACCCCCTAGAATCTCCCAGAGTCAACTCCCTCTCTCACCAAGCGCAAGGCATCTCCCACAGGGTGCCCCTCGTCAGCCACCCCCACTCAGGGCTCCGCGTCACCCCCACCAACCTCCACTAGCGATTTATCGCATCAACCCTCAGCTCCCAATGGAGCTATGCCCACCAGCATGGACTGGCAACCCGCGGCCTGCGGTAGAAGTGCCACCTCAAAGAGTCCTACCCCAACCCCACAGTCCATTTCGCGCGGATCCTTTGCAGTGTTGGAGGAAGTGAATATGGACTCAGACTCATCAAATGGGGACACCGCGGAGGTCACCATTGAGCACCCTCAGGTCCTTCCCCTGCAACGGAGTGGGGCAGCATCCTAGGCTGGCTTACTGGGTCCTCCTCTCCCCCACCCTCTCCTTCCCCTCAGAACCCTCGAGGCTCCTCACGGATTGCAGCTAATAGTCAAGCTAAAGGACTCAAAACTAGCCGCCTCACAGCAGCAGGTTTAAGCGCTGGCAACCCCCCAGGACATGGAGGGGAACAGCTATGAGTCCCCATGACAGCACCCTGTCCCTGCAATCCATCAATGCAAATGGGTTTCGGGACTTTAAGCGAGAGCCTGCCTCCTCCAAAACTTCAGGTCAGCACAAATTGACATCGCTGCTGTCCAGGAGCCCCATATCCTCCCCCATGAACAATCTTCATGGAATGAACAGTTTGGAGGCAACTCCTTCTGGACAAACCATGCCGCCCTTATTGTTTTGAATCCCCAGGTTAAAACCCATTCTTTTTCACAATATCTAGGTGGCCGCCTCATACTGGCCAAACTCACCTCTCCTGACTTCTCATTCTTCGCTGCAAGCATCTACCTGCCTAATGCAGGTCAGAGCAAAATTGGCTCTCGGAAGAGCTCGTCCAACTCAATCTCCCACGGAATACAGGCCTCTTAGGAGATTTCAACACAACCATAAGTCGCGTCCGTGACTCCTACCCCCCTGCAGCAAAGGAACGTCCTGGATTAAGTCGCCTCCATGATTTCCTTCGCCTGAGTGGCTTTATAGATGAGCTTCCACCCTCCGCGTCTGGCCTAGGTTGCATGACTAGGATCCAGTATGATGGAGGAGCTTTCCAGTCAGCTCACGCATAGATATGGCACTGATTGGCCCCCTGCTAATTGGCCGCGTCTCCTCTCCCATCTCTCGTGACAACCATCTGAGTGATCACAGGTCACTCACCGTTGTCCTCACCACAACACTTAGACCGTCGCGTAGGTTCTGGCCTAGGGTTGCCCCAGCTCTTCTCAACAACCCCTTCACTAAGGAGAAGCTGTCTATGACCATCCGGGAGACTCTCACCTCACCCCCACC
The DNA here is from genome assembly GCA_022478985.1 of Massospora cicadina. Classification (NCBI taxonomy): domain Eukaryota; kingdom Fungi; phylum Entomophthoromycota; class Entomophthoromycetes; order Entomophthorales; family Entomophthoraceae; genus Massospora; species Massospora cicadina. Next base: position 66,273 of record JAKSZP010017075.1, on the reverse strand, counting down.
CCACTTGCTTGACCACGAGGATAGATGGGCGGTGACCAAGGAGGGCATCACCCGCGTTGCTTACAACTGTGCCAAAGCCCAGATGACTGCAGCTCGCGCCAGAGTCAAAAGGGCGGAAGCCAGAATCAGACATCTAGAGCGAAACTGCCAGCCTTCGCCCTCTCCCAGATGGTTGGAAGACTGGGAAGCGGCGCAGGAAGCACTCCGCTTGGAGCTCACACTGCAGGAAGAACGGGCAGCAAACTTTACAACATCTCGTTACTACGCTCAATGGGAACGCCCCACCTGCTTCTTCTTTCAGAAACAGAAAGCCCGGTCAACAGCGCAGGATATTACTGCACTGAAGATTGGCACTACAAGCACTTCGGATAAGGAGGAAATCACGCAGGAACTACACCGCTTCTACTCCAGCCTCTTTCATGCCACCCAGGTGGACCCATCGGACATCCAAGACTTCCTGTGGCGGGCTCCAGAGCCGCTCATTGACCCACGGGCTGATGAGGCTCTACTGGCGCCTATTTCCATCCAGGAGGTGATGGAAACCCTTCTGAAATCCCCACGGCTTAAAGCCCCAAGCCCAGATGGAATACCCTTTGAGGTGTACCTTCTGGAACCTGCAGTGATAGCCAGAACCCTCCGCGACCTCTTCGCTGCACTCTTGGTGAATGGCGAGGTCCTCCCCGACTCCAGAGGCTCAATCACGACCCTCATTCACAAGAAGTCAGACCGTGAGAACCTGGCGAACTGGCGCCCCATAGCGTTGATCAACACAGACCACAAGCTATTCACAAAGCTTCTGGCCAACCGCATCACCAAATGGGTGTCACCTCGCCTCTCCCCATCCCAGCACGGTTTTATTCCGGGGAGTTCGTTATAGAAAACTATAATTACCTTCACGTGACTTTAACTGCTAACTCTCGTAAGGTGAATGGCTTTGTGGCTCTCCTGGATATGGAGAAAGCATATGATCGGGTAGCCTGGAAGTATATTGATGCTTCCCTGGCCTGCTTCCATTTCCCACCCGCAGCTAGGCGCTGGATATCAGCGCTCTATGACCAGCTCCACACCAGAGTCCTGGCGCCAATGGGTTTTACAGTGGCAGTACCAGTTGAACAAGGTCTCCGGCAAGGGGACCCCCTGAGCCCTATCCTTTTTAACATCACCCTTGACCCCTCTTAGCCTCCTTACAGGACAAGCTAACAGGGATTCTGGTCCCAGGTAAAGCCCCCACACGCACCACGGCATTTGCAGATGACACTACCATTGCATTTGGCTGCCCTGGGGATGTTGCCCTCGCTGCTGTGACCATTGAGAGGTACTCCAAGGCGTCCAACGCCATGGTCAACACCTCCAAGACAACAGTTGTACAGGTCGGCTCCCCCACCTTCCCCCACCATTTGGTATTGAACCTGAGTGCGGTACCTTCCGTCACCTGAGAGTTCTCACCAACCAACAAGGAGTTGCGCTAAAAGACAATGAGGACTTGCTCCTCGCAGCAATTAACTCCAGGATTGCCAGCTGGAACCGGCGGCACATCACCCCCAGGGTCGAGCTCTGATGGCCAATGTGTTTCTCCTCTCCAAAGTCTGGTTTCTAGCGCACGTCTGCCCATTCACAGATGCCTTTTATACGCGGCTCAATGTACTCCTCCGCTGTTGGATCTGGGGCTCAAACCATCCACCAATGGCCCTCTCAACCATTTCCTGACCCTGCAATGAAGGGGCCTAGGGCTTCTGGACACGCGATCCCACGCCATCACAATCTTCCTGAAGTTCCTATGGCCGATTGTCTGCTGGGACGCGACCACATGCCCCAATGGGCGCCCGCCCTCCGCCAGTCAGTGTCAGCAGCCCTGGGTCTTCCTAGAGCATCTCTGACCTCATTAGGAGTGGCTCACAAACCACCCAGGCCATCGCCTAAAACCATCCTCATCCCCCTACTGGAACCAGGCTCTCATTGCCCTGAAACAAGTAGGCGCGCGGATCCACCATGCCTTCCCATACAGAAGGGAAGGCCCTGGCCTCAGCCCCCGTCGCCATAAAATTGTGCACAATGGACAAGTTGTCACAACTCGCCTCAACCCCCAAGATCGTCCTCCCATCCGCCCAAGATTCCTTGTGCTCCTCCCTCCATGAGATTTGACCTTAAGGAATTGTGGAAGGACGTCTATCACACCATCCTGTCAGCAAAGGTGTCCAACACCTTATGGAGGGTGCTCCACTGTTCATACAGGACAGGGTACCGGACTGGCCCTACCTTCCAGCACCAAAGCTGCCCACACTGTGTGGAGCCTATTGACTCCCACCTCCATCGTTTTTTCACCTGTCCAGGTGTCGCCGCATTTTGGCCAAAGGCCCGCGCGCTCCTCCATGCTCAGCCCTGGTCTGGACACCCTGTGCAAGACCTCATGTTTGAGCAGACATTGCCTGGTTGTCACTGACCCCTCCGTGTCCTCGCCTATGCCACAGCCATCTGGACCATCCATAACTCCTTCCTTCGTGCTGCCTTTGACCAGCAGGTGTGGACCCTTCCACACATGATCATTCACTTTCAGGTACACTTTGAAATGGCCCTGAAGGTCTGCACTATGTCGCCAACCCTCCCCCCGCTCAGTTGTCACTGCAGCATGGCTCTGGCGCGCAAACCCCTCCCTTTCTTGATTCCTCCTCCCTCCCCTTCCTCACCTCAGGCTCTTAGGAGCCCAGGCATAATTCAATAAACATCGATGAATCCCCCCTTGGGTTGGGACCATCTAGTACTAAAAAAGGTAAATTGAATTAATGGGAAAGGAGGATAAAACTGGAAAAATCTCCACGCACAGCGTTCAATTAGCCAGGAACTCCATGGACCATCTTTGCTATTTGCTATATCAGTTTAGGGCATTGGTGTGCAATGCCAACACAGTCATAGCCATCTTTTATCCAAAGTTCATGTACCAGAATTGAATTTGGGAGTCAGTGGTCATTGAGTACATACTTTATCTATGTCTATGTCTAAAATTATACAATTTTTTTAGCTTCAGTTTCTTTTGGTAAAGTGTGAGTTATAGTAACAAAATTTTTATCAATGGACTTAATAAGAATAAGATATCATCTGATTCTCATTTGGAAAGTTATTGATTCTGTCAACTATATATATAACAGAATTCTTGGAAAAAAAGAACTGCCTTCAAAAAATATAGTAAAAAGAGTGAAATAATTGGTAAAAATGTACTAAAAAGTGTGACGGGATCAATAAAAAGAATTTACATTAAAAATAAAATAATTAATAAAAATATGAATAATTGATAGAACCTTTTTTTAGTTGGCACCAAATAGAAACTGACCTATAGAATTTTGCTCACAAATACTAGATCCCCATGTGGGATGGTATAGCACTGGATCACTGATACAGTGAATTATTTATTTTTGAAAAATTACATCTGCATCTCATGCAGTATCCTAGAAAATTTTTTGGATAAAATGAAAATATATTTACTCAGCATTGTGTATTCTTAGTTGCTTACAGTTTATACTTGAACCAATCCAATATAAGCCTTAATTTGTATTTGTGAACAAAAATTTTGTAAGTCAGTTTGAAATATGGCGCTTACTTTGAAAAGGTTCCTATCAATTATTTATACTTTTTATTAATTATTTTATATTTTTTTGTTTTATCAGTTATTTCATAATTTTAGCATATTGTTTATCAATTTATAAACTATTTAGTGTATTTTTCTCAATTATATATTACTATTTTAATGTATTTTTAAAGGCAATTTTTTTAAAAAAAATACTAAGTACTTCATACTTTTAGTGTATTTTTATTTATTTTAGCTTTTCTGTTTTTATTTAAATTGGTTCTTTTTCATATTTTCACACACTTTTCTTTACCTCAATGTCACATCTGTCTGTCTGTAGTGGAATTTGGATTGATTTTTAACTATCTTATAGACTATTTAAAGCATTAAAATTTGTCACACTTATGTATCTCTGATGACAATATGATAATCTAATAAAAATCGATTTTTTAGTAAATTTATATGTAGCAAGTGAAAATCCTATATGCTTTAATAGTAGTTGGTATATTGTTACAGGTCTTTCTTTCCACTCAAACTCACTTTTGAGTAAATTTATAAAAAACAAGAGTTTAATTTACAACCACCGTCTGCCCACATCCATTTTCCAGTTAATGTCCTCAGATCCACCGCCTGCTGCTCCAGCATGGGGCAGCGGTGCTCCACTTCCCAGCGTTTTCCGCCCTGCAGGAAAACAAATTTGGATGGGCTCAAATAGTCCACCAAACTCTACTGGCCGTTTTATCCCACCATGGGACTTAATGCTCCATCTGGCGTGCATCCACCCCTCTCGCCCCCATCCTCACACCCTACCCAGATCCATTATCCCATTTTGCCTCCATGTCAAATATGGGCGTTTATTCCCATATGCTGACAAGGCAATAATTGAAGTGGCCACCGCTGCATTTGCACCAGTTGGTTTCATTGATTTCCACCCTTTTAAGGGCTATTTTGATATTGGCTTCCAAAATGGAGGAGGATGCTGCTGCTGCAGCCTCCACCCCCCTAATATACAAAAACACCCCCATTCCTACCACTTGAACTCGCCTTCCAACAGACACCACAATGGTGGTGTCATTTGCAAATCTTCCCTCCCACCTCCCACCCCAAATTTTATATGAACAGTTGATGGCAGGGCTTATGGCTTATGGGACACAACCCAACCTTTTCTTTGCTGTTCCTTCTGGTGCAGAGCGCCTTGCTGCACCTCGCGCCACTGCCACCATAATCCCCCACCACCCTGACATCGCCCAACAAGTTTCCCCCATGCTCATATTGCAGCAGCGCCTGAGCACTTTTTTGGGCTTGGGTGGATAATGGTCACCAAATTTGTCCCCTCTGTTTGGGAATCAACCATTCCAAAAATCCTGCCCCCAAGCCACTTCCTCTGATGTGGGTCTGGAGCCACATTCAGTGGGTCCCAAATAGGGCGTTTTGCTGCCCCCTCCCACCCAACATTCTAATTCGATGGGCCAGAGTGAAAAATAAGCCCCACCAAATTGACTACCCACATTCACCCACCCAAATCTGCCCCCATCAATCAGAGTCAGGCTTGGACCACCATTTGCTCCCAAGTTGTCCAGTCAACTCTTACCCACCCAATTCTTCATTCGCTATTCTTTTGAACCAAAGTCCATAGGACCTACTGGCCAAAATTGATGAATCAGGTAAAGTTATCATGAGTGAGCAAACTGGTCAACCTCTCAGCCAGTTTGATTATGGTCAGGCAGAATTTTTCCTTCCTGATTTTGACAATAACCCACCTCCCAAATGTTTTACTCTGCTACCCAATGCTGCCCCCTACCAAAGCGACCACCAGCTCACCTTAGCTGCGGTGGCCTCTCCCTGTTGCCCAAACCTACGCAAAGAAGTGGCCAAATCAGTGGCTAAACTCCATGAGGAGCTACTCACACTCTACTAACCCCCAATTTCCCCAAATCTCCCTGCAGCGACATCTCAAAGTTGTTTTACAATGCCAAAGCCACTATCATGCATGTCGCCAAACTAGCAGAATTTAACCCATCTGCTAAAATCACCCACCAGGGTATCTCCAATTTTGCCAAACTCTCTGAAGCCCGCACTCAAGCTGAATTTACATTGTGGAATTTGTTGAAGCAATATACCGCACTCAGCTTGATGAAGAGGTTGAGAAATCATACTACAATGTCCTTCACCCCCACTACGCAAATGCCCCAACGCCTTGGCTCTCTGCTTGGGTCCATTTTTTTAACCAAAATGCCATGCCCATGGAGGATTTGTCTGAGGAAAAACTGCCTGACCCCCCCTTACCCTCAGCCATGGTGGGTTAGTGGTTTCCGCTACCCACCTGGTTTGCAGTTTAATTTTATTTTTCCATTCGTTTTTGCTTGGGTTTTATTTTTTGTGATTTTGGTAATGTCCATCCCCTGGTCGGCTTACCTCAAATAAATTAGTATATTGTTACAGGTGAGTAGTTGATATTTGGTTGATTTGATAGTTTCAATGATTTGCCAAGTGATTGGTAGTTTTAGGTTGATTAATAAGCTTGATAGTTTTAGTATGCGGTTAGTGAGTGGTTGATTTGATAAGTTAATTGGGTTTGGTAAGTTGTTGGTGGTTTTTTGTTATTTGGTAAGTTTAGTTTGGTTTTGCAAGCAGTTGGTAATTGGTTGATTCAAAAGTTCAAGTTAACTACCTTCCAGATTAGCTAGAGCTTTTGAAATTTTGCACACTCCATGTATGTCCCATGACAATACAATAATCTATTAGAAAAATTGTGAAAAGTGTGACATTTGCAAAATAAAAATGTTTTACTTATAATTATTTGTACTGTGTTTGTGGTTAGGTTTGCTGGGTTTTAAGTTTTGAGGAAAAAAGAGAATTTTAATCTCCATCAAAAGTTAAAGGTAAGTTACAGAGATACGATTAAATAGTGAGTGAAACCACTAAAATAAATAAAATTTTAACTAATACCTCCAATACATATAAAACAAAGTCATTTTTAACAATGATCATATCAATATAGTTATTATGGAGCTTTTCTTTCCCGTAAAAATCACTTTAGTTACTACAATTTGATTTGAACAGCAATTTTGATAATCACACAGGAGAGATGGGCGACTTTAAGAAATCTTATACAACCTGGGTGAGCGTTGCATCAAGCGGTGCACTAAATGGTGCACCCAAGGGCAAGAAATGCTCTGGAGGGGGACCAGGAACCCAATCCACCAAGAAACCACAAATTCAGACACCGTCTGGGTTTAAGATGTTTACTATAAAACAAGATCAGTACATGTACATCCAATGCAACCAACCCCTTTCAAAGGTAGAACATGGGCTTTGACTCTTCCTTGGGGATGAGTCCCCTAACCCTGTGGGAGAAAACATGTGAGGCATAGCCCTCCCTTTTCCCTCACGTGGTATATGTCACCACCAACAACATGGGCCGCGGCTGGATCAATATTGGTTTCAAAACAGCTGATGAAGCTGATGCCGCGGCAAAAGTCTGCATCAAAATTGCCCTCCCTGAGGGAAAAAAATAGTGCACACTGCACGCACTAGATGGAACAAAGCGAAAACTTTGTTCTTTTCATTTGACTTGCTCCCTACCAACCTTCCTCATAAGATAATCAAGGAGGAGCTCCGCAAAGGCCTCATAGCCTATGGAGAAATTATGCAACTCAAATTACAAAGATCTCGCCTGATGCCCACCCTGAGCACAGGCAAAGCTATCACCATGGTCAACCCGTTCCCTGAAGTGGAAGATGACTTATCAAGAATCCCCCACACAGCAGAGTTTCACTTTGCAGATGAGGGACAGTCATCCGCATTCCAAGTTACACCAGAATGTGCACCGCCTATATGCAACCACTGCAGTTCATTAGGACACAAGGTACACGCATGCTCCATGAAGGAGGGCTTAATGGAAGCAGACTACTGTGAGGAAGCCATGGACAAAAGTAATGAAAACTTCGCCAGAATGACTGACAGTCACCACCTATTCTGCTGGGGTGAAGATGGACTTTACTCCATCGTGGACCCAGTTACAAACAAACAACGCAAAGTGGCACAAAAATCCTGCAAGTGGGCAGCGGCTGAAGCGGTGGTGCATGTGGAATCATCCATAGACTCTGGACAAGTTTGGGAGGACATTTTGGATATACACCGATCCAACCAATCAGAACAATATGCCCAGGTTGAAAGTTTTCACAGCAACTCGACTGAGTCACCAAGTGACATCAATCATGCACACATTGAGGAACAATTCAGCTGCAATATGGACGAAAATGCGGTGCACAATTCTCCAAATTTGAACCCCAAAATTACAGAACACAATCTCCACCCCACATTGAACCATCATGAGACACGTGCAGGAAAAGATAATGCAAATCCAAAAAACTGAAATTCCCGCGAAAAGTTGGTTCAGATCAAGGGAACTGACAATATCACTGAAAGAGTTGGAGTACAGACGCGGAGCATGGCCAAAATGAGCCATGATGGAATAGGGCCAGAGGGTCCTCCCAACCGCTCCTGAGGCTCCACAGGCACCTCAGTGTCAATAGGGATGCTAAACATTGCGGGAGCCAGGGCTCAAATGTCCCAAGCCAAAAAGCTGGACTTCCTGTGAAAACCCCTTGTAGACATCTTGGCCATCCAAGAAACCCACTGTTTACAAGGGGAAGAAGGATCCTGTTCATCCAGGGTCTCACCATCACAATCAGTTTGGACGTCCCACTGTGGGATGATCATCCAAAATAACAAAAAAAATTTAAAATTACAAATTCATTTTCATACCTTCACAGTCACAATTTGGTAGCAACGATCACATGCCAAGAGGAAACAATCTCAATAGCATGCATCTATGCACCATGCACCACAAATGAGAGAAAACAATTTCTTGAAAATGTTCCAACTCTCACCCTCCCACCAGATACTATCCTGTCGGGTGACTTTAACTGCTTGGATAACCCCAACACGGACTGATGGCCTAACCCCAGGAGATACCCACTGGGCACATCAAATTCCGCACAATGAAGGCATCCCTTGGCCTATAGGATGCCCTCCCCCCAGTTCACCACTTCTCCACCACATGACATGGCCCAACATATTCAATAGAGCGCTCACATCAATAGCCGCATCAATCACATCCTTGTCCCACAATCCCAATGATCAAGATTTTTCAAATTTATAACAAAAAAAGTCAATTTCTCTGACCACTGACTTGTTATGGTGCAGCTATCGCCAACCCAAATCCACGCACAGGTATCACCTTGGAGAAAGCTTCACCTGGAAAACATAAAATTACCTGAAATATTTGACTGGGTTGAAAACAAGGCTACAAACACAGAATTCACAGCCCCATTTACCTCAGATCCCATTGTAACATGGGCAAATTTTAAAAAGGAACTAATCAACAAAACCCAACATCTTGCATCACATAAGTACACCACTGACACAGCCACAATCAAGTGTACCTTGGCGGAACTGGACCACCTTGAGCTAAATACCATGAGATCTGGCTATAGCCCCAACTGAGGACGCAAATGGGTGTAAATATCCGCCTGACTAAACACCCTCATCTTCAAACACCAACACAGAATCAAAGTATCAAATAAAGGTAAGTTCATAAAGAAAGGTGAAACCTGCTTAATATATTTCTTCTGCCAATTCCACTCCTGCAGCAACCAGCCCACATGCACATAGGTCCACAAGACCGACGGCACTGTGGCAACTGACCCTGAGGAGGTCAAGGCGGAAGTACACCATTATTACACCAAATTATACCGCGATATGCTGACAGACCCACAAAAAATCAAAAAATTTATACAAAACGCTGGGATACAAAGCACACCACCGAATTACAATAATATAAACTAATTACATGGGAATAGCTTTAGGATACAATCCGCAGTGCACCATGTAGAAAATGCTAAGGGCCTGATGGGATACCCTAAAAATTACACAAAAAATATTTTCAACAAATTGCCCCCCTCTATTGGCTTCTATGAACCAGTGCTTACTGGAAACATGCCTCCTACCTGGTGGCCATGAATCATATGTCACAACCTTATATAAAAAGGGTGACAAATTGGACATGGCTAACTGGCGTCCAATCGCACTATCTAATACTGACACAAAAATTCTAACAAAAATTTTAGCAGCCAGATTAGGCGCAATTGCCTCTGACGTCCTGTCACCCAACCAGTTTGGGTTTATACCAGGGCGCTCAATCTGGAGCAACATACACCCTGTTGCAAATATATGTCAGTCCAAAGCAACTGGAGCCCTAGTCTTCTTAGACCAGGAAAAGGCATATGACCGCGCTAGCTGGCCATACCTAAAGGAATGCCTAAACGCTTTCAAACTCCCACCCAGATTCATAAACTGGGCGATGCTCCTCACAGAATCTGCAACCATGGCTGTATGCGGCCCTGGCTTTCTAACTAACAAGATCACACCAAACAGAGGGCTCAAACAAGGGGACCCCCTCAGCCCACTGCTGTATAATTTCAGTTTTGGCCCACTCCTCCGCGTAACTGACTCACGCCTCATGGGCATAACTGCACAAGGACAGCCAACATTCAATATACTGGCCTTTATGGATGACTGCGTGGCAGGTATAGCTAACAATGATGATGCCCGACAGCTGGAATGCACCCTAGAGGAATACTCCATGGTGAGCAACGCATTGCTCAACAAAAGGAAAACAGAAATCATTCTCTTAGGCAAGTAAACCAACAACTGGGCTACAATACCAGAACCTCATACCCCCATACAAAGGAAAAACCCATTCATCTTACCCTTTGCATCATCTCCCACCACCACTCCTGTCCGTCATTTTGGTATATGGCTGTAAACAGGGGGATATGCCAATGAGACAATGGAAAGAAACTTGCTACAACGGATATCCACCCGCGTCGCCTCACTCAAGGAAAGATCCCCAGGACTAACGGGGCAAGTAACTGTTGCTAAATCACTCATCCTCCCAATACTATGGTACCCTGCCCACATGATCGTCTTCACAACTACCTTCATAACCTCAATTCGCGCGCTCATCCAGGTCTGGCTATGGCCCAGCTCCCAACCTCCCATACAGATGGAAACACTCTTTGGCCCACGCTCAAGTGGAGGCATGGGACTAATATATTTTGAGAGCCACGCCAACCGCCTATGGGAACCTGGATAAAGGAAGTCCTTGCCCAAGACCTCCCACAACAACACTGGTCCAGGGCAGCGCGGAGTAACTTCGCACATGCGCTCAAATTAACCAATCCACATAGCCCACCCAGACTACTATCATACCTTACTAAACACCCTACTGCAACAGGTCCGCATGTAACCTCCCCCAAATGCATCCTCTGAACAATCCGCTGCATGGGATGGACCGTAGAGAACACAGGCACTGTGAAGGAAAGGGGATGACCCAGCCCCCACTTCAAATTAAGAAAACCTGAAAACCACCCCCAGAGAGATATGCTTGCTACAACCCAACCATTGCTAGAATAGAATACTTAGATATGCTGGACATTCCCTATGATTTAACCACACAGAAGGCAGTGTGGAAAATGACTCACCACCCACTCCTACAGCTGAGAATAAGAGGCAACGCCTGGCGCTGTCTGGGAAGGACCTACAGGACGGCGGAACGTTCCAATTCCCTCCACACAACCTGCGCAGTATGTGGAGGAGGGCTCTACATTACCGCCTAGAAACATGCCCCCCATTCAAAGCCATATGGAAGGAAGTCGCACGCCTGCTTAAGATTAAAAACGAGCAGTAATTTTTTATATAAAAGAGCCTCCTCGCGCTCCAGATTGAGTCACCAATCCCATCTACCCACCATTCCCTAATGATACCCATTGCAATGTGGACAATACACACCATTGCCTTAGTGCGTTTAGGGGCACAGTCTCAACCATTCATGGGGTTATCAACAGGTTCCACGTCCACTTATTGGAGCACTTCCAAGCCTGGCTCTATGGATATATGAGGCCAAGGCAACAGGCGCTCATAGAATCGTAATTCCCACTCTGGTTCCTACACACAGAAACCTTCCTTCACACCTGCTCCATAGTGGGGGAAACCCCCTCAGAGTAGTGCACCAATCCCCCATACCTGGCAGTCCCACTGGCAACAGGGATAACTTGAGTACCCTGTGGTGCCCAATTTTATCTTTTTTCATTTTACACACATATTTGGTAATGCCTGTCCCCTGGTCAGCTTGCCTCAGTTAAATAAAATATAGTTATTATGTAAATATATAAATTGTGTAATAGTTTAAACTTTATAGTTATATAAGCTACTACTTTGGAGAATCTTTAAAAACAACAACAATGAAAGAGACATTCACTCAACATAAACTACGCTTGGGGAAAGGTTATAAGAAATATAATGAAAAGAATAATAGTGAAGATTGATCAATTTTGAGCAATTTTAGAAATATGAGTCAATTTTCCACCACCGCCCCACTGCACTAATCTCCAGATTTATGCCCTCAGATCCACCACCAGCTGCCTCAGTATGGGGCAGTGGTGCTCCACCCACTAGTGTTTACCACCCAGCAGGCAAACGCGTGTGGACTGGTTCATCCAGTCCACCAAATACATCCAATTGCTATGTCCACCCAAAGGACAGCATTCCACCTCACATGAGCCCACCCAACCCACCCCCACCCCCTAGCCTTACCCCAATCCAATATTCACTTTTGCCTCCGCATCAAGTATGGATGACTATTCCTATACGCTGACAAAGCAATAATTGAGCTGGCAATGGCCACCTTTTCACCAGCAGTATTTATCAACTTCCACCCATACAAGGGCTATTTTGATATTGTTACCTCACTGAAGAGGATGCAGCCGCTGCAGCATATATACAATTAGTTTATAAAAGTACCCTCTTTACCACAACATGAACACACCTCCCAGATGATAACACTTTTGTGGTAACCTTTGTGAACCTCCCCTCACACATACCCCCTCAAACATCTTATGAGGAGTTGATGCCATGGTTGTCCACTTATGGCGAAAACCCTATCCTCCAATTCGTTATCCCAAGTGGTGCTGAACGCCTCGCGGCACCTCAGGCACCAGCCACTATTACCCCCACCAGCTGAACATGGCCCAGCAAATCCCACCGTGTGCCTATATCCCATCCAAACCTGATCATTTCTTTTGGGCCTGCACTGACAATGGTTGACAATTTGCCCCACTGCTATGAATTGGACCACATAAAAAAAGGTATGTCAATATAATTCACACCCTGAAAACATGGACAACACCACCCATGAGGCCACCTTAACAGCGTTCTAGTGGGGATTTTGGCTGCCCCACCCCACAGACCATGCACTCAAATCAGAAGCAAAATCTAGTACCTCAAACCCAAGTTGGCAATGCACACCCATGCCAACCAATTGGGTGCAGGATTGAACCACTGTTCAATCCAGAAAATCACCCGCCCCAAAACCTACCAAATCAAAATCGCCTACCAAATATCTTCCTATATCAATCTAAAAGCCTAGAAATTATTGGAGGAAGTAACTGAATAGGGCGAAATTTGTCCCCACTGAGCTATCCGATTGATTTAACACCTTACCTGAATTTAGACTTTGATACCCCAGCCCTGACCATCTGATATGTCTGCAAAATCAGAGCCTTTTTCCCAAAGTGACCACCAGCTTATCATGGCTTCAGTGGCCAATCCCAATAATCCCCATACATGCATACTATGTGCAAAATCAGTTGCAGAATTTAAAAACGGGCTGCACACCCCTTTGTTCCCCTCCAATTTTCCTCCTACCACAAAGAGGAAATCCAACGCCTCCACAAAACTGCCACCACCGCTGTCAAGCATGTTGCTGAACTGGAAGATTTTTCCCCATCCACATGCACCACAAGAACAAAAACTGCGAAATTATAACAACTTCTTGACGCCAACATCCAGTATGAACACCACGTTGCTGAACTCATTGAGGCTTTAATCCAGGCCCAATTAGTTGATCTCAATAACTATCTACTCCACTTTGACCCTCACCCCGCGGATGCTCCAACCCCCCTACTCTTGGCATTGATCTGCCTCTAAAATGATGATCCTGAAGATGACCCACCTGATACCCCCTCCCCCTCCACCATGCGCGCGCGCGCGCGCGCGCGCGCGCGCGCGCGCGCGCGCGCGCGCGCGCGCGCGCGCGCGCGCGCGCGCGCGCGCGCGCGCGCGCGCGCGCGCGCGCGCGCGCGCGCGCGCGCGCGCGCGCGCGCGCGCGCGCGCGCGCGCGCGCGCGCGCGCGCGCGCGCGCGCGCGCGCGCGCGCGCGCGCGCGCGCGCGCGCGCGCGCGCGCGCGCGCGCGCGCGCGCGCGCGCGCGCGCGCGCGCGCGCGCGCGCGCGCGCGCGCGCGCGCGCGCGCGCGCGCGCGCGCGCGCGCGCGCGCGCGCGCGCGCGCGCGCGCGCGCGCGCGCGCGCGCGCGCGCGCGCTGGGATAAGCAGCTCGCCGCTATACCACCTGGTAGGTAATTTTATCATTTCTTTTTGTGTCTCACTGCCCAAAAAGGGCAGTCAATTCATGCTTATTTTTTTAGTCGGTTTAATTTTAGAGTTTCAGTTTTGGTATTGCCTGTCCCCTGGTCAGCTTGCCTCGGTTAAGTAAAAAAGAATAGTGAAGATGAAAACGCCAATAAAGCCAGACTAGAATCTAAAAGAGAATATATGAGGAAATGTAAAAGTGCTAAAATGACAGAGCAGTGAGAAATTTAATTAGAATTTGATTGTCAGCAACATTCACAAAATCATTCATTTGAAAGCCAAGAAGAATGCAAAGCTCATTTGTAGTTGGATTACCAGCGACATTTGCAGCAATAAGTGAGTGAGGATCAAGAAGAATGTGAGGCTTGCTTACTGTCTGATCACCAATAAAAATCAAAATGCCGAGCTGTGGAAACATTTGAAGAACTTCAAATTCTCTTAGAACATGAATGTCAACAGCGGCGACAACAAAATCCTAGTGTGGCAGCATTTGAGAAGGCGATCAACACATTTTGTGACAGTATCTGTGAAATTTTTACAAAAAGATGCATTCCCAGTCAAGCCACAATGTTGACGTTTGCCAGAATAAAACCATTCTATTTGCCTGACGAATTATAGAATAAGAGTCAACTGTTGCTTTGTCATCGATGCAAGGCACATTTGTAGAACTTTAACACTGCAGCTCCTTCAAAAGCTTATTGGAACAAGCTTGATCCCAGACCTTTCCATTGGAGATTGAAATACTCACGCAAGTAGATCAGTGGTTACTATCATGCATCATTCCATTTGTCAAAATTGTCAAATTTGATGGCAGATTTGGACAACATGGTTTTAAAGGTTGAGCAATATTGTTCGCCCAGGCCTTATTCAGAATCAGCAAGAAGTTGCCTCAAATGTTGCTTAGATCACCATAAGATTCAGGAATATTGGTCATAATGGAGAACCTCAAAAATTTAAACATTACTTGACAGTTTTTGATATCTCATCCCAATATTTATGCTGCACTACGATGGTTGGTTGTAAATAATTCTCTTTACCAAGAAGTGATCATCAACCAAACCGTTGAACTAAACGATCAAGTGTTTGTACACATCACTCAACAACTGTCTAAGGCACCTGGATGTTTGTGACAATAAAACAACCAACAAGGGTGTACGTTACTGTCAGCGTGTCAACCAGAATTATTAGAGCGTCATGGAATCAAGCAACTGTGGAAATATTCCCATCTCCACATGCTAGTGTACAATGCTCTACTATGGCATTCACCAACATAATTAGAGCATCCATACTCTCACCAAGTCAATATAATCATATGATATTAGATAGTAACTTACTTTTGGGCGATAGGATATAAACAAGAATATGATAACTCACCAATGGACAGGTGAATACGCACCCCATACTGGAAAGTGGATATTTGATGATTTGTAACTTTGAAATCATCAAACAACATTTCTCCATGTACAACAATACCTTTTACATCAAGTACAAACAATACCAAGTCTTTTTGGTAGCCTCAAAGATTATAAAAAGAAAGCTAGAATTGGTCTTACTCAGCACAATGCTCTCACAAGATTTTATGATGGTCATGCTGCAGGTATCCTGATATCAGCAGGAAAATCATATGCAGTGATGCATTATGAAGAGAGATACTAATTCGCAGGCTCCCAATCATGTGGTCTGAAATGGGCACTGGCACATTATCAAAATGACAAAGCATTTTTCATGGAATGGGATACTTTATGAGAGTTTACACGCATATGCAAACGTGCCATGGGATCTCAAAACGTCCAGTATACTCTTTAATTTATAGATGTCCACCTAAATAATGATTAATGCAAGATCTACATATAGTCAAAGCACTACCTAACCAAGAGCTCACACTGATGGATATTGAGCAACACTCATAGATGCTGGATATTCAAATCAGACATTATTAATAGCTCCAATCAACTGTGCGCAGCCAGTTATTAAGGATGTGCTGGAGGTTTCTGATAATTTCTATGATATCAGAAAAAAATCAGGATTACATTGTTAACATTGAATACAAATTGAAAGCTGAAGAGCTTGCGTGGTATTTTCTCTTTCCACGTGGAATCAATGGACGAGCAAACCCTGAGACGCCAACATCACTCTACTCGACTACTACTAATACTAAAAGTTGGGCAGCAATTCATGCTTCCAACATAACGATTATCTGTTTTACGCACTGTCCATGTCCAAACACAAAAGAGTCAAAGCAACTATACAGTTGTGTTTAAAAAAGATTGTTGTACCAGATAGAAAGGTCAAAGATCTTCATTTAATTACTAAAAGTTTGAGAGGATCGTATGCCTATTGGCAAAAAGCTCTCAATGAATGTCTGACCAAAATCTGATGCCTAGGTCCGCCAACATATTTTCCCAGCTTCAGCTGCAATGACTTGCATTGGACTGACATGAGGAGAGCCCTTTTAATTGCAATGGTATACTGGACTTAGATTCAATATTGCTAACTACTCAATAAGTACAGAAATCAATCATGAAATATCTAAACACTTTTAGTTGGCATTTCATGGTCACAGTCAAAGCTTTGATGAAATTCATCTGCAATGATGTCTGGTCTTTGGTGGCAAACTCAATGATTTTTGGTGTCTCATAGAGTTTCAAAACTGTGGTAGTCCTCATGTTCAAATAATTGTATGGATTGAGAATCATCCATTGTTTAATACTTCAGAAGGAATCCAAAATCTCAATGAAGTCTGCACTGCGAGATGCCACAAATGGATGATGAACTCTACTATCTAGTGAAGGATTTCCAGACGCATTGCCATACTCATACCTGTAAAAAAATAACTCGATGATGACATGTAAATTCAACTTTCCCAGACAGGAATGTGACAAAAGCCAAATAGTCTCTCACTCATCAAATGAATTAATTTGTAATGGTGGAAGAATATGTCTCTTGAAACGTCATCCAGAAGATTGCTGGATCAACAATTACAATAGGAGTATTTTGAAAATATGGAGAAGAAACATGTACATATAACCTTGTGACTCCAATGAATCCATCGCATACTATGTGGCCAAATACATTTCCAAATTAGAGCCAACTGAGCCTAATACCAGCATAGCTCAGGCCATTAAAGAAATTCGCTGAGAGGAAAATGACTTATCTTGAAAGTTGTTCAACGTATTCATGCGCATTGTAAATGAACAGCAGATTTCAGCGTGCAAATGTGCATTTAGACTGTGCCATTTGAATTCAACAGAAAGTTCAAGACAGTGCATCTTCCTCAATACTCAGAAACTTGAGCAGTGATACAGAATGCTAAAATTTGATGCAGCAGGAAATCAACTAGTGAGCTTTACTCCAACATCTTTCAGAGATACAAGAATTGGCCATTTCAACACTCTCACAATGACTTTGAAAACAAGACCCTGATAAAATTTGCAATGCAATTTCAACCATATTACAGAAAGCCACAGGGAGAAGATGAGAGTGAAGACAATGTTGACCGAGATGCCTATGATGATGTTTCAGTCACAGGATGAAAGACCATTATAAAGCTCAACAATAACAGCAACACAAATGTGAGAAAAGTGCCGACTGCCATTAGAGTACCTTACTTTGTGGCAGAAACAGATCCAGAAATCTTTACTACAGCCTTTCTCCTGAAGAACATGTCTTACCATTCTGAAGAATAGCTGCTAGAAGGATTTGATTCAGCTAAAGGAGCATTCTTGTTGTTATAAAATCAGCTGTATCCTGGAGATACGCAAAGGGTTTTTGCACAGGGTTAACCCACTGAGCAATAGGACCAATGATATGATGATCGCCATCCTTGAAACAACAGAATAAACTTTTAATAAATATGGAACACTTGCTCCCACAACACTCTTTTATTTAATATATTAAAATATAGCGGATCCTCCCTGTTCTACTCATTTATAAACTATTAACAACCTCCTTTATCAATCATCTCATCTCGCCTATATCTCATCAACTTCATATGATACCATTTCCTTGGCTTAGTAATTCAATTTGCCATATCTCATTGGTTCCAGCAATTCTTTATTCATTAATTTCACAATCTCCTAATTTGAGGAGATTTCCCAACAACCCAATATCGCCTCATCTCAAGGCGTTTTTTAATAATAACTCGTATCAAACTTGGCTGATTCTATCCATTCTGCCATAATGACTTAGGGCTTATTGTCCAGTCATATCAGAATTGCGACACTTGGATCAAGAGCATAATCTCAATGATAACTGTAAAATGACGTAACAGTTACATCAGAGAGATCACACACTTGAGAATGCCTTTAATCAGATCTGCGCATTTGAGATTCTTGATGCGGAGCCAGCTGTATTGCAAGAAGTGGAGGAGGAAGTTGAAGCTCTCAACCAACATATGGATGATGGACAATTCCAAAAAGCAGTTCAAGCCATGAATTTTGGTCGAAGAGAAACCTTAAACTTTGTCACCAGAAATATTTGCGAGCAAATGGATGGAAGTCAAGATTTGTTGAGGCTTTTTAAAACTGGTCAAGCTGGTACAGGCAAAACTTTCCTTTTCAAGCTTTTGAAAAATCAAGTCAACCAATGTTATAGAAAGCCAGTGGTGAAAGTTGGTGCACTCACATGCGTTGCAGCACAATTGGTTGGAGGTTTGACTCTGATCAGTATGCTAAAGTTGCCAGCGAAGAAAGATATCAGAATTGCACATATTCCTTTACTTACTGTTCAGTACCTCAGAACTTTACAACTTGAGTGGAAGGATATTGAGTTTCTGTTTATTAATGAAATCTCAATGGTGCCCTACAAGTTGCTGTGTATGATTAACTAACACCTGAGGCAGCTGAAGAATTCTGAAGAGTTATTTGGAGGCATCAATGTCTTAGTATTTGGTGACTTATTGTAGCTACCACCCATGAGAGGTAAGTAAGTGTTTCAACAACCTGAACATTTACAGCCAGCTACACATCTGTGGCAGTTGTTCACCCTCATTGAGTAGACTGAAAACATGAAACTTCAGGGAGATACAACCTTCATTGACATTATGAATGAATTATGAGTTGGAGAACTCACTAAAAATCATATGGCTATGTCAATAAGTTGTGTAAGTGCTGATGAAGATAGTTATTTCTCCATCAAGAGAGCATTATGCATCTACCTGACCAATCAGCAAGTCAATGATCATAACAAGAGAATACTTGAGCATTTCTGAAGTAAGGGTGTTGAAATGTTTAAAGTTCAAGCACAAGATACTCTAATTGATGTCACTTGACTACTAGAAGATTCCATCAACACCGTCATACAAAAAGACATAAACAAGACTGGAGGATTGCCTAAAGATTTGGAAATATTCAGTGGAACAAAAGTCCTATTGCAATCTAATATTGATCATGGCAAAGGATTGGTCAATGGAGATATAGGCTTTATCACCAAAATTGAATGGGCTGGCAGCTACCATCAAGGACCAATATACGACAAAGACATACCCAATGTGTTTGTAGATTTTGGCAAAGATAGCAAAGTAGACGAACATCATAATAAGCCAATATCTATTCAATTACCCGCAAAAGGCAGCCATGGAACTACTCTGCGCCATATGCTTCTGCTAGTGCTGTCATGGGCTTCAAAGTTCATAAGCTGCAAAACAGTACTGTTGATTATGCTGTCATATAACTGGGTTCAAATTTTTTGCTCCAGGACAGGTGTATGTCATCCACAGTAGAGTTTGGTCTCTTCATGGTCTCAAGATTGAAGAAATTGATTGTTGGAGATACAACTAAGATGACCAAAATTACTTCAGATTGAGATTTGATATCTCAGTCTAAGGAAATTAAAAAATCCAAGACGAGTATTTCCAACTCTCAATTTGACCAGAAAAAGACACTTTGGAGTTATTGACCTCCTATAATGGGTGAGTCTAACTAATCCAAAGAAGCTCAATAATCTGAGATGACCAATCATTTTGAAGGGGCTAAGCCCTCATTAAGAAGGTTAATCGCGTCTAACAAGAGCTCTATTAGATATGATAATTACAAAATTTCTAATAATAATGATAATCAACAATATTAGCCCTCTGGTAGGAAAGATCTTACCTTGGGTGAATCACGGAAATCCTTGCAAAGAACCACAAAATTTTCCTTATAAATATCTCTGGTTTCTAAATAATAAAGTACCTCAATTCTCAACTTGCATAGTTTAATTTTGGTCTATTTTCATACAGGATTCTGTATACTCAATTGGCATTATCCATAGCAATGGAACTAATAACTTCATTGCACTTAAGTCGATATTTGCTAGAGCCATGGAAGTAATAATTTCATAGCCTTTGTAGCACCTGTTTATCATAATTTCTCACAAAATTAATACCGGTGCTCCCTGCCAAGTCTGCTTCTGAGGCTACCTGGTAAAAACATACTTTCACAACAATGAATATGTCTAGTGAAGAGAGCCCCTCTTCAGAGGAATCTTTGAGTATCACCTGATGGGTACACTCTAACTGGCAAGATTTGCCTTCCACCAATATCAATAATCTACAATTTCAAGCTTCAATGGACTTGGCCATTGAGGGCCCTGACCAGTATAATTATTAGATCCAAGCCGCAAATGTTGAAGAAACTGAGAAAAGCTTGATCAGAGGGGCTATTAAGCCTGGTGCTCGCCCTAATTGTGACCAAGCATCTAAGGTTGCTGACAACATGATGAACTTATATAAATGAGCAGTGTTACAGCCTACCGAAGTTGGTTTGGCCAAAACTGAACAGTATCTCCAGCATTACATACATCCTGCTATTCACCATTTACTCCATATTTTTGGGTTAAATCATCTTGAAATCCAGCGCCAATTGACTCTAGCGCAACAATTTTACTCTCAACTATTTTCAGTTTTATGAAATGGCATCCAATTTTGGAAGGGATAATCGAGAGGCTTATCTCAATAATAAAAGAGAAAACAACGAAAATTATAACCAGTTGGTGAGAATTGATAATGGGGTTGTGGGATACATCGGCCAGGAAGTATCTCATCAAGTTAGCAATTCCACTAACCCTATTCACCATTAAATTACCTCCCTGAAGGAGGAGATTAAGAGACAACTGGATCAGTTGCTGGCTGAACATGAGAAGAGCTTGGGGGAGCTTAATGGGCTAACCCAACATATTTGTACAAGTGGTGGGTAATATTAGAGAAGGTGAACCTGGCCCTGCTGGTCCTTCTGGACCACTGGAACCACCTAGCTTCCCATCGGTAACTCTGGGACCTCCTGGGGAATGTGGTCCCCCTGGTCCAGTGGGTCAACAAGGTCCTCCAGGTCCTTCGGGTAGAGATGGGTCGCAAAGATCCCTGGGACCTCCTGGTCCCCCTGGCTTCTCGCTTTCAACGTCCAATTCTGAACCTTCAATGCTCCTAGTATCTCGAGTACAAGCATTAGAAACCCAAATCTGAGCCATAGCTCAATGGTGTTTCTTATCCTTAGAAGGTCTTCTGACTGATCTGGACTATTCCTTAATAAATTTACTGGATGGTGTTGAGAATGCACATCTGCTATGTAATGCAAATCAAACTTCTCAAGAAACCTAGTTTGCTTCATTGACATCGTCCATTGAGCGGTTGGTTGCCAAATGTAAAGTAATTGAGAACAAGCAAATGGAGATGGTTACTGCAATTTCCAACTTAAACTGAGCTTCTACAAATGACCATCTTAACTAATGGGTTCAAAATTTACAAGATGATTTGAATCTCTTAAGACAACAAGTTGACCAAGTTCCCCCTTATGCCCATTTCACAGAGTCTGAACCCTCTGAGGTTGGACCAGTTGCAGTATCAGGTGTACACATTTTGAACACTGAAGCCACCCTTTTCAAACCTACCTTCAAAGATAAGTTTGAACCGGGTGAAGGTAGCATCCATTCATTTCTTTTTGTTTATGAACGCGCAATGGATGGAGCTACTGATCAACAGAAGCTATGCCATATCACTTCTTGCCTAAGCCATTTCGCTCAAGAGATCATGGTTCCTCATCTTAAGGTTTGCTATTCATGGGCTCAAGTGAAAACCGCTCTCATAAAGGAATTTGGGAGTGATCAAATCCTTTCCAACCAAAAGCAATCCTTTACAAAGTATTCAAATTAAACGAGGAGAGTCTATCCAGGAATTCGCTAAATGATTCTACCATGAGGCCCAGACACTTGCTACATGTGACCAGATTACTATTGATGATGCTATATTGGCTGTAAGAGTGCTTTCAGTTCTCGCACTCAGTTACTACTACACTTGAAATCACTTAAAAGAAATTTCAGCTCCATTATCTTAATTTAATTTATTGTGGGGAAGGCCAACCATGGGACGGACACTTCTGAATATGACTCAGAAGAGACAAAACTTAGAACCAGGAAAGGCACCCCAGAGAAGCGATGCTATCTCTTGTTGCCAGCGGGAACGCCACTTATGGGGAGGGGAGGGGACGTGTGGAGGGGCCGTAGCCACAACTGAACACGTGTGGAGGAAGGGGATTGATTTATGAACCAGACTGGGAACCAGGAGGAAACCAGCTGTTGGCGACGCGGTGGGAGGTATCCAAACATCCACGCTTGAAAGTGGTCCACCAAATAAGACTGGAATCTGTGGACAGCTTCTGGGAGGGTGGGGGTGGAGCCTGCTATGGCATCTAAGACAATCGTGTGGATGGTCCACATGGCGATTGCAACCACCAGGGCACGGAGGGAGGGTGGGAGGGGGGAGGCCATTGATAGAGCAAACATATCTCTTGACAGACTGAAGGGATGCGTTTGATCCTGGCCCAGCAGACGTTGAACTTCGCGCCATATCACTCTGGAGGTAGGGCACTTCTCCAGGCGGTGGAACAGCGTCCCATACTGGCCACACACGACACAGGATGAGTGTAAAGCATCAGAGCACTCAGCTTTATGATACACCCGCCTCAGGCAGCGCCAAACATGGGAGCGGACTTGAGGCTGCAACAGATGATGGTGTACATATTTCCAGATAGTTTTTTGGTTCTCAATGGAGTAAGGGATGTCCATCATGTCCAGTTAGTCCACCCTGGATAGGACATGGGGCCGAATGGGGATCACGCCATCATGGATGGGTAGCCCCTGTACCTCTTGTGTGAATTGAGGAGAGGGGCGGCTTCTTTGGGTTGTATGTCCGCTAATATGAATTCTCCACTCAGTGCTCCACATGGAGAGTAGGATTCGTTTGTAGTGGGTTTTAGTCCCGTGAGGACCTGTGGCCAATGTGTGTTATGCAAGGTATTTCATCAGGGAGTGGGGGCTCGATGGATTGTTGAGGCCCAAGGCGCAGGAGAAGTTGGAGCAGGCTGCGCGGGACCAGTGTTGGGAGGGGAGTGTAGGGGCGGTGATGGCCGCAATCCAGGTGCCCAGGATCTTGGTAGCATGGGCTTTGAAGTCAAGCAGGCCCATGCCACCATGATGATGAGGGCCAAACATGACCTATAGCCGTACTGATGGAGGGCGGCCTGACCAAAGCCATCCTTGCAGCAGGGCATACAAGGATTTGAAGAAGCTTGGGGAGAAGGGGATGGCGTGGGCTCCAAACCAGACTTTGGAGAGGAGCATAGAGTTGGCTAAAACAACCCTGCCAGTAAGGGAAGTAGGGTTGGCTCTGAGAGAGGCGATTCGCTTCGTCACGTTGTCCAGGATATGGCACTCCATTACTGATGACGCATATCCGCCTGCCTCCATCCACACGCCCAGATGGCGTACCAGTCCTATGGTAGGACGTGGCACAAAGGGGAGCACCAGTGTGGCGGTGTGTGCTGAGTTAGTAGGGCGAGGACGTGGGTGAGCAGATGGGCCGGGTTGGGAACTAATTGCTGGGGTCCAGCAGTTCTGAAACTGACCAAGGAGAATGATTTTGGTTTTAGAAGCGTTCAGTGCCACGTTGCTTACCCTGGAATACTCCTGGATGAGAGCTTCAAGCGCGCTAGCATCTTGATTATAAGACACCCCAACCACACAATCATTTGCAAATGCCATTATCTTGACTGGGGCTTGGCCTGGCATATGGACCCCAGTGAGTTGGGCATTCACATTTCGCAGTAGTGGGTCAAGGCTGAAGTTGTATAAGAGTGGGCTGAGGGGGTCCCCTTGTCGTAAGCCCCTTTGAGGGTGGACTACTTCCGTTAGGAAGCCAGGGCCACGTACTGCCATTGTTGCAGATTCCGTGAGCAGCATCACCCAGTTGATGAAGCGAGGGGGTAGGCGGAATTGATGGAGGCAGGCCCTGAGATATTCCCAGTTTACTCTCTCATAGGCCTTTTGTTGGTCCAAGAATACAAGTGCCCCAGAGGCTGTGGATTGATATACATTAGCTACAGAGTGCACGTTATCCCAAATCGACCTTCTGGGTATGAAACTGAATTGTTCTGGGGAGATGGTGGCAGATGCTACAGTCCCTAAATGGTTAGCCATGATTTCTGTTGAAATTTTAGTGTCTGTGTTTGTTAGAGAAATGGGGCGCCAGTTGGCTAAGTCTAGCTTATCCCCTTTCTTGAAGAGTGTGACAGTAAAGGCCTCATGTTCTCCTGGTAGGAGGCGCATTTCCAACAGGCTTTGGTTAAGTGAGGCGAGCAGCAATGGGGATATATATTTGAAATACTTTTTGTAGAACTCATATGAAATGCCATCTGGGCCTGGGCATTTTTGGTTTGGCACACCGCGAATGGCTGTCCATAATTTGGTCGGAGTAATCAAATTCATTATTTCCAGGTATCAGAAAATGGTGCAGATGTGGGCTCAGTCAAGAAATTCTGCCACTTCAGCCAGCTGAATTGGATTGGATTGGTACAACTTGGAGTAATACTTTTATGTTTCGATTGCCACTTCAGCTGGCGTATCCACAATGGAATCATCTGATCTTTGCACCTGTGTGCAGGCCACGCTCTGGCGTGGTGCAAAAATTTTTTTAAAGAAATGTGCGGTGCACTCGTCACTTTTTGTGATGCATGTGGCCCTGTACTGAACACAAACCTGATGTTTGTGTTGCCTTTCAAGTGCGTTGAGGTGGGCGTCTGCCACCGCCCACTTCCGGCCCCATGCAGAGCTGTATCCTGTAGCTGGGATGTTGGACTCCAGGTGTGCCAACTCTGCCAGAGCATGCAAAATGACCGCCGATGTGGCTCATGAGCATCTAGAGGAGAGATGGTGAGAGTGGTGGATGGTGTCATCTTTAAAAGTTGCCCATGTGGAAATGGGGTCCACGCAAAATGGTGCAACAAACTTTTTTTGCCAAAGTCGTTGCTTCCACCCATGTGGAAAATCCTGGCGACGTGAGCTTGGAGGGGCGGATTTTGCACCAATGTGGGGTCTTAGCAGCTGTGACAGGTAGGTGGTAGGTTAGCAAGACCTTTTGATGGTCGGAGAATTTCATTTTTGTTGTTTTAAAGTGGGAGATGTGGGGTTGGAATTTCGCCGGCGTTAGGATAAGGTCGATGTGAGTCATGGACCTTAATTGGCTGTTGTGGACATGGGGGCGCGTCATGTTTTCAAGCAGTGGGGCATGTCGTGGCAGCACATCCATTAACCCGAGGGTGGCTTTATAGAGCGCGCAGTTCTACATGACCCTGAGGGGCGTGGGGTGAGGAAGGCCACCGGTCTGTTGGTGTGTTTAGCCAACAGTTCATGTCGCCGACTAGGAAAGAGTCTGGGGGTAGCAGGAGGGATTTGACTGATGAGAAAAATTCCCAATGCTCATGTGCACCATTTGGGGCGTAGATGTTGATGATTGCATGTGCTACATCAGCCCACGAGAAAGTGACAACAAAACTCAGCCATTTAGGAATGTTTCTGAGGACGAAATTTTGAAAAAATTATTTTTCTGAATTAGCACCCCACAGTGCTTATTTAAAAGGATAGGGATGGGAGGAGCATTGTTTTCCAAGCTTCCTCAGAACCTTGTGGACAGTGGGACTCCTGGATGGCCAGGATATCCACGGGTAAATTGTGTTGTAAAAAACTCAGTTTCCTAGCCTGGGATGGGGATGCCTTGAGTCTGGTGATATTCAACATCCCTAGAGTGAAGGTTCCCCCATTGCACCTTAGGTGCGAGGGGGTGGGCACCTGGGCCCACCAGCCTCCTCTAGATCCCCACGGGCCTTCACAGCAGCGTGGGTGTTAGCAGCAACACTATCAGGGTTTTTGTTAATTTTTGCAGAAAGAGTTGCATTGGCTTTAGCCTTCGCTTTTTGTTTTCTTAACGTCAGACAAATTTTTTGTGGTGCGGATGAGTTCGGTGCACCGTTGAGCAGGTCAGAAAAAATTTTTTTAGTTGGGATGGGTCCCAAGTCAGTTTTGACTGGAGCTTGGGTGCAACGATTGGGTGAGATTAAATCCCTCATCAGATCCTCAGATTGAGTGGCCCACTCGGCATGGGCTTCCCAATCTGATTGGTTGATGGATTCCCAAGTTGCTTCCACCGCAAAGGATTCCATGTCCTCCTGGCGTTGTGAGTATGGGATAGCGGTGGTGGCTTTGGCCGCTTCCTTGGCCGCAGCTCTGCGGGCCTGCTTGGCCTTCTTCCACTCTTGCGGGGAAATAGGCTTTACCAGTAGGTAGCAGCCTTGTGCTCCCCACAGGAAAGCCTCTTTGGTGCTTGCGGTTGGTTTGTAGTGCGCCTCTCCGCTGGCCATGGCCACTGAGGGGTGCTCTTGGAATGTGACGCCCTCCTTGGTGGGGCATGCATGTGCCTTATGGCTTAATGTGTCACAGTGGGTGCAAATGGGGGGCGCGCTGTCCATGGTCACCCAGAATGGGTGAATGGTATGCCCTGCAATATCAATAAAAGTGGAGTGCAGGATCTGGGTTAGGTCCTTCACAATTTCATCAGTTGGGGTCAGGACTGCGATGGCTTTGCTGGTGCACAGGTGTGGCATCAGCAGAAGCATTGCATTTCGAAAGATTGTATTTCGCCATATATGGTGAGACCATCTTTCAGGTGTTGTTCCAAAATGTCACGTTTTACTGTAGTAGGCAAAAAGTCAAATGTGAGGAAAATTTGGTTTGATTTTTTCATCTGGTGAATTTGGTTTCGATGATCCATTGCCCTTTGGGGAGGTCAATCACTACACGCACCGCCGCAGCCTCATCTGCTGCCTCTTTGCTTTCAAAACCTAGGTCCAGCCAACCATGTGACATGGAGTGAGGTGCGACGTACACCACAGTCAGGAAAATTGTGTGCACATCTTCAAAAAATTTTTCCCATAAGGCCGTTTGTTGGATGTCCAGAAACACGCAGACTCCAAATTCCACCAACAAAAGTGGCTGGTAGTGTGGCGTGTTGATGTACTGGTTGCATCCTGCTTGCCATGCAAGTATCTCCGGGGAAATAGTGACCGCTGGTTTTTTAAAATTTTTGTCTATTTTGCTGGTTTCTCTGGGGCGTTTTTGAACGTTGGAGGCCGCAGGCCTTCCACCTGCTCCTCTTACCTTACTTGCCCAACTGCTCCCTGACATGGGCGCAGACTAATCTCCTCTTGTGAGATTATCAAACTAGATTCAGTCTTGAATTGAATAGGTTGCAAAAGTGATTGCAACGAGATAGAAAAGTTAAATTTCAGCTCCATTATTGACATCAAAGAAGCGCTTATGGAGATCCCTAATGGGGTAGTACATTTGACCTCTGCTAGTAACCCTCATTCTCACATCCATGCGATGCCACCTAAACTTAAATCCAAACTGAATAAGGAGCCGTGCACTTATTGTGGTCTCGTGGGCCATGTGGTGTCTCAATGTTGGAAAAAACAAGCGGAGGAGTCAAAAAAGAGGAGTCAGCATAGGGCATGAGGCTCCCTGTGCTGACCTACCTCAGATGCCTCATTCAAAACCTTTCAATTCTTCTTTAGATTGTTATGTGGTATCCGCTCCTGATGAGCTTGATATCCCTGATGAATTATCCAACAAAGACTCTATTTCTTCTTATGCTTCCTCTTTTTCTTCTAATTTCATTCAAATGATTAATCCCTCAGTATTCTCAATCCCAAACTTTGGCACTGATGTAACCTGGGTGGAAGTCATCATGTATAAGGTGAAAGTTTTGGCTATCATTGATATGGGATCACCCATCAATGTAATCTCGTCCAAACTTATGAAGAAAATCAAATTGGCTCCGGACCTGAACCATTCCCAAGACTACAAAACTGCTGGACCTTCCTTCACTAAATCTATAGGAGCCTATTCCTCTCTTCTGATGCGCTTTGAAATTTGTTGTGTTAGCCCCTGCAGTGGTATTGGATAACAACTGCTATGATCTGCTCTTAGTAACTAAGTTTCTCACCGATTTTATGCAATAATCAGTCTTAAAAACAAATACCTTTCTTTAATTGGGTACCAAGTACCTTTAATCTTACATGATGTTCCTACTAGAAAAGGCAAACTTAAATGACACGTTTGCTTATTGGAATACCCCACTTCTATCTCACATCTCAAATACCGCATCCTGGGTCTAAGGACTATACTTCCACCACCATCTGCTTGTGCCTCTGAGGGCATGCCATTATATTCTAACTCTCCGATTACTATTCTCCCTGTTGAGTAATTGACTGGACCTAATTGTCAGATATTTGATAGGGACATATTAAGGTTAACTGTTTAGAAACTTATCATGGAACATATCAGATATCAGCGATTATGGACCAGGTATATTCTAGGCTTATGCAAAGCTTAGAATCCGCGGCCTAGCGATTTCACTTAATTATATTTGACTATGATGACACGGGCTTGGGGGCTTTGTTGGTTAGTTTGAACTTAAATTTAAGTTTTGATTTAATGACTTGGGCACGTGGGCTTTGTTAGTATATGTCAAAATTAGTTTTTAATGTCAGTTGAGTTTTTGATCAAATTACTTACTAATTAATGATACAAATCACCTTGGTATGTGCTGCCAATTGCACGTGAAAGTGAATCAGTTCAGCTATTTTGAAGGTATGACGAAACGCCATCTCAAGGATGAATGATGATGGTGTTTACTCTGACTCTGAGGCTGAGCATGATGCCCTGAGTCAAAGTATTTGTAGACGTCATTACAAACTTTTTATGTGGCCAAGGGCCACTGAAAGTAAGGCGTCGTGGGTAAGATGTGGTTAACATCAAACCCTATAAATAACCCTAGCATGTACACTAATAAAGACATCTTTTAACTTCTGGATTAAGTTTATAATTTATTTTATAAACTTTTTGCGTTATTACTTTATTTTATATTAAAGTTGATTTTCACTGGGATCAGAAGGATCAGGGCAGCGTGCCATCATCCAAGTGAAACAACTGGGTATACAATTGAAGTGTTACCAAAAAGCTATATCATAAATTTAAATTCACCATCCTGTCTATTGTCCTCACACAATAGACGCTTGAAACCACATCCCGCCCAAAAAGAAGAACCAGCCCTCTGAAGCAGAAACATAAATTCAACATTCCCCAAAGCTCAAATCATTGTTGATATGGGCTTACAAGTATTTGTACCCCCTGATCATATATTAGAGATCTTTGGTCACCAAAATCCCTCTCATTTGGAAGCCTTACCCTGCCCAGGTATTCTTGATCCTGCCTATCATGGGACTGTTTCAATTCTACTGGCTAATCTCACTTCCCAACCTATGCTATTGAATCGCAATAATCCCATCACCTATGTGCGGCCTACTCCTGTGAATGATATATTATCCATCTCAGGATTTGGAGATTTATGCGAATTTGGGCTGGAAGATCCCCCTATTGTTGCTCAAATTGACATCAAATTTGGGGATTCACTTTATGGCAGATCAACATCTTGAAGCTGAGGCCCTGATTGAAGAGTATGCGGATGTCTTTGCCCAAGGTCCAGGAGATTTTGGCCTAATGAAAGATGTGCAGCATCAGGTGAAAACTGGGGATCCTCCCCCTATTCAAGCTTGACCAAATTGCAAATCTAAAATTGAGGAGGATCAGGTCTCAGTGGAACTAAAATAACTCCTTGAGGCCGGGCTACTAACACCTTCCAAGAGTCCATGAGCTTCCCTCCTGCTACTCATCCAAAAAAAGGATGGGGGTCACCGAGTGGTTATGGACTACTGTTGACTTAATGCTGTTACTCAAAAAGATTCATATCCATTACCTCACATAGATGATTCATTGAGATTATTGTCTGGATTAAAATACTTTTCAGCTATGGACCTTGCAAGTGGCTATTGGAAAATTAATCTTGCCCCGGAAGATCATCAAAAATGCACTCTAATTTCTAGTGAGGGGCTATTTGAGCCAACTCATATGCTGCAGGGGCTTTGCAATTCCCCTGCTACTTTTTGAGGAGCCATGGATGGCTTGTTTGGGGATTTGAAACTTTCTTGTGTTTTAGTTTATCTAGATGATGTTACTGTTTTTCACGCACTTTTAATGAGCATTTGGCTTATTTGAAAGAAGTTTTTGGCTGACTGTGTCATGCTTCACTTAAGCTTAAACCATCGAAGTGTGCTTTTTTTAAAAACTGAGATGGAAGTTTTTTATACATAAAGTTAATTGAGAAGGTATTTTACCCTTATCTAATAAGATACAAGCTATTTTGGACATGCCATTTCCCAAAAACTTGCATGATATCCAAGTGTTTTTAGGGATGGTTGGTTATTATTGACAATTAATTCCCCATTTTGAGGAGATTGCAGAACTTTAGCTTACCTTTTTCATAAAGAAGTCCCTTTTGTATGGGAAGAATCACAGCAACAATCATTTGATCTGTTGCGCCAAGCCTTGATGAGTGCCCCCGTCTTAGCCCATCCTGACTTTTCCAAACCTTTTATACTATTTACTGATGCCAATGATATTGCTATTGGGGCTATTCTGGCTCAAGATGATACCAATATGGTTGATCACCCCATCGCATACTATATTAAAACCCTTTCTAAGGCTGAACACAATTATAGCGTTACTGAAAGAGAATGCCTCGCTGTGTTGTCCGCCATCAAGCATTTCCACCCTTTCTCTATATGGCAAACATTTCGCTATTGTAACGGATCACACTTCCTTGAAGTGGTTGCAACAAATGAAGGATATGGATGGGCGCTTAGCTAGATGGGCTCTAAAGCTCCAAAATAATGTCTTCACTATTCAACATCGCACTGGAGCTATATATCAAAACAGTACTAGATGGTCCTGATGGCCTTTCTTGATTGCCTATTTTAACATTATTTTCTGCTGAAGAAGATCGCATTTATGATCTGATTGGTAGACCTGATCTCTGGTCCATGAATCTAAGGATGTTATCTCGAAGATACAATTCTTAACTGAAGACACTCAGGTTAAAGAAGGTCCATTATATAAAAAGTTGGGATCTAAGTGGTTGCCTTTTATTCGGCCCTCTGCGAGGACTGATACTATTATGGAGGCCCACCAAGCTGTAGGTCATGGAGCTGTCGCTAAGACACTACAGTGGTTAAAGAATCATTAGTCTGGGATAACATTCTGGAATCTGTACATGATGTTTTGAAATCTTGTCTTAAGTGCCAACAACAATGTGGTGGAAATATGACATTCCAACACCAAATTGTGGGACCTTCCAAACCCTTCTCCACTATGAGTATTGATGTGGTGGGTCCTTTCCCTACAGCCACCTATGGACATCAATATATTCTGTTAGCTATTGACCAATTTACTAAAAGGATTGATGCTATTTCAGTTTCCACAGTTACTTCCAAGGTGAAGGCGTCCTTTCTTTTCAAGCAAGTTTTCACCAGGCATGGTAGCCCAAAAATCCTATTACCAGATAATGGGACTAATTTCATTTCTCAGGTAGTATCTGAGCTTACTAGATCAATGGGTACTTATCAGTCCTTTATGACCCCTTATAATCCTTCAACTAATGGTGCAGTTGAACGGGCTAATGGTACCCTTGTAGCTATTATTTAAAAGATGGCCTCCAATGATCCTAGTAGGTGAAACCTTTACTTACCTAGTGCAATATTGGCTTATAGAGTTAGCTATCATCATATTATTGGAATGTCTCCTTTTAAAGCTTTATATGGTCGGGAACCTATCCTCCCCTCAAGTATACAACCTATACTTGAAGAGGCTACCCCACAAACTACCAATTTAGCTATGAGGAGATTAGCTGATGAAAAATCCAATTACAAGCATTGGCTTCAAGTTTCCTTGCTGCTACTACCTTGGAGGAAGGTACCAGAACTAACGCTAGTAGACCTAGTTACCAGAATGTCAAGTTGGAGATCTTGTACTTTTCTACCACCATAGGCCGGGAGGAAGGATTCAAAAATCGACACCTTATGGCTAGTCCTTATTGTATTGTTTATTGTTGGGGACATAGAATACTCCATTGCTGCTATTAATACTGGTACTGTTATCAATAGAGTGCATAGTAGGTTTCTTCGCAAGTATGTGCCCCCTAGGCAAGATCTTGAAGGGGGCATTGTTGGAGATACAACTAAAATAATCAAAATTATTTCAGATTGAGATTAGATATCTCAGTCTAAGGAGATTAAAAAATCCAAGATGAGTATTTCCAATTCTCAATTTGATCAGAAAAAGACCCTTTGGAGTTATTGACCTCCTACAATGGGTGAGTCTAACTAATCCAAAGAAGCTCAATAATCTGAGATGACTAATCATCTTGAAGGAGCTAAGCCCTCATTAAGAAGGTTGATTGCATCTAACAAGAGCTCTATTAGATATGATTATCATAAATCTTTTAATAATAATAATAATCAACAATATCAGTCCTCTGGTAGGAAAAATCTTACCTCAGGTGAATCATGGAAATCCTTGCAAAGAACCACAAAATTTTCCTTATAAACATATCTGGTTTCTAATTAATAAAATGCCTCAATTCTCATCTTGCATAGTTTAATTTTGGTCTATTTTCATACAGGATTCTGTATACTCAATTGGCATTATCCATAGCAACAGAACTAATAACTTCATTGCACTTAAGTCAATATTTGCTAGATCCATGGAACTAATAATTTCATAGCCTTTGTAGCGCCTGTTTATCATAATTTCTCACAAAATTCCAATATTGATGCTTCAAAATTGATGGGTGAGAATCCCTGCAATGTTGCTGCCTTAGCAGAAATGAGATGCATGAGAGAATTTCATCCCATATGAGCTCCATTTCAGATTACAAATAAAATTTCAATGTTGTAAAGTTGTGCATGAAATCTTGAATGTTTTGTAAATAAATAATGTATAAATATGTATTATATTATAAATATGTAAAAATTAATCAATTAATAAAAATGTTAATTATACAAGATCAACATATATATTCATTATGCTTTTTTAATAAAAACATTAATTATAAATTCCAATGAATATTTAAAAAGTTACTTATAAATAAAAAAATAAAAAATAAAAAATTTGTCAATTTTAAAAACACACTTTTTTTTCAAAAAGAAAATTAGAAAAATTTAAAAGTTGCACAAAAAATAATAAAATAAATTTCTAGTATATAAGTTACCAAAACCAATTACACTAAACATCAATGATCTTGTTACATGGTTAATATTTGCTGAATCTTATGCACTGTTGAGCGCTGATTAAATAATATGAAGTCAGAAATTCTTATTGGCCTCAGTTTTTTTTGCAATTTCTCTTTACTTTTCTAGAAAGTACATGGGCATAACTATACAAGTGCACTATATATGACATTATTAATTTACTCTTTTGAAAAATTTATGTTGCTATTAAAATGTATACCTATTAAATTTTTTTCAGTTTATTAATATCCATGACAGATAAGTTTATTATGTCAACACAATAATACACTACACCAGAAAATCAAAACAAAGCAGATTTTAGGTAGGTTGAAATTGCATGTATGTATAATAAACGTTTATAAAAAATGATAATTACAAAAAACTATGCCTGATAGAAAGAAACCATTTACATATTTGAAATCAGCATCAAAAATTTTATAATATTCAGCTGTTATCTTTCCTGTAACAAACAAAAACCAACTTTTTTGCTGTCCAGAGTTATCTTTACAAGTACAATAATTTAATAAAAATTTGCTCATGCAAAACTAAAATGAAAAGTGTTGGTGCTCATAAACTTTGTTCATAAAGTATTCTCTAGAAAATATTTTAGGGTATCATAAAATATTATTCTTGTACTATAAATTTTTTATATTTGCAGTAAAATATTAGTCAATGAATTTTATTACGCTATGACATATGCATATATGTATATATAGGTGTGACATATTTAAGATATAAATATATATATAACAACGTTTTCTTTTAATGTTTAATATCAAATTGTGGTGCATTTGTAGTAAAACTGTGCAATGCCTAGATTCAACCTGAATAAGCCCACATCACATACCTTCAACCTCCAGGGTCAGTCCCAAAGATGATGAGTTTTAATGCATTCAAATATTATGAGCACCCACACTTTTCATTTTAATTTTGCATGAGCACAATTTTATTAAGTTATTGTAATTGTAAAGCCAATTGGTTTTGGTAACATATATACAGAAAATAATTTTATTATTTTTAGTGCAATTTTTTTAATTTATATTTTAGAAAGAAAAGTGCGTTTTTAATTTTTTTTATTTTTATTATTTAGGTTTGTGGCTTCCCTAACCTTGTGTTCAACTTATGCTTATAAAATCAATTTATAATTTACATGACAACAATCTAGTTTCTTATATGTTTGCCCACCTACTAATCTATATACCCCTTGCCATATTAATTATTCACTTGTGAAATGAGATTCATCTCTTTTTTATTAGGTGGATATATACCATTAAATTTTTACAGTTTCAGTTGCTTCTTTTGAGAGTTGACTTCTATTATCTAAAATTAAGAATTTATTTTCCTCCATAAGGCATGTTCAGTTATACCAACAGTTTGATTGCTTAATCAATCATCAAGCCAATTTACCATCCTTAACCTGACACCTCTTTAACCACCTATCAAATCTAAGTACCATCAGGGGTTATCTAATCTAGTAAATATCTCAGCACTGGAATAATTTATAGCAATGATACTTATTACAATGGACAACAAAATTTTGGTTATTGTTTGTAACAAGAATGATAACAGCTGAATCTTATAGAATTTTTGACGCTGATTTCAAATATGTAAATGGTTTCTTTCTATCAGGCATAATTTTTTTGTAATTACCATTTTTTGAAAGATGTTTATCTATATATAAAAGCAAATGTGTCCGCTCAAACTCAGTTTAAAGAAAATTTATAAAAAACAAGAGTTTAATTTACAACTGCCATCTGCCCACGTCTGTTTTTCATTTAATTTCCTCAAATCCACCACCTGCTGCTTCAGCATGGGGCAGCAGTGCTCCACCTCCCAGCATTTTCTGCCCTGCAGGAAAATGAATTCAGATGGGCTCAAACAGTCTGTCAAACTCTACTGGCCATTTTATCCCCCCATGGGACTTAACGCTCCATCTGGCATGTATCCACCCCTCTCGCCCTACCCAGATCCAACATCCAATTTTGCCTCCATGTTGAATATGGGCATTTATTCCCATATGCTGATAAGGCAATAATTGAAGTGGCCACCGCTGCATTTGCACCAGCTGGTTTCATCAATTTTCACCCTTTTAAGGGCTATTTTGATATTGGCTTCCAAATGGAGGAGGATGCTGCAGCAGCGGCCTCCACCCCTAATATACAAAAACACCCCCATTCCTACCACCCAAACACACCTTCCAATAGACACCACAATGGTGGTGTCATTTGCAAATCTTCCCTCCCACCTCCCACCCCAAATTTTATATAAACAGTTGGTGGCAGGGCTTATGGCTTATGGGACACAACCCAACCTTGTCTTTGCTGTTCCTTCTGGTGCAGAGCGCCTTGCTGCACCTCATGCCACTGCCACCATAATCCCCCACCACCCTGCCAACACCCAAAAATTCCCCCATGCTCATATTGCAGCAGCGCCTGAGCACTTTTTTTGGGCTCAGGTGGATAATGGTCACCAAATTTGTCCCTCTGTTTGGGACTCAACCATTCCAAAAAATCCTGCACCCAAGCCACTTCCTCTGATGTGGGTCTGGAGCCACATTCAGTGGGTCCCAAATAGGGCGTTTTGCTGCCCCCTCCCACCCAACATTCTAATTTGATGGGCCAGAGTGAAAAATCAGCCCCCACCAAATTGACTACCCACATTCACCCACCCAAATCTTCCCCCACCAATAAGAGTCAGGCTTGGACCACCATTTGCTCCCAAGTTGCCCAGTCAACTCTTACCCACCCCAATTCTTCATCTGCTATTCTTATGAACCAAATTCATGGGACCTACTGGCCAAAATTGACAAATCAGGTAAAGTTATCATGAGTGAACAAACTGGTCAACCTCTCAGCCAGTTCAATTATGGTCAGGCCAAATTTTTCCTTCCTGATTTTGACAATAACCCACCTCCCAAATATTTTACTCTGCTACCCAATGCTTCCCCTACCAAAGTGACCACCAGCTCACCTTAGCTGCAGTGGCCTCTCTCCCTGTTGCCCAAACCTATGCAAAGAAGTGGCCAAATCAGTGGCTAAACTCCATAAAGAGCTGCCCACATTCTACTTTCCCCCCAATTTCCCCAAATCTCTCTGCAGCGACATCTCAAAGTTGTTTGACAATACCAAAGCTACTATCATGCATGTTGCTAAACTAGCAGAATTTAACCCATCTGCTAAATTCACCCACAAGAGTATTACCAATTTTGCCAAACTCCCGAAAGCCCACATTCAAGCTGAATTTCATATTGTGGAATTTGTTGAAGCAATATACCATGCTCAGCTTGATGAAGAGGTTGAGAACTCATACTACAATGTCCTTCACCCCCACTATGTGGATGCCCAACACCCTGGCTCTCTGCTTGGGTCCATTTTTTCAACCAAAATGACATGGCCACAGCGGATTTGTCTGAGGATAAACTGCCTGACCCCCCCTCACCCTCAGCCATGGTGGGTTAGCAGTTTCCGCTACCCACCTGGTTTGTAGTTTAATTTTATCTTTCCGTTTGTTTTTTGATCAGGTTTTAATTTTTGTGATTTTGTTAATGTTCGTCCCCTGGTCGGCTTACCTCGAATAAATATAAAAGCAAATGTGACCCCAGTGGTAGAATAGGGACCTCTACCACTGCCTCCCTGAGTTCGATTCCGGTACAGGAACTTTGGGTAGGGGACGACTATGACTGTGTTGGCGTTGCGCACCAATGCCCCGAACTGAGATAGCGAATAGCAAAGGCGTTCCATGAAGTTCCTGGCCTATCATACGCCGCGCATGGAGGTTTTCCGGATTTTATCCTCCTTTCCCATTCGATTTTTCCCTCAATCGGTGCGGTATCGTCCCCAGGTCAGCCCACCTCGAATAAAACTAAAACTATAAAAGCAAATGTGTGTCCGTGTGTGTGCGATGCCCAGCCAAAACTAGAGCATGTAGAGCTCTGAAAGTTTGGCTATAGGTGGACGGGAGGGGGTCCGTGTGCACCACGAAGCCCGATTTTTAATTTTCATAGTAAAATAAAAAGTTCTTATGTAACAAGTGAAAATCTTAGATGTTTTTAATGGAAATCGGTATATTGTTACGGCCAAGAAGTTTGATATTCGGTTGATTCGGTAGTTTAAATGGTTTTGTCGAGCGGTTGGTGGTTTTGTGTTGATTAATAAGCTTAACGGTTTTAATAAAGAAGTTAGTGATTGGTTGAATAGATAAGTTAATTGGTTTGGTAAGTGGTTGATGCTTTTGGTTGTTTCGATATATTTAGTTTTGGTTTATGAAGCGGTTGGTGATTGGTCGATTTTTAATCTAATGGTTTTAGCTAAGTGGTTTAGTTAATTCGATAGGTTTAATTGGGTAAGGCTGAATGGTTGGTAATTTTATATTGATTCAATATAATTTATTTTTTTATATTATCGATAACCATCTACAAATATAAAAAAGAATTGATTAGGATCATCAAGTAAACTTAAAGCCCAAAAACAAATCTGTGCTAAACTGGGTATCAACAAGAATTAACCAAACTTTTCTTTACAAAAATATCTTTCTGTTTATTCATTTATACCGGATGCATTATCTCGAGCAAATAACCAAAAATCATCAAACTTGGCACAAGTATTCTATAAAGTTTGGGAACGGAATGCTAATATGGATTATTTAAAACAATCATATAAATTTAAATATCAGTTCTATTTAAGATCTAGATAATATATTTCTAATATATTTAAATACCAATTTGGCTGGGTATTTTCATATTCATTTAATTCGATTTTTTCATAGGTTTTTGCTAAGGGGTTGGTAGTTTTTGGCTGTTGTAAGTTCCGTAATTGGTTTTTGCTGAGTAGTGGTTTATTTTTTGGTTGATTCGATAGGCTCAATAGTTTCAGGTAAGTGATTGATGGTTTAGTTAATTTGGCAGGCTTAATTGATTTTAGCTAAGTGGTTGGAGGTTGGAATTTTTAATATGTTTAATGGTTTCTGAACTTATTGATAGCTATCTACCAATATAAAACCTAGAAAAATTTAGAATCTGATTGATTTGATAGGTTTATTTTATTTGGCCGAGTGGGTTGATGGTTTTTGGTCGAATCGATAGGATACAGTTTAGCTTTGGGGGTGATTAGTTATTGGTTGATTTGATAAGTTCAGTTAGTTTTAGTTGAGTGGTTGGTGGTTTTGGTTGCTTCGATTGAGCAATTAGAATTGCCCGAATAGGAATTGCTTAACTATATATAAAATCTAAATTAATAAATTTGAATCACCTGAAATTTTAGACACCGTAGCGAAGCGCGGGTAACTCTGCTAGTTATACATACATGCAATTTCAACATACCTAAAGTCTGCTTCGTTTTGATTTTCTGGCGTAGTGTGTTATTGTGTTGACATAATAAACTTATCTGTCATGGAATTTAATGAACTGAAATAAATCAACAGGTATACAGTTTAAATAGCAACATAAATTTTGTAAAAAGTAAATTAATAATGTTATATATTGCACTTGCATAGTTCGTGCCCATATACTTTCTAGAGAAGTGAGAAGGGCCATTGCAAAAAAACTGAGGCCGATAGGGAATTTCTGACCTCATATTCGGAATCAGCGCTCAACAGTACATACGATTTAGCAAATATTAACCATATAACAAAATCATTGTTGTTCAGTGTTATCGATCTGCAATTTGATAATGATCCATTATTAGCAGGTACCGCGGCTTTGTCCGTGTTTATTAATTGATTTATTGTTCGAATCGATTAAAATAGATTTTTATATTATAGATAACCACTCAACTGCTAACCCAAACCCATCGCCCATATCAAATCAATTAATTACCAACCGCTTGGCTAAAACCAACTGTAATTATCGATTCATCCAAAATTTACCAACCGTTTAGTCAAACCCATTGAAACTGTCAAATCAACCGAATACCCACTAATCGCTCTTCTGAAACGATATACCAATTCATTATAAACATATATACATTTTCACTTCTTACATATGAAAATTTTCTTTTATTATAGCAATTCTTGCAAAATTGGAATGGGAGCACCATGGGATCATCCTCTTTCAGTAAAAAAAGTTCATTCGAATTGGTCCAGTGGTTTCGTAATAATGCGCGAACAAACATAAAAAAATATAAAGGTCGAATTGAGAACCTCCTCCTTTTTTTTAGTACTAGATGGTCCCAACCCAAAACCTCCTCCTTTTTTGAAGTCGGTATAAAATGAAATGTGATGCGTAGAATGAGTTTGTACTAAGGCTGGTTATTGTAATTCGACAATTTGCACTAGAATACATATATCAATTAGTCTACGTGAGTGTTAAACTTGGCATGTTTTAAATTAAGATAGAAATTTAAAGTGCTTTTTTACTTGAGCCTAATGGTAAGCGATAATGAGCATAGATTAAGATTTTTACAGTGCAATAAGCAGGATTCAGTCCTTGAGTAAATTGGAATAAAGTTTATTCCGCCTGGCGTGGTTCGAGCTCCAAAGATAGGCAGTACATGTGGCGCTCGCTCCAGTTGTAATTCTGGGCCTGATCAATGAACAGGAGATTAAACTGAGTTTGGAGTTCAACAACTTCAATAAGGTTGTAAGGAACTTGGAAGCGTTGGATCTCCTGAATGATGCGCGCGATGCGCTGGTACTTTGAAAAGTTGATGATGGGAGCTGAACCTTGAGAGGAGGTGCGGTAGGTGGGATTGCCCTCATCAGCAAAGGTCAAGTCCGTAAGGTAGATGCCAAGGAATGGGAGGCAGGGGGTGGTGGCAACTCGGAGAAGTTCTCGCAACGTTTGGTAATTTCGCGCGTAATTGGTTAATTCGCGCAACGATTCCATGGTGCGCATATGCTTTTCTGGTACAAGCTTCCAAGTCTGACGGAGGCGAATTACGGCGGAGGTTTGAAGAGCACACATGATCGATACCAGAGTGCCATAGTTGCGGAGGGATAGCAGGTACTTCGCGACCTTGATAAAGAATTTGACCCACGCCGCTCGTTGCTTAACCTCTGGCTCACTCAAAATAAGCCGCGTGATGAAGGAGGTGATTCTGGTGCTAGTCTGGGCCTTCTTGATCACAAACGTGGCGGTTGACTCATGCGTGGGTTTTGTGAATTCTCGGTTGATAAGCTCCGATGGCGTGATGGAGCAAAAGATCTTTGATACGAGAAGGGTGAGCTGGCGCGCCACTTCAAGCGGGTGTATATGGAGGAGAGAGAGGTGGCAATTTCTCACCAGCAATTTGGATGCAGCTTTAGAAATCCTAGGAGGAGGAGGTACTTCCATAGGAGCTTGGACTCTAAGCGCTTGTCGGTCAAATGAGTTTGATTTATACGACTGAGGGACGGCAGCTGGTTTGCCAAATATGGAAGTAATTTTATCGTGGACGAGTTCAGTTATTTGAGCAGCAGCTACCTTGGTTAGCGCCTCTTTGAAGGGACCCTGCACAAATCGTCCAATTCTTTCTAGTACCACTCGATCCTCGCTTTCAAAAAGTATGACTCAAGCCAAAGTTTGAGAATGCTATGAACGTGAAGTCTGATAGGGAGGAGCTTATGCTTTTTCCACATTTGCTGCTGCGAAAGCATAAGCCCTGAAGGGGGCGTAAGATTGAAGCGACAGATGAGTTTTTCCAACAACACATTGGGGGCGCAGAAGCTCCGAAAAGTAAGAAGAAAAGTTTTTACATACTCATCATCAATCTCAGTATCGTGTGGAGTTAGCATCTCCACCAGAGCATCAAGAGTACCGCCTGTAACGCCGTTGGCATTGAATGTAATGTCATTTTCCTGGTAATCACGGCATAGAAAAGGTGCGTATGGAACTGATTGACCCTCGCTGCTAACGCTGCCAACGCGGGTCAGTATCATAGGACGTGGCTCGACTGCAGGTCTAAACGAGAAATTTGGGATTTTCTCAGATGAGAAAGGACCTACGTTAGGACTGCTTTTAGAGCGCGGATGAAATACATTTCCACCAGGCGTTACATAAGTTAAGTCACAAGGGATGACGGGAGCTCTCGAGTTGGTAGAGATGGCCGAGTTATGTGAAGCACGACGAGGAAAACAGCAGCCGATGAAGAGCGCAACAGCCATAGAGGCAAAAACCCTTGGACGTGATAGGTTGTTTGTGCTATGCTTTGGGAATAGAGTGCTGGCTTGACAACGTAGTCTTGGTGTTTCAGTCAACTCGACATTAGTTTCGTTGATAGTCGGGACTGTGGAGGTACTAATAACACCTTGCTTTTGTGAAAAGGATTTGGAAAGAAGTCTCTTTATTCTGACCAAGGCTTTGGTGTGAGCTCTGAGGCGTTCCAACTCTGAGTTTTGAAACTCAGCTGAGCGTAATGAACAAAAGTCGGCCACCACATATCGGGCATATGAAGGATTCGCTAAAAGAGCTTTGGCCACGGTAATCATTTCTTCTGAAGATCTTAAAACAGCCATAGCCATAACCATAATTCTCTGCTTGTTTGTTTCATTGGCTGAACGCAAAAGATCCTCTAATGCAGTTGAAACCGCGTGCTTAGCTGTAAAAAAATTGGTGAAGTATTGGAGGCACTCGGAGTCATAAACCGTGTTTGAGTAACGGCAAACGCGAAAGTCCCCCACCATTGATATGAGCTGACCAATATCCATGGCATACTTTTCCACAAGGCCTATACTCAAATGGGTGTGACGATGGTGTATGTTATGGAGAAGCGCTGCAGCCGAATCCATTATCTTGGTCGACGACTGATCCAAGTGACTCAAAAGCGATTTTCGACCAAGGGACAACGACTCGATATGATGAATAATACGTTCTTCGTAGCTCATCCACGTATCAGAAATGAAGCAAATGACTGGGGTATTGAGGCTACGCATGCAATCCTTGAGGCTTATTGACGCTGCAACCACGCTCTCTCCCAGTTGAGGAATTGGACTCATAGCTTGGGCGGGAGGCCATGGCCCACATGCAATTCGCACCTGAATGATGAGCTGCACTAAACTCTGAATAACTTGAATGAAGCACTCGTATATAAGTTCGTTGTCAATAGTTTGAGGTTCAATTGTATCCAACTGACAGCAAACCAGCATATGATACTGTGCACATGCTAATCCCCGAACCAATTGCATCATTTCCTCTACTTTGGCATGTTCCAATTTATGCGCAGCATCTTGCACTCGCGATACCAGTGCATCCAACGTAAACTTAGTCAAGCTATTTGGGTCATCAAGCTGGGGCATACACTGGATCCTGGTAGTTATACTCATCTTATAACCAATGTCAAGGCTAGTTTGTAATCGATTCTCATTCAAATATAAAATTCAGAATAATGTAGCTACAATAGGCGATTTGGGAGCTTTTATACCTGTAATTCAATATTAGGCTGATTGCACATCCTTAGCCAGTTCAACTCGAACTTGGAATTATCTTCACCAAACGATATAAAATTTTAACCAGTCAAAATTAAATTGCCAGATTATTTGCAGTGGTTTTCGTGTTCATTCAATAAGCTCAGATAAATGTAACTGTTTGATAATTGACAACTCCACTTAAACTCACCACTGGCAATTCAAGTTGGTAAATTTGTCACTAACCTTTAAGTCATCGTATCTTAATTTAATTCGTAATGTTCGTCATTGACTTCAAGTTATGGTTTGGAGTTTAGTTTCCACGCTCATGACACGTTTCCTGATAATTACCCACCGCACATTACTTAATTAAAGTTAAATAGATCTTAAACTTCGTAATCTAGTAATCATTGATTTTCTGAAATAAGTAATTTTAAACCACTTTGCCAATTTCAGACAAAGGCTAATTTAATCTTACAAACCTTTTTATCCATAAATCACCTATCCGACATAACTCTCCAACCATATCTACTTTATCATCATAAGTTCATCAGATTTCCCAATTGGTAAAAAAGTAACTCACATATCGACTCAAATATGTTTTGATTTAGCAGAATTTAGGTTTCCACCTAACATCGCTAGCACCGGTATAGCTGATCTTTATTAATAGGTTAAACTTTTGCTTCGTTACTGATGAGACTTCAATGAAACTGCTGTGATTGGTGAGTGATTATTGACTTGAACCAAAGCGGTTATGCCCAAATTTGCTAGATCTAAATTTATCATCATTTCAATTACTATTATCATCACCATATCGTCATCCACCAATCACTTCTAGAATTTGATTTTTAATAGCATAACAAATCTATTTTAAATCGACCTAATATTTAATCCTAAATGCTTCTATATACAGTAAGGACATTATCATCGAGCTGCCTTATTTGATTAGTCCAATTTGGTCGAGAATGCTTTAGGATGATCTATGCTTGCATT
Organism: Massospora cicadina; assembly: GCA_022478985.1. Taxonomy (NCBI): domain Eukaryota; kingdom Fungi; phylum Entomophthoromycota; class Entomophthoromycetes; order Entomophthorales; family Entomophthoraceae; genus Massospora; species Massospora cicadina. The sequence goes on along the minus strand of JAKSZP010017075.1, from coordinate 22,431 downwards.
ATTGATTGGAAGTATATTTTATGCATTACTTTTATTTACAATCGAGACGAAACTCATATTTAACCTAAAATTAGCTGCCGAGAACGCATCTGAGCAAACCGAATCAATGTCGGTTAATTATGCTAGGCTCGGTTATGGTGTTTGGTGGATAATTTTTGTAGTCGGCATAAATTCCTATTTAGTTACATGTGGTTATCGTGTGTAAATTTTGACATGAAGTGTTGTCAACCGGTTTACCGATTCACCGATATTTAGCGAATCAGTAATTTCGTCTTAACTTTTTCAATGATTTGACGCATATATGCGTCCAAAAAATGGGGGTGATGTTGGATTTTGGGATTTTAGATGCTCGCTAGGTGCTTAACTCCCCGAAATCCAACAATGGGGGAATTTATACCTCAAAAATAATAAACTCTTTTTAAAATTATAAACCTAAAAAAGGATTTAGTGTTTATTGGCGCCGCGCGGGGGTAGCAGAGAGATAATCCCTCTCGATATTCGACCAATAAGTATTTATACTATTTTGAGGGTCATAGGGATTCGAGGATAGTTTCGGAATAGCTTCGGCACCTTCCGAATTAGGTAATATGCATGTCGATCCTATCAGATCGTTGGGAAAGTTAGTTAATTTTTGGGAAACGGACGTTGGGGTTTTGGGGTAGAATATACCCATGCGGCAGGGTTTTGATGTACTCCAACCAATCACCACTCGAGAAATTTTTCTCACCTCGGGGGCCGCCGCCACGCCTATAAAACGGGGCGGCCCCCGCGCAGGTGTGAAGGACTCAGTGCTGGTTGGGGGAGCACCTTCCGCTGGTTTCCCCGGAGTCTGTTGTGAGATTGGTGAAATCCGATCGTTAGATTTTATTAAATGTGCCCGTGCAGGTTTCGAACTCGTGTTACCCCGATTAACGGGGTTCCATTGAGAATCGGCCAGGGTCTTTTGGCCATTCTCCTCGACATTATTATTTAAATTGTTAAGGGCATCGGAGAATCGCAAAGGGCTGACGTTTCCCCTTTTCGGCTGAATTCGGCCTACCACATTCTTATTTTTCAGTGGCAAGGCCAAATGTCCGACAGATGCAAATCTAAAAATGCATATATGCGTCCAAAAAAGGAGGGGTATTATGGAAGTTTTGAATTACACTTCCAATTGGGCAGGTTTTCTCTCGAAGTTACTTAGGTGGATTCTCCAAAAAGTGATAAAATAAAGTAAAAGCAGGTTATAATTCAATCTAATTTTTATTATCGGAAGGATGGAATATTTATAGGTTTTGAAATGGTTTGGGATTTATCCAAGTTAATCAATCGCTGAGCAATCAAATATTCTATCCCTTGATTGGGATGAGACTGATCGTTCTTAACCTTAAATTTAGATAAATTACGCTCCCCTTCTGATATTGCCGAGGGAATTAGTGAGGTAGAACATTCGGAAACGAGAGAATTCGGCGAAATCCTGACACTTCCCCCTCAAGATTCGATTGTAGAGGAAGGTGAATTCTTAAAAATTTGGGGTGGATACGGTTTATCACTATACCAGTATCAACATGGACAATTGAGTATTCTAATCCCTTTCGGAATATAACTCGATAAGGACCAGACCAGTTGGATCCTAATTTCTCAGTTTGCCTACCAGGTCAGGAGTGGTAATACATTACATAATCTCCAACTTGATATTCAGGTAAGGTGGGATTATGTTGATTGCTTCTTTGGGTCTCCTTTTTAGTGGTTTCTTCAATCAATTTCATAGCTTGAGCTTGAAGATGAATAATCTCATTGGCCATATTTCTCATAATTAAATCAGAGTTTTCTGGTACACCTTCTTCTAGTATTGCTTGAACACTTGAAGGGACTGAGGGATCTCGCCCATAAATACATTTGAAAGGTGACATCTTGATAACTTGAAGATAACTTATTTGATATGCAAACAAGGCGCTAGGTAAATAAAAGTTGCAACAAGATGGGTCAGTTGAGGCCATTTTCCTTAAGATCAAGACTAAAGTTCCATTGACTCGTTCAATGGCCCCATTCATGGATGGATTGTAAGGAACAACAAGTCTTTGGTCAGTATTAAATATTTTAGATAGTTCCTGTAAAAGTTGTGAGGTAAAACTAGTCCCATTATCTGACATAAGGACCTTTGGACACCCATGTTGAATGATGATGTGCTGGTAAAGGAATAGCGCAGTAGTCTTAGCAGAGGGGGCGGCAATGGAAATGGCCTCACCCATTTAGTTAAGTGGTTGACAGCCATAATAATGTACTGATGTCTATACAGTTCCCTGAGGAAAAAAGCCTACAACAATAATGCTTACCACTTCAAATGCTTCAGTTGGGGGAATAACTTGATGTTGATAAGTAGGGTTGGTAGCTCCATGACTTTTACAGATAAGACATGAGTTAAGGGTCTATCAAATAGATTCAGTCATATTATTCCAGTAATATTGGGTTTTTAACCATCCTTGGGTTTTCTTTAACCCACTATGACTTACTTGTTCATGTCTTTCCATGATAGCATGAAATAAAGAGTTTAGGTGCAAAAAGGGTAACCACTTAGATTTGCCTTCTTATACAAAGCTCTTTTCCAAATCATGGTATCTTTGTAATAGATTTTAGAAAGGCTCAATCTTGTTCAGATTCTTGATCCCACAACTCAGGCCATCCATAGAGATTATATAGGTGTTCTTCCTTCCCCAAATCCAAAGTCAATATAGGCAGTTAGGACAGAACATAAGAATTTTGATATTGAGCAACCAACTGAGGCACAATAAAAATTGTAATTTTTCAATCTTAGAGCCCAACGGGATAATCTCCCATCAGGATCTTTCATATTTTGCAACCATCTTAAAGAAGAATGGCCAGTAATAACAGTAAAATGGTTACCATAAAGGAAGGGATGGAAGTGCTTAGTTGCTAAATTACAACCAAATACTCCCACTCAGTTACACTGTAGTTTCTTTCAGCTTTGGACAAATTTTGATATAAAACATGATGGGATTATCATTCTGCTCTTCATCACACTGGGATAAGATAGTCCCAATAGCAACATTACTTGCATTGGTATGTAAGAAAAAAGGCTTATCAAATTGAGGATGAATTAAAACAGGTGCCTTAGTCAAGGCAGTTCACAAAGAATTGAATGACTATTCCTGAGCTGAACTCCACTCAAATGGCACCACTTTTTGTAAAAGATAGTATAATGGTCCAGCTATATCAGCAAACTTGGGTATAATTTGCCAATAATACCCAACCATACTGAGAAAGACTTGTATATTCCGCAGAGAGGTTGGAGGAGGCATTTGTTGAATAGCTTGAATTTTATCTGAGAGGGGTCAAATATCTTTAGCTGATACCTGGTGTCCTAAAAATTCCATTTCATTTTGGAAAAAAACATTTAGGGGGATTGAGCTCTAGGAAGAATTCTGAACTCATCTGAAAACTTCTTTTAGATGACCCAAATATTTGGTAAATGTTTTTGAAAACATGGTAATATCATCCAGATATACTAGAACACAGGTGAGCTTTAAGTTCATTAACACACCATCCATGGCCCTTTGTAATGTTACTTGGGCATTGCTAAATCCTTGTTGCATCTGGATTGGTTCAAATAAACCCTCACTGGATATTAGGGCACATTTAGCTCAGTAATAAGGGATAGCTCAATTTTCCAGTATCCTGTAAGTCTTGGGGAACATACCCTGGCTGTTGATCGGGCCATCTTCCCATTCCCAAGTAAAAAGGCACTTAAGAGGATGGCGATACCCCTCATTACTCAGGGCGATCTTGCTCATGTAGTAGATGAGTGATGGGTAACAGCCCTTCTGCTTCAGATCCCACCCCCAGTACCCATGCTCACCTCAGCAGAACTGTTACGCGGAATTAGCGAAATCTGCGCTGAAATTGCCAAATTGAAATCAGCTGGATCTAATTCAAGTGGCAACCTGGCCAATGTCCAAAACTCAAATGGTCAAATAGGCATGAAGACTGAGGCATTGGCTGGAATGCCCAACGGTTGCAATTTGATCAATAAGCCAATAGAGCTAACATTGGGTGACATCAACAAGGGTTTAAAGCCCTCTGTTGGCAATTCAGACGTTGCAGCCAATGTGATGCCTTTGACTGAACAAACGGTCCAGTGACTGAGTGTGGGCAGGTTGGGCATCCCAAACCTGTTCCAAACCAAATGGTCCCGCCCCTATGTGGGGTGGCCTTGGGGGATTCCCATCGCTTGTTGGGCCAAATGTCATTGTGCCAACTTTCAGAAATGTAACCGAGCTCTGATTCAGACATTTGAGGTCAAACTGACATTGACTCAGCCCACCACCAAATTTTGTGATGTCAGTTCTCAAGTAACAAAACCCCCATTCCTGAACAATTTGCCAGTTTAAGTCAAAAAATTGTTGGTTGGTCCCATTCCTTTCCCAGGCTCACTGGCAGATATTGGTGAAAACCCTTTCTGGTTCCATATTCATCATTGTTGCAGCAGTGCCCCAGGCATTCTGGTTTGCTGTTCAGATGCTCTGGCATCCGGGCTGGCAGGCCAGTCTAATCTTTACTTGCTGTTCACCTGACATATCCACTGGCTAAGTCCATTGCAGAAAAATAAGCTGAGCCAGCCAACAACCAAAGGGAATCATCAATCTGAGGTAAAGGATAACTATCTTATCAAGTAATGGCGTTCAATCTACAATAAATCATAACCACTCAAAGGGAACCATCCTTTTACTTAATCAGCAGCAACGGGGCGGCCCAAGGACTGTTGGAGGGTTTTAATAATCCAGCCTCTAATAGTTGATGCAATTCTTTGGTAAACTGGGCTTCCTCCACTTTAGACTTATGATAGGACTTGGCACAAATAGGAGGGTGATTGCCAGTTTCAATGGAGTGCATTACTCCTTTCATTTTACCAAAATTGTAAGTATACTTATAAAAAATGTCAGAGTATTTTTCTATTAATTGAAGTACTTGTTCCTCCTGTTCATAAGTGAGGTGATTCCCTATTGCAGGCCCCACAGTAAGAATTTCCTGATCACTTTCCAGCCCAAAGTCTTGTAAGCTTCCAAAAGGTTTAATCATAGATTTGAGATAAGGGGAATAACTTGAAGTAAGCAATTGGATGTTTTTGATCTACCATCTTTGGATCATTGGTAAGGTTTGCCAATAAAACAGATAACGATCCAGAATTTGCATAATCCAATACCCCAGGACAAGGCAAGAGTTCTTTAGCAGAAGGGTTGAAAATGCCTTGGACTTGTAACAAATGTCTTTTAGGATTAGAAAATGTAAAAAGTATCAACAATTACCTGAGATCTTGGCGGAATAACTAAAATCTTGGGGGAGAAAATAGGCATCCCTTCTTCTATGTCTGCCGTGGTAGGGGGTAATTTTACTCAAGGGTCTCCAACATGGTATTGAATGGAATGAGACCTTTTTGACCCTGTCATATGCACAGGACATCATAGTGGGGACCAACTTCAAAGATAAGGCTGGGCGCCAGGAGGCCCATAAGGTGAAGCTCCAGGCCCTCCCTGACCTGAGGCACACCCTATACCAACGCTGGGTACGGGCAAATATGCCCAGGTTGGTACTAGTGGGGTGCCTAGTGCCCATCCCCTTATGTCAGTCCAGGAATTAAAAAGGACAGTTTAATGAATGAATGCAGATAGTTTGATTCAGTTTGTCAAGGAACGGGATTTCAAAACCCACTCCATTTATGAAACAACCCATTCAGGTTGAATCCAACTTCAATCAATCACTTGAGTGAAGTCAGTTTCAGCTTATTCCACCAATTTGGATGGCAGCATTGCCCTATTGGTGAGTCAGTGCTTGGGCCCCCTGCAGCACATCCCATATTCCCCCATCTGAGCTTAAATACGTTTTCCCTGACCAACATTCCTTGTTGGTTGGCTTCCCAAATAAACCCTTTCCCATTTACATTTATTTTAAATTTTATGATATTCCAAATGCTCCTGTGCGTGAACCTCTTTGAGGAGGTCTCACACTCCATTAACCTTGCCATAGCAAATACCTTGCAGCTATCACTTCATGCACCATTTGTTTGCCCAGGTTCCCTCCAACCTGGGCCACTTAGCCCCTTTCTCTATGTGCACCACATCACTTTTGGTGAGTTTTTTATTGTAAAACTTGCACTTATATTCCTAAGTAGTTATTGCTCCAGAACCCTCTGCTGGGCTCTAATTACTTTAGCCATAAAGGCTAGTTCCCTGGCGTTGGCCTTGTGCACCGTGCACTGCCACGCTGGGAACAGGAGAGCTATAGACACTCTCCTTACATTAGTCAACCAACCCTTTTTTTCTTATGTGCACAAACTTTTTCCATGTGGAACTTTTCTAAAGTGAAAACAGTGGCCGTTGGCTGTGGGCTCTGGCTGTCATTAGCTGCACTGCTGTTTCCTCTCTTTCCAGAAGGTTGGAGCAACTTGGCGTTATTATGGTTGCCTCCAACTGGAAAGTATCCACCCTTCATGTTTGTACCTGGTGGATTTGGATGCTTCGAGGTCCAATAGTCATGATTCCCCAACTTTCCACCGAAATAATCAATTTTCATTCCAAAAAACAAATTTTCCTTCAACAGCGTGTTCAGATGCCAGCAATATTGGCGCAAATGGGCCTGGGGGTATTGGTCTTGGATAACATTGTGCATTTCATTGAGGGTAAAGAAATAGGGTTGTTCGCGTTTAAAAATGCGTTTTATAACGAAAACCTGATCTATACCTCTGAACCATTTTGGCCCTCTCATGGCTCAGATTTGGACCCTATTCCTGTGTTTGGAATCACACCAGAAAATCCCCGTTTGACCTCTTCCAAGATTCGCAGCACTCAGGAAGTGGAAAAAGAACTGCGTTTCCAATATGAAAATGTTTATACACCTGCAGAAGGCATGGAGGGGTATGTGGCCTCATTAGTAAGAGTGGCCAACTATCCCTCCCCTTTTATGATTACAAAACCTACCCTTATGGTTTTCTCAAGCCAGAAGAATTTTTAGGTGAGGTGGGGGCATTTTCTGCTTTGAATAAATTACACTCTGGATACTTCCTCTTGTCTGCTGCCCTTACATCCTCTTTTGGGAATTTCAGCACAACTATTTTAGTGGATACCGGTGCCTCGAATAATTTTATTGACCAAGACCTTGCTGACTACTTTGAGTTGAGTTACTCACTAGGTGGTATGGTTAGAGATGGGGCTTCTCAAGGTATCCCTATGCTGAACGTCATAGGGCTGATGGACTACCAGGTGGGTGCTTATCTTCTGTTTGACCATTTTCAAGCCATCAAGCACCTCTTGTTTCCCATTATTTTGGGGGTTGAGTGGTAGAGAAAGTTTGACGTCAGGACTAATTTGAAAGAGAACACTCTATCCTTGTCTTTGGTAAATGGTCACCAGTTGATTGTTCCCTTGTCGGAGGATAACGCCCAGGTCCCATTACCCCATTGACCCAATGTTCCCACTCCTTATCTTGCTCCTTTGCTGAAGACCTCCTCCTCCGTGGGATTTTCCTTACCTTCCTGTTTGGAGGGTTTGGAATCCTCTTTTGATGCAGCATCCGCCAACGTACTCCCTGAGCACTCTGAGTTTGATTGTGACTTCAAGCTCATGGTGGATCTGGTTTGTATATCTTCCCCCATTTACCTATTGACTGTCTGGGAGGAAGAGGCGTTGGATGTGTGGGTAAAGGAACAGCTGGCCAAAGGTGCGATTTTTCAGCGTACCTCTCCTGTATGCTCCCCCCTTCTCTTTGTGGAGAAGTCTGATGATACTTTACACCTGTGTGTGGACTACGGGAACCTTAACAACATCACTGTACCAGACCTCCATCCCATCCCTTTGGATTCACAGATTGCGCGCTATGTGGAGAAGGCGAAGGTCTTCTCCAAGCTGGATTACCTCAATGCGTCTGATCAGATCCGGATAAAGAAGGGCCAGGAATGGCTAACCGCCTTCTTTACCAGAAAATGAATATTTAGTTTTGGGTCATGCCCTTTGGGCCTAAGAATGCCCCCGCTATCTTTCAACGCCGCATTGATGCAGCTTTGGGGGACTTGTTAGGGGTATGCGCGGTTGCCCACATGGATGATATCCTGGTGTTTTCCCCTGATCATGAGTCCCATGCAGTACACCTTTGGCAAGTGGTGGAGCGGTTAAAGGCAGCCAGACTTACGCTGAAGGTAAGCAAGTGTGAATTCTTCAAGTCCCAGGTCACTTTTCTGGGCAACGTCGTGTTTGACCAGGGACACATGATAACTCCAGACAAGGAGAAGGCTATTCATGAGTGGCCTACCCCCACCTTGGTCAATGAATTGAGGAGCTTTTTTGGGGATGTGTACGTTCCTCAAGAAGTTCACTCCTAATCTATCTGAGGTGGCGGCTCCCCTATACAAAGCTACCGGTGCTAAGGTGCTTCAGTGGTCCCCCTTTTGGAGGATGCTTTCCAAGCAGTGAAGTGCACCCTGTTGTCCACGACTGTTCTTCACCATTTCGACCCTTCAAAGGAGTTCATTGTGTCTACTGATGCCTCCAACTTCGCCATAGCGGCTGCCTTGTTACAAGTAGGCGAAGATGGGATAGAGCATCCAGTAAGATATTTTTCTAGAAAAATGTCTTTGCCAGAGTTGAATTACGCCAAATATTATAAGGAGTTATTGGCAGTCGTGGAGGCGCTGACTTATTGGTGTCACCACTTGCATGGCTCGTCTAAACCTTTCCAGGTACATACAGACCACTGTGCCTTGCTGTACTACCGCGCTCCTCATGTCTTAACCTCACAACAGACCCGTTGGCATGAGAACCTTGCCCAATTCGCATTCACGTATGAGTTCACCAAGGGCAAGGATAATGGTTTGGCGGATTCTTTGAGCCGCACCCTGCTTTAGCGCACAATCCTAAGAAGGTAGAAGTTCACAACACATAGGTGATGATTGCTCCAAGTAAACTTATGCCTCAACGACCCTCTCCCCTGGCCAACGGGCCAGCGCTTGCACCTCTGGAAAACGCAGAGGAATATAGTATGTTCAGGAAGGTTTTCCTTTCCCAGCCACTAGCAGCCAAATATACTATGTTACTTGCTAAGTGTGAGTTAAATCAAGAGGTTCTCTCCAGGGGCTTCCACGTGAAGGATAAGATGGTGTGGTTTCAGGGGCGCCTATGGGTTCCTGCTGGCCCACTTCGCCTTGAAATCATCTGGGACCATCATGATGGACTCACCATTTGACATCCTGGGAAAGCAAAGATATTGGTTTTGATACGCCGCACATACAATTGGAAGGGCTTGCCTGATCAGGTGGGGCGGTATTGTAAGGAGTGTTTAATCTGCAACCAAATGAAGCCAAATTGTAAACCTTTAGCGGGGTTGTTGGTACCATTCCAGAAAGCTGAAGGGCCCTGGACTTCCCTCTTGGTGGATTTCATTGTGGAACTACCTGTCTGATGGTTACGATGCTATCATAGTGGTGGTGGACCATTTTACGAAGTTCGCCCACTTCATTCCGTGCAGAACTACAATAACTGCGGCTGAGATGGCCATGCTCTTCGTCACACATGTGTTTGCGCTCCATGGGGTTCCCCCAAGAGATTATTAGTGACCAGGGACCCCAATTCGCCTCTGTCTTTTGAGAAGAGTTGTGTAAGACTCTTCAGATTCATTCCTGCCATTTGACTGCCTATTGCCCTCAATAAGATGGGCAGACTGAATGAGTGAACCAGTGCTTGGAACAGTCCCTGCGGTGTTACACCACCGCGGATCATTCAGATTGGGCTTCTCACCTTCCCATGGCCCAGTTTAGCTACAACAATACCTTGCACTCATCAATTGGTTGTTCCCCATTTTTTGCCAGCCATGGCTTTAACCCCGCCTTTATCATGGAGCCCAGCTGTATGTCTAAGGTTGAAGCGGTGGTGTACTTTGGAAAGACAATCAAGAAGGTCCACCAGGGGGTTTCCACAAGCTTGGAGGCGGCTATGCAGGTGTATAAGGAGAACGCTGATAGGAAGCGCTAAAGGGTCCTTCATCCAAGGAAGGGGATCTCGTGATTCTTGATGCTTATAACATCCCAATCAAGCAGCCATGTAATAAGTTGGGACAAAAGAGGATTGGCCCCTAACGCGTTGTTAGAAAATGGGCCATGTCTCATATCAGCTAGATCTCCCCCCCTCAATCCAGATCTTCTCTGTGTTTCATGAGAGCAAACTACGTTGTTTGAGGGCCCCCCACCAGAGACTCCTGAGGCATATCTTGTGGATGGGGCGCCAGAGTGGGAAGTGGAAGAAATAGTTGCCTCCCACTATGTTAAAAGAAGACTCGAGTACCTGGTATCCTGGAAGGGCTTTGATGCTGCAGAGAACAGTTGGGTTCCAGCGCGCAACTGTGTGCATGCCAAAGATCTGATTGAAGCCTTTCACAAGCGCTTCCCCCAGGCTGCTGGATCCCAACCTAAACCGACCGTTGCCGCCATGAAGTTGGCCCCTGCCCACAAGAACTTTTCCCTTGCGCAAGCCCCTGGAGGGGGGGTTGAGCCCCATTGGGAGGAGAGGGTAATGTCATGTGCACAGGACATCATAGTGAGGACCAAACCCAAAGGTAAGGCTGGGCGCCAGGAGGCCCAGAAGGTGAAGCTCCAAGCTCTCCCCGACCTGAGGCACACCCTAGACCAACGCTGAGTATGGGCAAAATATGTTCAGGTTAGTACTAGTGGGGTGCCAAGTGCCCAGCCCCTTACGTCGGTCCAGGCATTAAAATGGATGGTTTACCAAATTAATGCATATGATTCAATTCAGTTTTTCAAGGAATGGAGTTTCAAAACCCATTCCATTTATGAAACAACCCATTCAGGTTGAATCCAACTTCAATCAATCACTTGAGTGAAGTCAATTTTGGCTTATTCCACCAATTTGGATGGCAGCATTGCCCTATTGTTGAGTCAGTGCTTGGGCCCCCTGCAGCACATCCCGTATTCCCCCATCTGAGCTTAAATACGTTTTCCCTGACCAACATTCCTTGTTGGTTAGCTTCCCAAATAAACCCTTTCCCATTTACATTTATTTTAAATTTTATGATATTCCAAATGCTCCTGTGCGTGAACCTCTTTGAGGAGGTCTCACACTCCATTAACCTTGCCATAGCAAATACCTTGCAGCTATCACTTCATGCACCATTTGTTTGCCCAGGTTCCCTCCAACCTGGGCCACTTAGCCCCTTTCGCTATGTGCACCGCGTCACTTTTGGTGGGTTTTTTTATTTTAAAACTCACACTTCTATGCATCAGTAGTTATTGCTCCAGCACCCTCTGCTGGGCTCTAATTACTTTAGCCCTAATGGCTAGTTCCCTGGCGTTGGCCTTGTGCACCGTGAACTGCCACTCTGGGAACAGGAGAGTTATATACACTCTCCTTACAGACCCCTCTAGCAAACATAACTGACGTATGATATGAGAAGGTTCAAACAAAAGTAAAGTAAATCTATACCTCATCAGGGATAGAGAAGAGTCAGAGTAATTAATAATTCCATTAAATTCCACCAAAAATTAATTCCCCAAAAGTAGGTCATAACTCAAGTTATTGAGGATGATGGCCAGGATTGTAAGAGTTAACTTCCCAATTTTCAGTGGAAGTGACAAAAAAGCTCCAATTGACCAAGCATTCTGAGGTCCCACAGTGCCATATTCTTCATAATGAGAAATTTTGGACGTTAACTTGATCCTTTTGATAAATTTTGAAAATACAACATTCACCAGAGATCCTTTGTCAATTATAGATTTGGCATTGACTTGAATCATTCAAAAGTCAATATGGGTGATGGTACTTCCAAACTGAGAGGTTAAATCCAACAAGGAGGGCAAAGAATAGGAAAAATGTTCATTTTTATTATAATCTACTGGGCTTTGATGATCCTGTTGCATACTCATATCATTATCAAGGTAGAGAACCATATTGGCTTTATCTCTTTTCTTCTTTCCATCAGCTTTTTATTTTATAACAACGGTCCTCAGTATGGAAATATCAATGACAGTAAATACACTGAATTGCTCTAGCATTCTCAGGCACAGCGTAAACTTTAGGGCAACTAGGTATTGGAGAATAGTAAACTTGGGGTTTTCAGAAAATTGAGGAGGAAATTCCAACAAGGCCTCCTTGATGTCTAAAATACTTCAGAAGTTCTTTTTTATACTGATAAGGTAAACTTGAATCTGAGTCCTAGAAGTAAAAGCAGACATAACTGCAGTATATGCATCACCTAAACTTAAATGGCCACATCTACCAAAGTCTTAGCTTCCCAATAGAATCAATTATCAAAGTCTTTAATAGATTCATTTCAGTGGGGCTGTATACCCAAAAAAGCCTGTTTCTGAGAGGATAAGGTTTGCTCACTCCCAAATTCTTTGATTAACGCTTCTTTGACCTGAGACCAAGTAGAGCAAGTCATCAAGTGGGGTACCATGATATCCTGAGCCAATCAATTAAGGCAACTAGAGAAGTAATTCATCTTTTGGTGGTCCGTGGCCTCACTTAGAGCCTTCTCATATAGATAGAGGAAGGAGATAATGCTGCCTTCCCCAGGTGAGTAATTATCATTAAATACAGGTTTGAAACTTATTGGAGCATTGGCGGTCAAAACATGCACTCCAGGTTGTTCCAATTGTGTGGAGACATAATAGTTAGAGTCCAAAGCTTGGAAAATTGAGGATAAGGACCAACTGCCTTGGTACAAATTGCACTAATGTGACGATCAGATCATCAAGACCCACTTTCTCATCCAACCTGCGAGATAACTTATAAATTTGCTTCTGTTTTGCATTGTACTTAAGTTCCAGTGTTTCATTTTTGCTTGTAGCATCTCTCATTTTGATTTGTAAGCCTGTAGCAGGATATCAGTGTCCTTTGCCCATTTACCTAGATAATTCAATTCATCAGATAAAAACTGAAATGACAAGAGGGGATTGATTGGCACCCTATTGGGGGTTAAGTCACACTCCTTGGCCAATATATAGAATTGCTCACGCAAGTGATCCATCATGCTCAAGAGAAAATCAGATTAATGAAGGGATCCTGAATGCTTATCAGCACCCAGTGGTCCCCAAGGTCTATCCGCACCTGGTGGTCCATGGGACCTTCAATCCCTGGGGGTCCACGAGGTCCATCAGCGCCAGGAGGTCCATGTGGTCCCTCACCCCCAGGGGGCCACGAGGTCCTTCAACCCTAGGAAGACCTATAATTCCAGAGGTTTTCTCTACTTCATTGACTCAGAATTGAAATCTGGAGTACAATTGCTCCAATTGGAAAAGACAGTTTTTAATTTCCTCTTCCATTGATTGACTATGCTTAGAGAATTGGGAAATACCTTCTCTCCATTATCTCTGAATTTCCTGGACTCGTTTTGGAAACTTTAAATCAACAAAACTGCACATCCCATGGTCAAGATTAATAAGCTGTTGATGTACTTCATTGAGAATTTTCAATTATTAATGATGGCATCACAACTATCTCTCTGCTAAATTCAGAGGCGGACTTGAAAAACTTGGTAACAATTATTAAGGACTGGAGTCCTGCTAGTAAATTAAATATTTTTTTGATGATGCATTCCCACTACTGATAATAAATGGTATAAGGCAGGGTGTACAAGCTGGTGTAAATATTTCTCGGTGCCAATTACTAGCATTTGGGAGGTTTGCAACACTTCCCACAAGATAGAGGGTACAGACTTAAATCAAGATTGAGTGGAATGGATTCCATAAATTAGGGCAACCTCAAGAATTTGATTGATAATATTTCATAAATCCTCAGGCTGTATTTGAAAGTTTGTGGTAAAGCTTAAGTTAGGACCATAAAACTCCAAGTTGGCATGGAATTCCGATGTGGAGGGTACTCTTGGGATTTCAGTTTTAGTTGAACAGACCCATTGTAATATACTGCCTTGCTCATGATCTTGAGCTTCTTCAGGTGAAAAAGGAGAATCTATGGTAGTGATTGTTTTCACTGGCGCGTAACTCAGAGTGCCCCTGTAGTGAGCACCACTCTGGAATTTTTGAATTTCACTTTCAATTGGGCAGGTTTTCTCTCAGTAACTTAAATAGATTCTCCAAAAAAGATAAAATAAAGTAAAAGCAGGTTATAATTTGGCCTAATTTTTATTATCAGAAGGATGGAATATTTATAAGTTTTGAAATGGTTTAGGATCTATCCAAGCTAATTAATCGCTGAGCAATTGAATATTCTATCCCTTATTTAGGATGAGACAGATCGTTCTTATTAATCTTGATAAATTTAGATAAATTACGCTCCCCTTACAATATTGCCAGGGGAATTGAAGAGGTAAAGTATTCAGAAACAAGAGAATTTGGTGAAATCCTGAAAGGTATGTAAATCTGAAAATCGCATATATGCATCCAAAAAATGAGTTTTACATAGATTTATTTCTAAACACTATTGAATATTCATGTTTCTGACAAGGACCAAAATGAGCATAAAAAATGTGAACATTGGCTAAGAAATTTTTTGCAAAAGTTAAGGGCTAAAAAATAGAGGGTTTTATAGATCAGTGAATGGTCAATGAATATTCATTTTACCCTAAATTACTCCAACTGTCTCAGAACATTCAAGGCTCTATGAACCCCTAAAAAAGGTATAAAACCCCATTAGTTTCTCAATAAAATAACATATTATTGATTTCAAATATCTCTTGCATTTAATTTATTACATATTTATCAATTCTTTCCTAAGGTGTTTACTTCAATAAACTAATCAGGATAACTTTTGAAAATCATCAGATTGACAAATCAGAGAATCCTGATATTTACTCTACCACACTGGTGACTATTATAGAATCCAGCATAATCTGCTAACTTTATGACAATATGTTGATCCTTCCAGAGAGCCTACAATTGTCTTACAGAGCCAGACTGTGGCCATAGCTGATATAGATTATATCTGGCGAACTCTAGAAAATTTTGAGAGCAGCCTAATTAATAAATGATTAAAGCTTAACACCTGCGTAGATAACAATGATGTGAGTGACTGACAATGACTCCACAAGGTTCCCCACCTTCTAACAGTTACATCAAGGAGATGGAACAACTCCAGCCTTATATTAGAAGCCTGGGATGAATGGTAAGAATACACCTGTACTAAGCTCTGAAATTTGATCACACAATTCCACAATAGATTCTTCCAGGTGTGACTCAAGACTATGGTGATGTTACCACTTCCTGGACATGTTTGAAGACCTCTTACAACAATGGAATTAGTCTAGCAACTGATGCTGTGACAATATAGACTAACAGCTAAATGTGTGGTTTCTTGATGAACTAGGATGTACTTTAATTTTTTTAGCACTAGGTGGTCCCAACCTAACTGGGGGATACACCGATCTAAGCTGTACTTTAATGCCATCCTCATATCTCAACCTTCATGCACTAATTATGTCAAAAAATCTGCCACCATTATGCATGTCTAGCAAGCTGCTGGACAAACAAATTGTCAGCCAGAAAGACTTATATAGAAAAAGTAGAGCCCAAGGGCAAGGCTATCCCAAAAAGCCAGTTAGTTCTCCTACTAAGTTCACTGCACAGAAAAAACCCTTTCAGAGAAAGTGCAATAACTTATGATAATAGTATAGGTATGCCCCCATGAAGCAAACTTTGCTGCCAAAATTGAAACAAACCTGGAAATCATTTCATGCTGTGTTAGAACCCTTGCTGGCACTAAAAGTGACCCACCTGGATGGAAGATATCCCAACAGAGTTAGCCAAAAACATGATTTATTTCTAACCCCTAGGCAGGCAAACTTTTCTCAATCTGTCCCCTACCAGTACTAAAAACTGCTACTAATGCCATTTAGGGGAGTGCCGCTGTGACACTATCTGCCATACCCACACCCTTATGCCATGCAAATACCAAAAAATCACAGTAGAATGTGGCCAATGCACTACCATCACACATAATATGGTCCCCACTAGTGCATCCTAGACTACATGTTGAAATCAAAACTGGGGCATAAGATTACAAGTGCACAAATTATTACCACACAAATACAAGGCACTTTATGAGGACAAAGTCCTTGGAAATATAAAGGGTAATAATCTTATTTGTCATAAAATAGGCTTTAAATAGAAACTCAAAGAATAAGTGCACCATGGACCATCTAGTACTATAAAAAAAGAATAAGTGCACCATAGTATTGATTAAAGACAGCAGCTTTGGGGCTTCTCAATGAATAGTTTTCTTCTAATGGTGGGCTTTACCACCAGCTAACGTCAAAACAGATCCCTGTCACAATTGTAGTTTCCTCCTAATAATCTCCTTTCATCCCTCATTCACATTAGTGATATATTTGACAGAGCAATAGCCCTAAGGTTTTTTTGAGCAATTACATAATGGGAAAATAAAGGGCCACAAAGACATTAACTTTGGGATAATCTTCATAATAATAGCAGTCAGATTATTAGATTTAGGAATCTGGTGGAAAGTCTAAGGATAATATTTATAAGCTTACTATAAAACAAATTTTATGCCAGAGCAGGGAAAATAACTTAATAACTTATATGGTTAGCGATACAAAAACAAGAGCTGCATCCAAAGATAATTGAGATATTATGGCTTTGAGTTGCTTTAGCAAAGATTGAGGATTCGATCTTTTATTGTATTTACCAATAATTCAAAGGAGGCGTTCAAGGTTGCCAATAGTAATTTAATACAACTTTAAAAGCTTCATATAAAGTGTGGGTCACTGGTAAAAGTAATTCTAGTAGATAATTTAACAATTAACTATGTAGTATACCTAGCTAACTCTATATCACAATATTGTTGAAATAAATTCAAGAAGAAAGATTAACAACTATATAATTTAGTCAAACCATTTACACCAACATTCCATCAGATCCAGTATTCATCTGAACAACAAGATTAGAACAAGCCTAACAACTCCTCCTAGCAGAGATTAATGCCGCTGAAAAATGCAAACAAGAAGAAATAGCACATAGAAGTAATTATTATGACCTAAAAAAGATAATTAAAATTTAAAACTTCCTGAACAGAGAGCAGAATGCACATGATGAACCAAATGGTAACCTAATGGAAGAATATGTGAACCAATAAGTAAACATAATAAAAATCCATTTTAACTATCAGAATTTACCAAGTGGGCCATGGAAAACCCGCAGTCCCAACATAGACTAAGTAATACAGGTGTTTTCTCTACAGAAAACTCATCAAATAGTGAAGAAAACAAGTTTTATGAAATATCTGTGTAACACAGCAACTCAACGTGACATCACCCAATCTCACATCATACCAACACAAAGGGATCTTGGCTACAAATCTTTTATAATAAACAATTAGACTGGCATCCCTAGAAGACTTGTTTAAGTAAGCTTCACATTACATCAAGACCTTCATTAAGCTATTAAACTTACCTGGCTTTAAAATGAGGTCCTGAAATAATAATCTCTACTCAATAATATGGTAGCTCTCCACACTATATGGTCCCTCTTTGGATACAACTTTTCCATTATCTTCAGCATGGGCTCATCAGAAAATATTGTGATTAAGAAATGTATTTGTCGATTGACTATGAAGACATTTTTCATAGCAACATGGTTTTCCTGATGGTTGGGGGAACTCAGCTAGCTTGTTGTGGGTAAGTTCTCAACCTCCTGATGGAGATAGCTGGGAAAATCTGCTGTAAAGATGTTTTGGTTTATACCTACAACCACTTCCAATTATTGCTTTCCCTCCAGGACCTAAAGAAAACTAGAATTCAAGCCAAACTTACATAAATTTAATGGTTTCTGCAAACAGAAAAGGTAACGAAACCCCTGACCATTATGTAAACCGACCTGGGGTAGCAAGCTGATGCCTCCAAACAACTTTATATCTATTTGTACAATAGTTTAGCTGAAAATAAGAATGTCCTAACCCACTTGGATGACTAACAAAGGGAGAATTTAATGCAGTTCCATAAACAAACCAAAATGTTTAATGCTTGAATGGCAATGACGTTTCTCTTTCAACCTAGATTCACAACATATTAATGTTGCCAACGCTAAACCTATTGTTAGACAACCCTACCACCTGCATCAAGCCTGGGAGAAATTTTTTGAAGCAGAAAATGTGAAGGGGCTAGCCAGTGGACTCAACCAGTTCACCCAATCACCGCGGACATTCCACATCATAGTTGTACCAAAGAAAATAAAAAACTCCAGTTGTGCAAAAACTATATTCCACTGAACCAAGCAACTAACAAAAATGTGTTCACATGATATTGATTGTGGATATTTTATGCCATGAGAGGTGCAAAGCATTTCACCAATGTTAACTTGTTCTCTGGGTGATACCAACTGGCAATAAAGAGACTATTCCAAAAACATCTGTAACCAAATTTGGACAATTAACTAAACTCAAATGAATTTTGAATTACAAGAGCTCCTAAAACATTATAAAAAGTTATGACAAAATACTTTATAAAGTAAAAAAATGGTGTATCATTATCTACCTTGATGATATTACCATCTTTTCTAAAAAGTGTACCAACTTCTACATGTCTTATGAGCAGTACTTCAAATATTTATGAAGTTGTTGATCTCTGGGTTGGGTTTATGCCACTGGTGCTAAGTTGCCCCAGAGTTCAACAATTTGAAAGGAGAATATCATTCTCTACTGCTGAAATACTAGTAGAAGGTGTTTCATCACTAGTTGTAATAAAATTACTTAAAATTAAATACTAAAAAGTAGGTTTATGAGGCTTTACTAGCATTATGGGGATAAGAAAAGAGAACACTCTTAATGAATTGATATTTAGATATGTAAGACCTCGAGGCTCAAAGTTGGGATTGCTTAGTAAAATCTAAATTTAAAAATATTGAGATTTGACCTATTGGATCTCAGAAACCTCACCTTGTTTTAATGAAACAACTGATGAAAGTCAATTGTTGGTAGGATATGAATGTGAGGCAAAAATTTAATAAATTTTACCAATAAGTGGGCATGAAAATATTTTTACCTTGAAGGAACCCTTTTAACCATATTAAAGGGGCCAGCCTCCGCAGGGTAGGTTGTACTAAATTAGCGGTGGTCTGGGAAGGAGCCTCCGATGGGCTCTCCTGAATTCGCCACTTAGTCAGCGCAATTCAATTACCTGACTTCATGGTATTAGACCAAGTATTATTGCTAAATTTATTGCCCCAATTCAAAGGATTCCACTGAGGATTGAACAGAGTCTTTTGGCTGATTTCGTCCTCTTTTTCCTCCTTATCTTAATCTAAGCACTCTTATTAAATAGTCAGACTTATAATTGTCCAACATTACCCCCTTCAAAAGTGTTAGGGGGAGAATAAGGGATCAAGAAATGGCCATGTACTCTGTTTATGGTGATACCCATGGCCAAAGATTTTATAAAATACTCATAACCTCTCTTGTAAGTGACATTTAAGGGACCCTCCCAAATAGATCCTAGCTTGCCGCTTCTGTGTGAGATGCGGTTATGGTAGTACAGGACCAGGTCAGACATTATGAATGAAGCTAGAAGAGCCCAAAACTCATTGGCCGCTTGTCCCTCTTTTGTAATAGTTTTAGCAAAGCTCATCATAGCCTAAGATTGAAGCTGAATGATATGTTGAGTCAACCTTCTCATGGCTTTTTCAGGTTCCTCAATGTCAAAGAAGAAACCCTATTTAGCTAAAAGGGTGGGTATCCCTGGTTCCCGCCAATACAGAACATGAAATGGGACATTTTCAGGATCCAGTGATGATTAATCCAGTATGCCATAAGAGCACTGGGCAGGAATTGATCCCAGTGAAGTGGATCAGAGGAGGCCATTTTATACAGGATAGAAACCAAGGTTCCATTTGCTCTGTCCACAGCCCCCTTGGTAGATAAATTGTACAGAGACGTAAAAAGTTTTAGGCTCCCATGGAGGTAGCCAGGATTTGACTACACTGGAGGTGAAGCTCTTACCATTATTGCAGAGTAGTAAATGAGGACAGCCATGGTGAGTGAATATATTTTGATGTAAGAACTTTGCAGTGGTCTTAGCCGTTTAGTCAAGGAGAGTCACGGCTTCAACCCACTAAGTAAAGTGATCAATGCCTACTATGATAAATTTGTTTCCACTTGTAGTCTGTGGGAAGGGACCTACTATATCTAAACTTGTAATGGATGGGGCTCCCAAGGCCAAGGCCGCCACCAGTCCTAAACCACCACCCCATATGTAGCTGTACCAACTCTGAATGGTCCTGTCCAAATGAACGGCCTTGCTGGGCATACTGGGCTGAGGTGCGGTGCACTGGCCTCTGTTGCCTTGGGCCTCCAGGCGAGGTGCATCCCTAAGGCCTCTGTTGCCTCAGGGTTACCTGGCTGAGGTGCGTTTAACCAGCCTCTGTCACTTTGGGCCACTCTGGCTCCTTTCCCTCTTGCCAAGGAAAGGCCACTCAAGAGGATTCCAGTGCATCCACCCCCTTCCTCTCCTCATCATACCACCATCTGCACCCCCAATCCTTGCTTTAAATAGATAAAATTAAATAAAAAAAATCCAGCAAATAGCAGCCTTTATTGGGATTAGACTCAAAGTCAGAATATAATTCCAAAGTGAGGTCCAGTGGAGATGACCTCGCTTTGAAATAATTACTAAAAAGGCTAAATGAATTTAGGTAATGAGGGGCGCAAAAGCCTCTGGATTTGATGGCATCCAGGCAACTCGACGGAGTAATGGAGGGAACCTCAGAATGACCAACCAATCAAATAAATAATTAATTTAATTTTATTCCATTATTGACCAAATAGGAAAATATTACTAGGAATAACAGAATCGCAACTATTGATGCACATGAATCTCATAATTCCCAACCTTATGGGATTCATGTATGATTGTCAATCACTATATTACCCCCTTGTAAAATGGAAATCCTGGTGGACTCAGACCTGAACTGACAAGGCAGGCATGCAGCGATCAATGAGTTTTTTGACAGGGGACATATTTTGCGAGCAGCTTGAGGAAATCAACCGGAAATCCAGAGCCCTGGATCAAATCAACAGGTTCTCTGGAGGTCTCCTGGCAGGCACAAGAGGCTATCAACTGCCAGCAGTCTAGCCCACCCTCCTGTAACGGTCAAGGCGTTGCCTGACCATCACATTGCCCTAGTCTTCCCTAGGGTGATAGTCGAGGCCAAGGGAGAGGGGCTCAACAGCTACAATTTTTGTAAATGGCAATCTGATGAATCAGATGCCCCAAAATCAAAGAAAATTATAAATTGCAAGGCTGACAAGGATGGAAAGCCTCGAAAATGGCGCTCTGGCCAACCAGATGCTGCCAATTTAAATATTACTAAATGCAGTGATGAGGGAGTGGACCAGACTCGAATTTCTAGCCAATCAGGTGTGGCTGAACCTGGAGCTCTCAAAAGTAATGACAAGGATGAGAATCCTTGCAAACAGCGCTCTGGCCAACCAGATGCCACCAAACAAAATATTACTAAAAGGGGCAATGAGGATAACCCTTAAGAATGGCGCTCTGGCTAATCGCATGCTGTCAAACCCCAGTCGGCAATATTGAGGAATATGGATGAAGAGAATGGCTTGGGCTTCAAGAACAAATTGAAGCTGAAAAATAAATGCAGAAAAGTTTCTGCAACCCCGAGGGTACCCAGTCCTAGTTTAAGAGCGGGCCTTGACAACAGAATTGAGGGTCTAGATCCTTGATTTATACCTGTCATTGAAAAGACGCCTGCAGACTCCGCGGGGAATAAGACCCACTCTTCCCCCCTAAGCTCAGTATAAGTCTGAGCTGGCGAAACTGTGTAAAGAAGTTTCATCTTCTAGAATATCCAAATAAACTTTAAATTTTATAATTAATTTTCAAGATCTAAAATCAGTTTATTGGGGCCATAGGGGAAACCACGCATGGACAGCAGCTTGGACTTCGATAAGGCTATTCAGTCTTCATATGCTCTCTCTGGGGGTCAAACCTTCCTGCTGAGCGCCAGCATAGTCATGACTGTAACCCAAACTTTCTTACCAAAGTGGTTCCCACATAGTCTGATTAGGGACATTTCCACAGCAGGATTATCCTGCCTGTGGCCACTTACCTGAGCACTCTTGCCTAACTGCTTTTTGGCAGTGTTCAGAGACCCCATCCGTCACATTAGACGAAACTCCTTCAACTTGATGTCTTTATTCCTGGATATGTTGAATAAGCCATCAGAACGCGCCTTGCCTGCGTGGTATGAACACCCAACCACGTTTCTGATGGTCATCTTCTCTATCCTATTCCTCTTAAGAAAAGTCTCCCGTTTCCTTTTTTCCAAATGACATGTCCATGTCTACTCTCAATCTGAGCAGCCTACATCTAAATCTCAACAGGCCCTCACCCCTGGGGAGCTGAGCACCCTACACGCCACCTTCTCTCGTGTGAAACTTCAGGCCTGGCTGACCA